>JANAVB010013999.1:10478616-10703616 GCA_029216955.1 Iris pallida | reverse complement strand
TTATTTACTTGCTATCCTACTTGCATGTTACAGTTTTCTTTCGTAAACACTGTGGTACCAATTTAATATTCTAGTCTCGTTTACTGCCTTATCTTAGAAATGTTATGAATTGCATGCTGGTTTTAGTTCATAAGTTTGGCTTCCTTTGTGGTACTTGCTATTGGGGTTCTGACCCCACTGGTTTTGTATTGACCAGATCTAGTTGAGGAGCCCGAGGATCTTCCGGACCTTCCTCTCGATGGTGACCACCCGGAGCACCAGGAGACTTGAGTGGGTGTTCTTTCTCTTACCCACTCTCTTCTGTACATATTCTTTTGAGGCGTTTAGCCACCGAGCACGTGTTTAGCTCGTGTTTTGGACTTGACATTTGGCCTACGGGCTTAAACATGATGTTATATTTCTAGACTGCAGCTAGAGCTGATCATGTATTACTTAGTCTTGCTAGTTCTTTATTTTGTATTACTAGCTTCATGATCATCTATATATTATAGTTTGGAACGCTTTACTGTCTTATATGCATGATGATCATATTCTTGTACTTTACTTCTTGTCTGAGACTGAGATATCTAGGATTATGTGACCTAGGATTGACTATTGGTTTGTAGTAGTAACCCCCATCTATACAGCTTATACGTTGTTTCGGAGTACCGGAGTACTTTGGTATACGTAGCTGGCCTTGTCCGTCCCAACTTGCCAGTATTCTGGTTCTGGGGCGTGACATAGGTTTTAGTGGTGGCCCATGCAGGTCTGATTTATCAGATATGTGGGGGTTGCTGGTAGTTATCTCAGTCATAAATTCTTCTTTATTGATATCCTCGATATTACTCTTTACCTCTGATCCTTGTCCTGATATCTGCTTTGATCGTTGATCTTTTCTGTTCCCTCGACCTAATCCTTGTGTCCTTAAACTTTCAGGGGTACTGTTCCTGGTCCTTCTGATCGGCCTGTTCGGGCCTTGTCGATGGCAGATCAGCGTCCCTTAGTTTCGCCAGTTCAGGAGGAGCATCCTCAACATTCGGGAGCAGAGTCTAGAGTGGACCGAAGGGCAGAGTCGCTAGTTCCACCTGTTCAGCCAGCAGTACCAGTTCAGCCAGAGCAGCCAGAGGGTGTTGTTCGTGCACTGGTGGATATTCTGAGAGATCTCATGGCGTCGCAGCAGCGTCAGAGTGATGTTCTCACCCATTCTGTCCAGACGGCTTTGGGCAGAGGTGGTGCTCAGGTCTACAATTCTGCGAGCAGCTTCAGGCGTCTTCATCCCCCGTACTTCTATGGTACAGAGGATGCTATTGCGTCTGATGCATGGCTTCAGGATATTGAGGCCATTATGGAGGCGGCAGGGATTCCGGCTAGGGAGCGTGTGGCAGTTGTCAGGTTGCAGCTCTTGGATTTGGCCCGCGACTGGTGGGCGGCTCAGGAGATATCTCTTAGGGCACCAGTAGCCTGGGCCGATTTTAGCGAGAGGTTTCAGACTCGCTATTTTGATGCGGTGTCGCGTTATGATCTGCAGCAGAGGTTCATTGGCTTGCGGCAGATGAGCAGGACCGTCGACGGCTATGCGTCAGAGTTTAGCCGGCTCAGTCGGTTTGCCCCTTCTTTAGTGGCGACCGAGTTGGACCGGGCGAGGAGGTTCCAGCAGGGGCTTCATCTGGAGATCATACTGGCAGTTGAGCAGCATGAGTTCCAGACTTTTGATGCAGTGATGAGGGCAACGAGGAGGCATGAGTACACCTCGCAGAGGATCGTTGATAGAGTCGGAGGTCAGAAGAGGCCTCACATTCAGAGGGGATCTTCTTTCCAGTCGTCAGCACCAGCTCCAGCAGTCCGAGCCTTGACGATTGGATCTCCGAGGGGACCGGTTCCGGCGGCTTCCTTTCAGCAGTCGTCTCAGCCGCGTCCTCAGCAGCAGAGGCAGTCTTCTTCAGTTGCTTGTTCCCATTGCGGGAAGGGAGGACATGTCTTATCAGAGTGCCGTAGGGCACAGGGCTTGTGCCTAGCTTGTGGAGCACCGGACCACAGGATAGGGGCTTGTCCCAGGAGGAGTTCGGCTGGATCAGCATCCTTCCAGCCAGCAGTTCAGCAGTTTAGAGCACCAGCGCCGGTTCAGCAGCAGCAGGCCCAGAGGCCATTACCGACGCAGTCTCAGCAGTTCCAGCAGAGGCCTCAGCAGTATGCTCAGGCTCAGGCTCAGAGGCAGAGGGGTCCAGCGACCAGAGTTCAGGGTCAGGCTTTCACGCTTTCTATGGAGGAGGCGCTAGCAGCAGGGGAGGTGGTCGCAGGTACCATTCTTGTTCACTCTCATTCAGCTTCAGCTTTATTTGATTCTGGTGCTTCGCATTCGTTTATATCTGTACGATTTGTGACACATATTGGTGTAGAGCCAGAATCTTTACCTGTAAGGATGAATATACTTACTGGTAACGGTCTAGTAGGAGTAGACCGAGTCTATGCCTCGTGTAGAGTCATAGTATGTGGAAGAGAGTTTCCCGCTAGGCTGATAGAGTTTCCTATGGGCGATTATGATATCGTCCTAGGTATGGATTGGTTGAGTGCTCGACACACTTTGATAGATTGCCATGCCGGCAAGGTTATCTTTCGTGTTCCGAATGAGGAGGAGTTCTCATTCTCTAGAGGCGAGGTGGAGTCTTCACCAGCGATCATGTGGATGGCAGTAGCCGAGGAGGTTCAGTTGCCCAGAGTAGTTTACGAGTTTTCCGATGTGTTTCCCGAGGAGCTTCCGGGTATGCCTCCAGTTCGGGAGATTGAGTATTATATTGATTTGGTTCCGGGAGCAGAGCCAGTGTCAGCGAGAGTCTACAGGATGTCTCCTTCAGAGTTGTTGGTGTTGTATCAGTCTATTGAGGAGCTTAGGACCAAGGGATTCATTCGTCCTAGTGGATCGCCTTGGGGAGCTCCAGCCCTTCTTGTGAAGAAGAAGGATGGTTCATCGCGTATGGTCATTGACTATCATCAGCTTAACGCGGTGACCGTGAAGAACAAGTATCCCTTGCCCAGGATAGATGACTTGTTCGACCAGCTTAGTGGAGCGGCTGTGTTTTCGAAGATCGATTTGCGGTCTGGGTACCATCAGATCAGAGTCAGAGAGCAGGATATACCCAAGACGGCGTTTAGATCTCGATATGGCCATTGGGAGTTCCTTGTTATGCCTTTCGGAGCGACCAATGCACCAGCGATCTTCATGGATCTCATGAATCGCATCTTCATGCCCTACTTAGACCAGTTTGTGATAGTGTTTATTGATGATATCTTGGTCTATAGTCGGACTGAGGCAGATTGTCAGATTGCATGGGGTGCCAGTTAGCATAGTCTCAGATCGGGATTCCAGATTCACTTTTCATTTCTGGCAGAGTCTTCAACAGAGTCTGGGTACCCGTTTGAGTTTTAGTTCAGCATACCATCCTCAGACAGATGGTCAGTCGGAGCGTACGATCCAGACCTTGGAGGATATGCTTCGATCATGCATTCTTGACTTCAGTGGTTCTTGGGAGGATCACTTACATTTGGTGGAGTTCTCTTACAACAATAGCTTCCAGGCGAGCATTCAGATGGCTCCTTTCGAAGCTTTGTATGGTAGGAGATGTAGGTCACCCCTAGCTTGGGATGACATTGGAGAGAGGCAGCTGCTTGGACCAGAGATGATTGCTCAGTCAGTTGGAGTAGTCAGGCAGGTCAGAGAGCATCTCAGAGTAGCTCAGGATCGACAGCGTTATTGGGCAGATCAGCATCGACGCCATCTTGAGTTCTCTGTCGGCGATCACGTATTTCTTCGGATTTTGCCTACCCGTGGTGTCATCAGGTTTGGCGTACGGGGAAAGCTTAGCCCTAGATTTATTGGGCCGTTCGATATTCTCGAACGAGTAGGGGATGTATCTTATCGCCTTGCTCTTCCTCCGTCGTTGCGTGAGGTACATGACGTGTTTCACGTATCTCAGCTACGTCGATATGTTCCGGATCCGAGCCATATCCTAGATCATTCCGAGCTGGTCGTTGGTACCGACCTATTGTATGAGGAGAGGCCCATATCCATTTTGGACCGGAGGGAGAAGATTCTCAAGAACCGGACTATCCGATTAGTTCGTGTTTCCTGGGATCATCACTCACCGGGCGAGTCGACTTGGGAGCGCGAGGATGATATCCGAGCTCGTTACCCGTATCTGTTTGGCTCGTGAGGTATACTTATTTCGTATATCTATGTTCTACCTTTTTAGTATGATTGTAGGAATACATGATGTTGTTGCTTACGTATGTTTAAATTGCTTTCACATTCTTGTACATTACTCTAGCTGGATTTCATGTTTTATGAGTTTTTCATCTTGATCCTGATAGCAAGTTTTCTTGGATTTCTTGCTTGCTTTTGATTACCTTTAGGAAATTCCGAGGACGGAATTTTTCTAAGGAGGGGAGAGTTGTGAGACTCGTCTCACAGTATCGGTATTTATATACGGATACGTATTTTGCAGCGTATTTCATATTTTCATGGTTTCCGGAATACTTTAAATTTTCCCAAAACTATAGGTTTTCTTCTTGATCGGCATACCGCCGGTATACCGGAGTATACCGACGGTATACCGCCCGGACATATTTTCTACACTTTAGATATTTTCGGTTTTTGATATTTTCATGAATAGTGTTTCGGATATTTTCGTGAATAGTGTTTAGATATTTTCGTGAATAGTGCTTGGATATTTTCGTGAATAGTGTAGATGCACTCTATTATCCAATGGACAATTGGTTTTGTTTGAATGGCCATGATTGACCTAGATTTTCACACGGATCATGATCCAACGGCTAAGATTAATTCTCCCTTTATATATAAACCACTTCACTTTCTCTCTCCTCTCTCTTTTCATTCTCTTCACACTCTCTTCATTCCTTCTTCCTTTCTCTTCCCTTGGAGCTTGCCAAGAGCTTGACCTCGAGGTCTAGAGTGTGGTTTCGTGCCCCTCTTGGTGGTGGAGTAGAAGATTAGGCTTGGAGCTTAACCTAGGCAAGTACATCTTGCCAAATTCTTGAACAATAGTAATCTATTATCATTTTTGTTTTCCTTGGTATTAAATGCTTAGAATTTTCCTAAACTCATTTTGTTAAAAGTGTTTTCCTGATGATTCTCGTATATGTGCATGTTTCCAAAAATTTATTTAAACAAGATTTGATTTTCTGTTGAAATCCAATAGTGACTTAGTAGAAAAACTTGGTATCAAGAGTGATACTAGGGTTACCATCATGGATCTTGGTCACATATGCATGTATGAGGTCCTTACCAAGCTAGTATACATGGATTTTGAGTTTGGTGGCAATCGGGACTCGTTTCGGTGTTCCGAGAACCCCTGTTTTGGAGTATTTTGAGATATTGATCTATCAAATCTTTGAATTTGTGAAATCTAATAGTTCCATGTTGTAGGAAATTCAATTCTATGCAATTTTGACTTTTGAAAGTCCGAATTTCGATTTAAAATGAAGATTTTATGGCCGAAACAAGTTTTGGCAATTTTCTGAATTTCGTTGCTGTTTGAAAAACCGGTATACCGCCGGTATGCCGTTTTTGGCACCAGAAACTTACTGTCTTTAGTCCGGTATACCGCCGGTATGCCGCAGTATACCGCCGGTATGCCGTTTTATGCTGTTTTTGTCCGGTTTTGCCCGTTTTGGCCCGTTTTTGTCCGTTTTTGATATCTTCTTCGACTGTAATGATTTCTTAACATGATAACATGATCTTTCTCAGTTAAATAATGATTGTACACCCTATATAGACTTGATACTAGCACATGTTCAACCATTCTATGAAATGTACTTAGCTTTAATTATTGTTTCCCCCATGCCATGATTTGTCCTTTGATAGACTCGTTCTTACAAGTCACGATAATTGTTGCCATGCCTTCTTGCTTACATGATAGTGGCCTGTCATGGCGCACTCTTGATTCTAGTACATGTCTAGCTCCTTGATAGTGGCTCGTAGTAGCGCACTCTTGTCTTGATATTGTCATGTCTTGTTGTGGCTTGTTGTAGTGCACAATCTTGCTTATCTTGTCCAGTCTTGCATGTCTCATGTCTAGGATGGATTCTGCGGATTGCCACACCTAGAATCCAACAAGAAAAATGTTAAGGACTAAACTACTAGCTTGATTACCTGGATCATTGGAGACTTTCCCGGTTACCTGCTATCCCTTTTGATCTTGGCCCTATATATATATATATACTTGGGATTTGGAGCTATCTGTCATGATGAGCACTCTTCCAGCATACCGTCGAGTGGGGCACCTCTTTGGGACACATGTATCTTACTGCAGTGTGTCTGCTATACTTCTTTTCTTTTTGCTTGGATCATTTAGGTAGTAGCAGGCGGGTAACTGGACTTGGATTTCTCAAACTTGCATGTATTAGTAACTAGGAATATGACAACCCTAGTTAGCTAAAGTATCAAGCCGTACTCATTGCTTGGCCGTGATTGATGGATGGAGTCCATTCTTATCTAGTCTAGTCTTGCTTCAGTTTATCTTATTGTAGTACTTAGCCTCCTGTCTTTTCTTACATGCTATTCTTCCTACTACATGCTCGGCTTTACCATATGCTCACATGTCCAGTTTATTTACTTGCTATCCTACTTGCATGTTACAGTTTTCCTTCGTAAATACTGTGGTACCAATTTAATATTCTAGTCTCGTTTACTGCCTTATCTTAGAAATGTTATGAATTGCATGCTGGTTTTAGTTCATAAGTTTGGCTTCCTTTGTGGTACTTGCTATTGGGGTTCTGACCCCACTGGTTTTGCATTGACCAGATCTAGTTGAGGAGCCCGAGGATCTTCCGGACCTTCCTCTCGATGGTGACCACCCGGAGCACCAGGGGACTTGAGTGGGTGTTCTTTCTCTTACCCACTCTCTTCTGTACATATTCTTTTGAGGCGTTTAGCCACCGAGTACGTGTTTAGCTCGTGTTTTGGACTTGACATTTGGCCTACGGGCTTAGACATGATGTTATATTTCTAGACTGCAGCTAGAGCTAATCATGTATTACTTAGTCTTGCTAGTTCTTCATTTTGTATTACTAGCTTCATGATCATCTATATATTATAGTTTGGGACGCTTTACTGTCTTATATGCATGATGATCATATTCTTGTACTTTACTTCTTGTCTGAGACTGAGATATCTAGGATTATGTGACCTAGGATTGACTGTTGGTTTGTAGTAGTAACCCCCATCTATACAGCTTATACGTTGTTTCGGAGTACCGGAGTACTTTGGTATACGTAGCTGGCCTTGTCCGTCCCAACTTGCCAGTATTCTGGTTCTGGGGCGTGACAGAGGGCGAAACGGAGCCCAGAGTATCAAAATGAGTTGAAACTTGGCGTGGGGCAAGAATACGTGATTTAGATTTTGCGGGTAGGCTTCCGGGTGGAAATCGGGGTTGTAGGGCACCGGTATCGTGCCGTACCATTCCGTATCTTGAAATATTCAAGATACCATCAATGGGCCGTAACATGGACTAGATGTCCATTTTTCTTAGGTATATTGGTAGGTAGTATATGTATAGGCTAGTACCTTAGTACCCTAGGGAGCTCGGGTCAAAATACCAAGCGTAGGTAGGCTAACTTGATAGTTGCCTAAGCTAGAATTTTATCCTTTTTAAGGGTAAAATAGAATATTGGCCTACGGCCAAGATATGAGTTTCGAAGTCCAAGATGGACTTGGATATGGGTTGTAGAGGTTGGTAATAGTTAGAAATAGTCGCCTAGACCTAGTCTTGACCCCGGTTGACCACGGTTGACTTTTTGGACCAAAAGTCAACTATGGGTCAACGCTTTACCCAAATTAGTCCCAATTTCCTTTAGACTTGTGTAGTTGACCAAAAGTCAACTATTAGTCACCAATGACCTAGGGTTGACCAGGGTTGACCTAGAGTTGACCAGAGTTGACCAGGGTTGACCAGTTGACCAAAGTCAACTGTAGGCCAACTCTTGACCCCGTTTGACTTCCTTCGACTTGTTTTGACCCGCGATGACAGGTATGACCTAGGATTGACTTGGTTTGGCTTAGATTAACTTGATATAACTTGATTTGACCTAGATTGACTTGACATGACTTAGTGTGACTTAGTGAGACCTAGTTTGACCTAGATTGCATATCATTCATTGTAAATCATTCCTAAACTTGTTTAAACCTAAATTAACTTACAGTATCTCATATTTAGGTCTTCTGATACCGCTCTGAGCATTGATATACCATACAGCTCAGGACAGCAGGCGAGTACATTTACTGATAGTTTTTATTGTCTTGATATCTGCTATATCCGATTCAGTCGTAGTGTCTTACTTGATTCTTAGTCACGATAGTTCACGGACTAGTACACATTGGATCATGACATGAGATGTTGTTCCTAGATTTCTGGGTATATGGGTACACTCCCTGTCTTGTTCCTTGTACTTGTATAGACACCGATTTCTAAGAGGATTTGCTACCCTTTTACGAAATTACGTGCCATGACGTGTCATGTCCAGATCCATTGTACTATTCGGGGATCGGGAATTATTAGGGGCTATATGATCCAAGCCACCCTATCACTATTCATGTGCTCGTGCCACTCTTCCCTCACTAAGGGTGTAGCGAGATTCCTTGCCTTGTGCTCGTTATCCAGGTTGGCCGGCATGACCCTCCGTTGAGGTCTCCGCGGATTGCCTGACGAAGTGGATAGCATGTCCTGTCACTTATCCCAAGCCGATCACATATCGCTCTAATAATTCAAATTATATTTTATATTTATTTTATCTCATCGTCTATCCTGCTCTGTTATACATTCAGTATTTTCTCACCATGCCATGATATACAGTTACTCACATGCTCTACTTGTCTTTACATTGTACCTTGATTGGAGACTAAGTTCTGCTCGGGAGAAGAGTTACAACCCCGGTCCTTGTTTGGTTTAAGGGTTGTAACTCAGCTTCCGAACGGTTTCCAATTCTTCATATATCTTTGTCTTGTAGTTCATTATAATGTCTCTCATAGAATTTATCAATTCACATGGAACTGTTGTTAGTGTTTGTACTTGCTCATTTTCCTGACAGGATACCGTTATAATATATTACAGATGATTCCGAGGCGGACTGCTCGACCTATTATGGGATCGAGTTAGATGGAGTAGCTTTGGACCGTGGCCTTATAGTAGAGCCACTAGATTTTGTACTTCCAGAGTAGTGTAGGTTAGCTAGGTTTGACTGGACTGCGATCCAGCTAGCTTTATCAGACTGTAGTTCTATATTATATTTTGATATCCTGTGATGTATATATCTAGGCTTGTATTAGACTGTGGACTTATTACTCTTTCATCTATCATATGTCTTTCCTTCTGAGCTATCTACCTTAGTTTTATTCTGTGATTGAGACTGTATTGTTATGTCACCTCCATTCGGAGAGTATATATTGTACAGGTACATTTTAACTGTTAGTCGTAGGTATTTACAGACGTTATATACAGCATTCTACCGCCGATTCTGCGGCGTAGGCTGGACGTACCCACGTGCTCGTGTCCCTCATAAGGGTGCGCGTGCATAGCCGCCTACGCGCGACAGTGCGCGGCCAGTGCGGGGGCGATTGCGCCTCGCACACTCCACAAAGTGCTCCCAAATTTTGGGAGCACGATGACAGTCGTTGCCCCTAGGCTCACGCCAAAAATCAGGACACGAAGTGTCCTGTGTCGAGAGAAAATGAGCCCGAGGTGTAGGACACAGCCTACGGGCTCGTGCAGCGTGTCCACGTACAAAAACTCGACACAAAAGGACACAAAATACTAGGACGCCTTCACAAATATTAATGTACACATCAAGATCTACAAATACATGTAATTATATTTCAAAAATATGAAAATAAATTCCTATGTGGCATTTCTATAAACACTTAGTGTATCACTATGATATGTGTCCAATATGGACACGAAATGGACACGAATTATGCCCAAATTTTGGGGACAGCTAGGAAACCCTAAATTCTAACCTTATATACAAAGAAATCAGGAAAAACTATGAGTTTAGATGATTTACCTATTGAGTATCAAAACTCAAGAAAAGCTTCAAAGAGGGGATTCCAAATGGCAACTCCAAATCTCCAAATTACATACAAACCGATGTGCTCCTCCAAAATCAGTATATAAACATAAATTAGATCCTATTGCAAAAGACTAGGACTAAAAAGGAGCTAAAATGAATTAATTAGGAATTTCTAAGGTTGGGGATTTACCTCTTCCAAAACTTGAGATCTATTTCCAATAGAGGCTAACCCTAAATGAAAGAGACATTAAATAGAGGTGGGAATCCCTAGGTTGGCTGCCATGGGTGGGTTTTATTTGGTTTTGGGCCTAAGTCATGGGCCTATGGCTTAATCACAAGTCTCAAAATTGATAAATCATAAGTCATTGACTTATGCCATAAGTCATGAACTAGTTTCTCTTAAATAATACTTCCCACCTTAAAACTAATTCCTAATGACTAGAAGTAGGTTAACTAGAGTTAGACTAGGGTCACCAACTAGGGTTAATTCTAGGTTAGTCTACAAGTCTCAACTAGTCATGACTAACACAACACATAGCAATATTTAACTAATATTAAAATCATACAAATTCCCATAAATCATAATAAATTCAAATAAATCCTAAAATGCCCAAAATACCCTCTAGGCTATAATGTACTAGTCAAACATCCTAATCACATGGCTAGGCTCTAAGGTTACACTAGTCAAACCCCAAAATCATAAGTCATGATCTAAAATAGTTTAAAAATAATTAAAAATTACCAAAAATCATATTATTAATTAAATATCATATTTAAATAAATTAAAATACAAAATTTCAAAATTACTCTCATTTTAGAAAACTGGTTGTTACAAGTCTACCCACCTTAGAAAAATTTTGTCTTCGAAATTTAAAATGACAGTAGTCCTTCTAGGTCAAACACCCCACAATCAGAGTCTCAAACATACCGTAAGATAATCATATACGTCTGTCCAAAACCATGATACTCAAAATCTCTGTTATGCCAGTGAGCAAGGCTACGATAATCACAGAGTCCTCAACTATGGTACATACCTCTAGAATTATGGTA
The DNA here is from genome assembly GCA_029216955.1 of Iris pallida. NCBI lineage: Eukaryota > Viridiplantae > Streptophyta > Magnoliopsida > Asparagales > Iridaceae > Iris > Iris pallida. The sequence continues at coordinate 10,692,510 of JANAVB010013999.1, read as the reverse complement.
TTTAAAATTTTTGCATTGCCGCGCACTTGGCAGCGAAAACCTTAAATTCCCACACCCGAGAAATACGTCCATAATTCGACTATATGTCCTCACTATGCCTGCTAGCATGACCCTAGAGGATTCTAAAATCTCATAATCGAGGCGACCTAGCCCATACGACTTATCTCAGAAGAAAATTAAATCATACAGAAACACCAGATCAAACTTATCAACAATGAAAAAACAGATAGGAATAGATGGAACTGAATTTCAAGATAGGAATTTCAGAATTGAATCAAAAGAATGGAACCTGCAACTAGATCTCCAACGGCCTGAGCATCCTCGGCTGTTATGGCGAAAGCTCGCCCTGGCTGGCCTTCCCTGGCCTGCTGCTGATGCTGGACGAACCTCTGCTGCTGAGTCCGCAATGGTGGTCCCCTTTGCTGTCCTATCGGAGCCCTAGCTCCTGGTGCTACCTGAGCCAATGGTGTCGGGTTCTTGGGACACTCTCTACACTGATGCTCCACTGATCCGCAAAGCAAACACATGCCTAGCCTCTTCCTACAGTCGTCCCACCCATGGCCTTGCTTCTTGCAGAAGTTGCACACAGTATTCTGCTGCTGCCTGGGTGCCTGCTGATACAGTACCTATCTCTGTCCCTGATGCTGAGCAGGCCTCTGCTGCTGCTGCTGAAAGTGGACCGTCGGCTGCTGATACTGCTGCTGAATCTGATGCTGAACGTGCGGTCTCTTGGCCGATCCTCCGCTGTTGATGCCCCCAACTGAGTCTCGCCCCCTCTTAAACCTAAGCTCAAGATCATCCTCTGCAGCTAAAGCGTCCACTAGGATCTCTTCATAGGTAGTGCTGCGGGCGTTCTTGGTGTAGGACTTGACCTCCTTTACCAAGCCCTTCCGGAACCTCCGGGCCTTCGTCGTCTCCGACAAGTCATCCATAAATCTGCTCAGGCGGCAGAACTCTCCTGCGTACTCCTCCACGGACTGGTTCCCCTGGACTAGGGCCTCGAACTGGGTCTCGAGGGCTCCCAGCGCGGCGTCTGGAAAGAACTTCTCCTTGAACAGCTTCTTGAATGCTGCCCAAGTCTGTCCTGCTGTACCGACCCACGGGTCGGTCTGGTACCAGGTACGGGCCAGATCCTGCATCATGCTGGCCGCTGCCTCTATCTGGAGCCTCGTCGGGATCTCAGCCAACCTGAAAATCTCCTCCATATGCTCGATCCACTCATCGGCATACAAGATCCCCTCTGTCCCTCAGAAGTCGCTCGGGTGCATCTTCTGGAAATCTTGGATGCCCTTCTCCCGTGGCTGGTACGACTGCGGGGCTGCCGCTGGCTGAGCTATGACTCTCTCTACCGCAGTTATTGCCAGCTCAATGCCTCGTACGACCTCTGCTGTCTGCCCCCGCTGCTGAGTCTGCTGACCCTCCATGTACTGCCGGAAGATGGCTAATAGCTGAACGGCGTCAACTGTCCCTGCAGGTGGCTGCTGCTGCTGAGTAAGTACATCCGGAATCACCGGACTCGGCTCATGCCTCACAGGTGGAGGGGCTCCTCCGAAAGCTGCCGAAACACCTACCCCAGCTGGCATGACTGGGGCTGCGGTAATAGGGGCTGGCTGCTGAGTAAGAGAGGTGGCAGACCTCTCTTCGACCCCCCTGACCCTGGTGATGCGATCTTGTCTCAACCATTCTGGAGACACAGATCAAGAAACAATTGCTGAGAATGAGTCAAAATATCAAGGGAGGACAGTTATATTCAAGGGAGACAATAAGCAGCAAAATGTAGATGTACGAAATCTGAATGAGAGTTTTTTCTATTTGTGATTGAGTACCTTCAAAAATATCCTAATCCTACTGCAGGCTGTAGTGATACTCTAGTTCGAATACCACTACATATACTCGACCTGCATGGGCCACCACTAAAAACGTGTCACGACCCGCATCCACTGTGAGGGTACGAGAACGTAACAACGCCCAGCCTACGCCGCAGTGTCGGTGGTAGAACGCTGTCCTAGGTCAATCATCTAACAATATAAAGGTACATGTACAGTATATGCACTCCGAATGGAGGTGACTAACAATATACAGTCTCAATCACATCTAAGGCAGAATGATGAAAATAAAAGATAGATAGATACTGGAATAAAGGATCCACAGGATACAAGCAGTGAGAAAGAGTCTAAGTGTCTACTGCCATACAAACAGAACATCCAACTCAATACTAGTCTCTAATACTAAAAATGAAAGAATATATACAATCAGATCTCAGAAAACAGAAATAGTAAACCTAGACTAGGGAGCCTCAGTCTCTAAGCTAGTGGATCAGGCTGAAAATCTGGGTCACACATGGCATCTACAGCTGCCCCATAGTAGGTGTCTATGCAGGCCTCATCCTCATCCTCTGTAATATTTTCAACAGGTCCAGTCAGGACAGGAGCGAGCACAAAATATCTCACGCAGTTCATATCGAGTTAGGAAATATAAAGCATGCAATAGAGTAAAGTACATGAAACGCTGAAAGAAGAAGATACATGAAAAACAGTAGAGATTTGATAACAGGAAATATCTAAATATGATAAGTAAGAACTGTAAGGAACATGTGATTTTAGAGTACAATCTGGTTATGTAAACGGGCTAGGAAAATGCAATGGTAACTCCATTGTACGTGGGTGTACAATAGACATATACAATAGTTATACAATGCTGTACAATAGGATTTGAGTACATAACCAATTCTACTCCCCCTCCCCAATCAATACACAAGGATCTACTCCAGTTACGTTATCTTATACAATAGTGTACAATGTTATACAATGGATGTACAATGTTATACAATAGTGTACAATGGTCTATCCCTGGAGCTCATGTGATAATGAGAGTACAATATACACAATGAGTATACAAGGATATGGGTATTCAATAAATACAATATGGAAGTGAAACGCACATCACAATATGTATTTAGTGAATACAAGGAGATAACATCTCAAAAGAAGATCCATATAGTATCAATCCGTGATAATCGTCGTGTCAGCATCAAGTACAGTAATCTAGAGCAAGAATATAAATCCATACAAGTATGAAACGGTCAGAGAATATACTCGCCTGATAGCCTGAATGTCTGAAGAGAATATACTGTCCGAGGAGTGGTGTCTGTCTCCTATAGAACAGTACAAGTCACAACATGTCCAAAATGGTATAATGAAGTCCTACTATGCATTCTACATGAATCTAGGTCAATCTAGGCCAAAGTCAACTCTTGGTCAACTCTGGTCAACCCTAGAAGTCAACTTGGTCATCTATGGTCAAACTAGGTCTAACAAGTCTAAACTAGGTCAAACTAGTCATTCTAGGTCTAACTGGGCTACACAAGTCTATTCTAGGCTCACTAGCTAAGCAAACACAACCATAGGCTAAAAGACTAGGCCATAGGCCAAGGCAATACCATGCCTAAACAACCTACAAAACATCCACACATATATATATATCTAATATATAATACACATGGATAAAATTATATTCTCTAACATAGGAATACACATATTGATATGGCTATTTAATGTAACATAGTCTACACAACTTATATAAAATACACATATATGCATATAGGCTCTCACTCAAATGGTTTACAATCACACACACAAGCTCAATGTAGGGACAAATTAGGACTGTTATGTAGGCTAAGTTTGAGGCTGCCAGGGAACAGTAGAATAGGATGTATAGGGACTAATTTGTGGGGCTTTGAAAGGGTGTACATGGGCTGATTTGGTGAGCAGGTTTTAGGGGAATGAGGACTGATTTGTAGGCTAATATATGGACTATTTTGACAGGAGTTATAGGGACTGTTTAGATGAAATGTGGGGGTTATGAATGACAGATTTTTGACAGCAAGATGGGGTAGAATTCTGGACTGAATTTGAATGGGGTTTTGAGGGGCCATGTTGGGGTGAAGGGGACTTATATATAGGGGACTGATTTATATGGCTGTGATGGGGTTTTATAGGACTGCAATGTATGTTGGTAGGGGACTGTTATGACAGATTTCAGGGGTTTTTAGATGGCTGTTAGGGTGTGGTTAAGGGACTGCAATAGGCTTTGTGTAGGGTGAATGAGAACAATGTGTGTGTGTGTGAAACTTGGCAATTTACAAGGTGTGGATAAATATATGTGTAAAAACAGTGAAGGAACAGTGGGTGTGATATAGTATCAAATAGAGAGAGTGTGTGTCAAGGGTATGTGAGAGAAAACATGTGTGATACACATTAGTGTGTGTGAATGGTGAGTGATAAGTGAGAGATGTGTGTGTGTGTAACTGTGAGTGATGTGAGGGTGAGTGAATAGTGAGAGAGAGGGCTGTAGGCAGTCCATTTCTGGACAGTGCAAGAAATAGGGGAACCAGCCACAAGTGTGCATATGATAACAGCTAGTAAAGCCCCCAACCAATTCAGATTTAGGTTCACAGCCATAGGAAAGGAAATCAAAATAGTGTATTTTCAGGTCATTCAGAAATCAGATTTTTAGTTCACTAAATCAAGCCCCAACTCGAAATCAACTCCACAAAACAACTCCAAAATTGACACACAACTAGATTATATATAGGAGAACCCATATTAGGACTAAAACCAAAATGTTAACAGCATTAATTAGGTTTAAAATGATGACAAAGTTCGTGTATCAAAAACTGAAAAATCAGGAAACTGATACACTGTTAGGAATTTGGTAAATTGCTAAAACCTAACGAAAACATATTAAAATTCAAAATAAAAGGTTGGTACTATGAGAACACATTGCATACGTGTTATGTGATGTGTTTGTGTCCACAAAAGTGGACACAAACGTGTCCAATCACTTTTAAAACCAAAAACAGTAAAAACTGAACACAACAGTGCACAATCATCGTGCACGTGTGCACGCGTGTATAACACGCGACACACGACACGACACGACACGACATGTGCTCGTGTCCACAGGTGCACCTAGGATAGGGCTATGACTATGTCAGCCCGTATCGTGTCCTCGTGACACACAGACACGACACGAGCCCCGTGTCAGCAGCGCCTGTGCGCGTGCACAGCCGCCTGCGTGCGACAGTGCACGGCCAGTGCGGGGGCGATTGCGTCTCGCACACTCCACAAAGTGCTCCCAAATTTTGGGAGCACGATGACAGTCGTTGCCCCTATGCTCATGCCAAAAATCAGGACACAAAGTGTCCTGTGTCGAGAGAAAATGAGGCCGAGGTGCAGGACACAGCCTACGGGCTCGTGCAGCGTGTCCACGTACAAAAACTCAACACAAAAGGACACAAAATACTAACACACCTTCACAAATATTAATGTACACATCAAGATCTACAAATACATGTAATTACATTTCAAAAATATGAAAATAAATTCCTATGTGGCATTTCTACAAACACTTAGTGTATCACTATGATACGTGTCCAATATTGACACGAAATGGACACGAATTGTGCCTAAATTTCGGGGACAGCTAGGAAACCCTAAAACCTAACCTTATATGCAAAGAAATCAGGAAAAACTATGAGTTTAGATGATTTACCTATTGAGTATCAAAACTCAAGAAAAGCTTCAAAGAAGGGATTCCAAATGGCAACTCCAAATCTCCAAATTGTATACAAACTGATGTGCTCCTCCAAAATCAGTATATAAACATAAATTAGATCCTATTGCAAAAGACTAGGACTAAAAAGGAGCTAAAATGAATTAATTAGGAATTTCTAAGGTTGGGGATTTACCTCTTCCAAAACTTGAGATCTATTTCCAATAGAGGCTAACCCTAAATGAAAGAGGCATTAAATAGAGGTGGGAATCCCTAGGTTGGCTGCCATGGGTGGGTTTTATTTGGTTTTGGGCCTAAGTCATGGGCCTATGGCTTAATCACAAGTCTCAAAATTGATAAATCATAAGTCATTGACTTATGCCATAAGTCATGAACTAGTTTCTCTTAAGTAATACTTCCCACCTTAAAACTAATTCCTAATGACTAGAAGTAGGTTAACTAGAGTTAGACTAGGGTCACCAACTAGGGTTAGTTCTAGGTTAGTCTACAAGTCTCAACTAGTCATGACTAACACAACACATAGCAATATTTAACTAATATTAAAATCACACAAATTCCCATAAATCATAATAAATTCAAATAAATCCTAAAATGCCCAAAATACCCTCTAGGCTATAATGTACTAGTCAAACATCCTAATCACATGGCTAGGCTCTAAGGTTACACTAGTCAAACCCCAAAATCATAAGTCATGATCTAAAATAGTTTAAAAATAATTAAAAATTACCAAAAATCATATTATTAATTAAATATCATATTTAAATAAACTAAAATACAAAATTTTAAAATTACCCTTATTTTAGAAAACTGGTTGTTACAACACATTTTTGTGGTGGCCCAAGCAGGTCCAGTATCGCAATTAATGCGATCTCGTAATGGTGCTCGACTTAGAGTACTAATTACGAGCCTGCGATTAGGACATAGGACCTAGGCCATGATAGGAGTTTCTCAATCACACCTAGAAAATTTCTGATCTTTGATTATCATGATTATTCACCTTGTGTTAAATTAACTGTCCTTCTTTGATAATCTACTCATGTGCCATATTGATCTCTTTGTTTCAATTCACCTCCAGGATGACGAAGACGTACCCGCAGGCCTCTGGATCGAGTAGCTTGCCTGAGAGATCTGATCAGGCAGAGAAGGAGGTTCATGAGACTGCCCCCAGTGATTCTACTATTCCAGAGACCCAGGCAGTTGCACAGGTAGGTCTACCACCTCCACCCCAGAGGGTTACGGCCGTTCTTCCAGAGATACTGCCGACACCACCACCGATACCGACGGATACACATCACATATTCCTTCTCCTTCAGCAGATGATGGAGACACAGCGGGCCCAGACAGAGGCGTCGCAGCGCCAGTCGGAGACAGATCGAGATACTGAGGCAGAGTATGGAGAACTCGCATCAGCTTGCGCTGGCAGCAGTAGAGAGAGTGGCACCGGGTACGGTGCAGGGCCCTACTGGCCAGCAGCCGTGCCAGCAGTAGTCCAGGCCGGGGACAGTGTTAGACTTTAGGAAGATGAGCTCCAAGGACTTCACAGGCACGGAGGGCATCCTTTATGCAGACGACTGGCTAGAGGATGTACAGCGGAGCATGGAGCTGGCAGTGCTTCCTAGAGCACTTTGGGTTTTGGCTGCAGCCAGCCGATTCTTCGACATTGTGCTGACATGGTACCGCACGGATCCTCGTGCATCGGTGAGAGGGCTGACTTGGGAGAACTTCTGGAGGCTTTTCAAGGAAAAGTTTTTCCCGGACGTGGCTCTTACAGCATTTGAGGGCCAGTTCGTGGGTCTAGTGCAGGGGAACTCGTCGGTGGACGAGTATGCAGTTGAGTTCTTCCGCCTTAGCAGGTTTGCTCCTGATATGATCCAGGATGAGGGACAGAAGGCTCGTAAGTTCCGCAGGGGACTTATTCATACAGTGCGTACCCGCACCTCGAGTCGTCGTGATGCGACGTTCGATCATATATTGATGGACGTGCAGATCGCAGAGGAGGACTTCAGCCTCAAGCGAAAAGGAGCGGAGATACTATGGGGGCGAGTTCTAGTACAAGACCGGCCAAGCGCCCCCACTTTCAGCAGCAGCAGCAGAGGCCATTTTAGCAGCAGCCTCTGTTGCAGATCCAGCAGGCAACGGCGCATGTCCAGCAGCACCAGGGACAGGGCCAGAGATCGGCTACACCGTGCGACTTCTGCGGGAAGCCGGGGCACACCAGGGAGGCTTGCAGGAAGAGGTTGGGCGTCTGTCTCTACTGTGGGACGCCCGATCACCAGCTGAAGGATTGCCGCTTTCGTGGAGTCAGAGTAGGCCAGGACAGAGTGCAGCCGGCTAGAGGACCAGCGGTTCAGCAGAGGGGTCCTCTACTCCAGACCCAGCAGCAGCGTTTTGTCCAGCACCAGAGGGGAGCACCTGCGGGCAGGGTGTTCGCTTTGGCAGCAGAGGAGGAGGCAGAGCCCGTGGGAGATGTTGTTACAGGTCATGTTCTCCTAGATTCTTTCCCTGCTTTTGCCTTATTTAATTCTGGGGCGACTCATAGTTTTGTGTTTGTTTCTTTTGCTCTGAGACACAATATCATTGTTGAATATATGGGTAGGACTTGCAAGATTATGACCGGGGGAGGTATTATCCTGGTTAATAATATTTGTAAGGGGCGGAGAGTCACTCTGAGAGACCGGGACTTGAGTGCATGTCTGCTCGTAATGCCCCTACCGAGGTACGATATGCTACTCGGTATGGATTGGTTGAGCATGCACCATGCTAGCATTGATTGTAGAGGAGGCAGAGTTCTTTTTAGGACGCCGGGTGAGCCAGAGATCGAGTTTGCTCGAGGAGCAGCGGAGCCGGAGGCTGGATTCTGTGGAGCTTTGTTGGCGGGACAGGATTTGCCACATCCGTTGATTGTTGAGTTCTCGGATGTCTTTCCCGAGGAGTTGTCGGGGATGCCGCCAGACAGGGACATTGAGTTATCCATAGATTTGGTGTCGGGCGTCGAGCCTATCTTACAGCATGTCTATAGTGTGAACAACAGCGAGTTGATAGAGCTGAAGAAGCAAGTCGACGAGCTGCAGGACAAGGGGTTCATCAGATCCAGTTCTTCGTCCTGGGGAGCGTCAGTCATGTTCGTGTCGAAGAAGGACGGTACGTCCCGTATGTGCATTGATTACCGGGCGCTCAACAACCTCACTATCAAGAACAAGTACCCTTTGTCGAGGATCGACGACTTGTTCGATCAGCTGAGTGGGGCAAAGGTCTTTTCGAAGATAGATTTGAGGTCCGGGTATTACCAGCTGAAGGTGAGGCAGGATGACATTCCCAAGACGGTATTTTGGACTCGGTACGGCCAGTACGAGTTTACAGTGATGCCATTTGGGTTGACCAAGCTCCCACGGTGTTCATGAACTTGATGAACAAGGTATTCCATCAGTACCTTGACAAGTTCGTGGTGGTCTTCATAGACAATATCTTGATCTATTCGAAGATGCAGGAGGAGCATGAGGAACACTTGAGAGTTGTGTTAGAGACTCTGAGGAGGGAGCAACTCTGCGGAAAGCTTTCGAAGTGTGAGTTCTTCTTAGACCAGGTGGAGTTCCTAGGTCATATTGTGACCGAGCACAGGATTTCAGTAGACCAGAGGAAGATTTCGGTAGTGGAGTCTTGGTCTACGCCCAGTTCAGTTGCCGAGGTTCGAAGCTTTCTGGGTTTGGCTGGCTATTACCGGAAGTTCGTCCAGGACTTCTCGAGGATTGCAGAGCCGATGACTAGACTCACCAGGAAGGACGTGGAGTTCGTCTGGACTGATGAGTGTCAGGCTGCATTCGATGAGCTGAAGAGGAGGTTGACTTCAGCTCCGATCCTGACCTTGCCATCTGGGTCAGGAGGGTTCTCGATCTTCAGCGATGCTTCCGGGAAGGGTTTAGGGTGTGTTCTTCAGCAGCACGGGAAGGTGATTGCCTATGCATCCAGGCAGTTGCGTCCTCATGAGAAGAACTATCCTACTCATAATCTGGAGTTGGCCGCGGTTATTTTTGCTTTGAAGTTATGGAAGCATTACCTGTACGGAGAGCGAGTTGAGATCTTCACAGATCACAAGAGCTTGAAGTACGTGTTTACTCAGAAGGAGTTGAACATGCGGCAGAGGCGGTGGTTAGAACTGATGAAGGACTTCGATATATCCTTGCAGTACCATCCGGGGAAGGCCAACGTAGTTGCAGATGCCTTGAGCAGGTATCCAGTTGCTATATTCTTGACGACAGATCGTCACTTGTTGGCCGACCTGGATAGTTTGGGTATCGATGTCATCATTCCGGGCGTGGAGATCCAGATGTGGGGTTTGCAGATTCAGTCTGAGCTGATGGATAGAGTCAGGTCAGCGCAGTATGATGATGTTGCCCTGAGGAGCATCAGGGAGCAGGTGAGGATGGGCTTGCTTGACGATTTCTCTGTAGCCGAAGACGGGTCGTTGCGGCACGGTACTAGGCTGTGCGTTCCGCGTGGAGAGCTTCGGGAGGAGGTTCTTCAGGAGGCGCATCGCTCTCAGTATTCTATGCATCCTGGAGCCAACAAGATGTATAGGGACCTGAGAGAGCACGTATGGTGGTATGGCATGAAGCGCGAGGTAGCTCAGTTTGTATCTCGTTGTCTTGTGTGTCAGCAGGTGAAGGCCGAGAGGCAGAGACCAGGTGGATTGCTACAGCCGCTACCCATTCCCGAGTGGAAATGGGAGCACATTACCATGGACTTTGTATCTGGACTTCTACGGTCGCCAGGAGGGAAGGACGCAGTTTGGGTCATAGTTGATAGATTGACCAAATTGGTCCACTTTTTGCCTTTCAAAGTGGGTTTGTCTACGGAGAGGCTGGCTGAGCTGTATGTTCGTCAGATCGTGAGATTGTATGGAGTTTCGATGAGCATAGTTTCAGATCGGGATAGCCGATTCACTTCCTACTTCTGGAGGAGTTTGCAGGCTAGCTTGGGCACCTCGCTCAAGTTTAGTACTGCTTATCATCCTCAGACAGACGGGCAGTCGTAGAGGACCATCCAGACCTTGGAGGATATGCTTCGCACATGTGTGCTAGATCTCGGGGGTTCTTGGGAGGACCATCTTCACCTGGTAGAGTTTGCTTACAACAATAGCTACCAGGCCAGTATAGAGATATCACCATTTGAGGCTCTATATGGACGGAGATGTCGTACTCCCTTGTCTTGGGACGATGTTGGCGAGCGGGCGCTTCTTGGGCCGGAGATGGTTGTGGATGCGGCCGAGAAGGTCAGATTGATTAGAGACAAACTCCGGGTGGCTCAGGATAGGCAGCGGCATTGGGCCGATAGTCACCGGAGACCGTTAGAGTTCGAGGTTAGTTTCAGTTCTTGTCGTGTTTGTTGTGATTGTTTGTTAGTTGTGTGTTGAGTTTTTGTCTTGTGTCTAGGTTGGTGACATGGTATTTCTGAGGATATCCCCGACACGTGGCACTATTCGCTTTGGCGGCGGTGGGAAGCTCAGTTCACGCTACATCGGACCTTTCACCATCTTAGAGAGGATCGGTGCAGTAGCCTACCGACTGGACTTGCCTACCAGGCTTGAGGGAGTGCACAACGTGTTTCATGTATCTCAGCTGAGGCGGTACGTGGCAGATCCTAGCCATGTATTGGACCATTCAGCGATACAGGTAGGACCTACTCTCAGCTATCCAGAACAGCCGGTGGAGATTCTGCATCGTAGGGAGAAGGTGCTCCGGAACCAGGTCATACCCTTGGTTCGGGTTGCGTAGAGACATCACTCTCCAGGTGAGTCTACCTGGGAGAGGGAGGACGACATGCGGGAGCGTTTCCCTTATCTTTTCGTGCCCTGAGGTATAAATTTATTTCCTTTAATTCTGTTTGTGATTCCTGTGCTTGTTGTCTTCAATTTCGAGGACGAAATTTTTTTTAAGGTGGATAGACTTGTCACCCTCACTTTACCCGGTTGGGGGTAAAATGGTAATTTTCCATTTTATAATATTTTTGGGAATTTTATTTCATGAATATTATTATTTAATTATTATAGGAGTCGGGTTCGAATTTTATCGCATTCCGAGTTAATTCGGGACCCCGGTGAATTTCGACTTGAGCTGTAATTAGCATGTTAGCTAACCATGGCCCACCACACTAAACTTTAGGGTTTAAGAGTTTAGACTAGTCCCCCATGAGTAATTTAGTTTAATTATGATTTTTATTTATTTTAGCAACTTCCTAAACCTAATTTGGATTTAATTTAACATTAGGCTTAGGGAGGGGCAAACTTGTAATTACAAGTGCCCCTCACCCACACCCATGCCATGCTTTGGCCGGCCACCTATAGCACCCCCCCCCCTCTCTCTTTCCTTCACCACCAAGCAACACTCTCTCTCTCTCTCTTCCAATTCATTTTCTTTCCAAGCTTCTTCCTCCAACCAACCCTAACCTAGGTAAGCTTTAATTTCTCCATCCATTTCTCTTTTGCATTCATGTCCCACACAATAAATGGAGAGGAGAAGATTCTCTACCATTTGCCCACAAATTTGTAGGTTTTCCCTAGAAAAATAGGTTGATGATTTATTAGGATTTAATCCTTAGAGAGTGGTATATATATATATATATATATATATATATATATATATATATATATATATATATATATATATATATATATATATATATATATATTTTCTTGTGTGTGTATATATTTTGATGTGTTTGTGTTGTGTGGAATTAGTGTCATGAGGATGAGAGTGGTGAGAATGTGTGTGTGTGTGTTTATATATATATATATATATATTTTTTTTTTTTTTTTTGTGTGTGTGTTTATATATATATATATATATATATATATATATATATATATATATATATATATATATATATATATATATATATTTATTTTTATATATATATATATATATATTTATTTTTTATTTATATATATATATATATATATATAAATAAAAAATAAATATATATATATATATATATATATATATATGTATATATATATACATAAAAATATATATATATATATATATATATATATATATATATATATATATATATATATATATATATATATATAGTAGGAGGAAGAGAAGAAGATGAAAAAGAAGAATAAGAACAGCAGTGGCAGCAGCCTATGCTGCAGCAGCAGCAGCTGCCAGGGATAAACCCCCCCTATGGCCTTTAAGCCTATAAACCCTCCCCCCCTTTACCTATATATATCAGCAGCAGCTGCCAGGGATAACCCCCCCTATGGCCTTTAAGCCTATAAACCCTCCCCCCCCTTTACCTATATATATATATATATATATATATATATATATATATATATATATATATATATATATATATATATATATATATATATATATATATATATATATATATATATATATATATATATATATATATATATATATATATATATATATATATATATATATATATATATATATATATATAAAATATATATATATATATATATATATATGTATTATATATGGATGGAAACGTAGAGAAGAGTAGAAGAAGTTTATGGAATTAGAAGTTAGAAGGAAAGATTGAAAGAAGTTAGAAGAATAGGAAGAAGGCTAGAATAGAAAATAGAGGAAAACCGAGTTAGAGGGCGAAACGGAGCCCGGAGTATCGGAATGAGTTGAAACATGGCGTGGGGCAAGAATACGTGATTTAGATTTTGCGGGTAGGCTTCCGGGTGGAAATCGGAATTGTAGGGCACCGGTATCGCGTCGTACCATTTCGTATCTTGAAATATTCAAGATACCGGCAATGGGCCGTAACATGGACTAGATGTCCATTTTACTTAGGTATCTTGGTAGGTAATATATGTATAGGCTAGTACCTTACTACCCTAGGGAGCTCGGGTCAAAATACCAAGCGTAGGTAGGCTAACTTGATAGTTGCCTAAGCTAGAATTTTACCCTTTTTAAGGATAAAATAGGATATTGGCCTACGGCCAAGATATGAGTTTCGAAGTCCAAGATGGACTTGGATATGGGTTGTAGAGGTTGGTAATAGTTAGAAATAGTCGCCTAGACCTAGTCTTGACCCCGGTTGACCCCGGTTGACTTTTTGGACCAAAAGTCAACTATGGGTCAACGCTTTACCCAAATTAGTCCCAATTTCCTTTAGACTTGTGTAGTTGACCAAAAGTCAACTATTAGTCACTATTGACCTAGGGTTGACCAGGGTTGACCTAGAGTTGACCAGAGTTGACCAGGGTTGACCAGTTGACCAAAAGTTAACTGTAGGCCAACTCTTGACCCAGTTTGACTTCCTTCGACTTGTTTTGACCCGCGATGACTGGTATGACCTAGGATTGACTTGGTTTGACTTAGATTGACTTGATATAACTTGATTTGACCTAGATTGACTTGACAGGACTTAGTGTGACTCAGTGAGACCTAGTTTGACCTAGATTGCATATCATTCATTGTAAATCATTCCTAAACTTGTTTAAACCTAAATTAACTTACGGTATCTCATATTTAGGTCTTCTGATACCGCTCTGACCATTGATATACCATACAGCTCAGGACAGCAGGCGAGTACATTCACTGATAGTTTTCATTGTCTTGATATCTGCTATATCCGATTCAGTCGTAGTGTCTTACTTGATTCTTAGTCACGATAGTTCACGGACTAGTACACATTGGATCATGACATGAGATATTGTTTCTAGATTTTTGGGTATATGGGTACACTCCCTGTCTTATTCCCTGTACTTGTATAGACACCGATTTCTAAGAGAATTTACTACCCTCTTACGAAATCACGTGCCATGACGTGTCATGTCCAGATCCATTGTACTATTCGGGGATGGGGAATTATTAGGAGCTATGTGATCCAAGCCACCCTGTCACTATTCATGTGCTCGCGCCACTCTTCTCTCACGAAGGGTGTAGCGAGATTCCTTGCCTTGTGCTCATTATCCAGGTTGGCCGGCATGACTCTCCGTTGAGGTCACTGCGGATTGTCGGGCCAAGTGGATAGCCTGTCCTGTCACTTATCCCAAGCCGATCACATATCGCTCTAATAATTTAAATCACATTTTATATTTATTTTATCTTATCGTATATCCTGCTCTGTTATACATTCAGTATTTTCTCACCATGCCATGATATACAGTTACTCACATGCTCTACTTGCCTTTACATTATACCTTGATTGGAGACTAAGTTCTGCTCGGGAGAAGAGTTACAACCCCGGTCCTTGTTTGGTTTAAGGGTTGTAACTCGGCTTCCGAACGGTTCCCAAGTCTTCATATATCTTTGTCTTGTAGTTCATTATACTGTCTCTTATAGAATTTGTCAATTCATATGGAACTGCTGTTAGTGTTTGTACTTGCTCATTTTCCTGACAGAATACCGTTATAATATATTACAGATGATTCCGAGGCGGACTGCTCGACCTATTATGGGATCGAGTTAGATGGAGTAGCTTTGGACCGTGGCCTTATAGTAGAGCTACTAGATTTTGTACTTCCAGAGTAGTGTAGGTTAGCTAGGTTTGACTGGACTGCGATCCAGCTTGCTTATCAGACTGTAGTTCTATATTATATTTTGATATCCTGTGATGTATATATTTGGGCTTGTATTAGACTGTGGACTTATTACTTTTTTATCTATCATATGTCTTTCCTTCTGAGCTATCTACCTTAGTTTTATTATGTGATTGAGACTGTATTGTTATGTCACCTCCATTCGGAGAGTATATACTGTACAGGTATATTTTAACTGTTAGTCGTAGGTATTTACAGACGTTATATACAGCGTTCTACCGCCGATTCTGCGGTGTAGGCTGGACGTACCCACGTGCTCGTGCCCCTCATAAAGGTGCGGGTCATGACAAAAGCCTAGGGACGAAAATCTAGGTGCAGCAAGCTAAGTACAATTATTTATTTTAGATTTTGGGGGGTGATGATAGAGGCTCGGGAAAGCGACGGCAGCTCTGCCTTACTCCTTGGACGATCGGATGCAGTCTTGGCTCTAGAGAAGAAGTACTTGGCGTTGATAAAAAAATACTCTCTTTGTTCTCTCTGTATGCTCCTCTTTTCTTTCGATCTCTGTATACTCTCTCTCTGATTCTCTCTGGATCCGGGCCGGGGTCCTTTCTCCTCTGTCAGTGTGTGTGTGTTGCAAGGGAATGGCACCTTGCTATTTATAAGAGTGGGGGGGCATCATTAGGGTTTTACAATGATTGCCCATTCTCGAAAGTCGGCGGTCTGAAAATTAATTAATCTGGGCCGTCCATCTTGCATATAATAGATTTAAGCAATTAATGTGATTGTATTAAATCTCTATGGACAATAATATTGATTGCCATGAATATTTGCGACTTGTAATGGTCTGCCATGTGTATAATTTGTTCGATTGATTTGATCTGGACACTTATTGCAACAAATCCGATTAGGATTTGTTAAGACCCATAATTCCAGGAAGATAAGACTGCCAAGTGTCTCAATCATCATGAAAAGTGCCACGTGTCACTACTGGGTCATCTTGGCAGAGCCGCAGATGAGTGGGCCGTATGAGGCTAAATGGCCGCATGAAGATGGACAGCCGCATGGAGATGAACAGCCGCATGAAGATGGGCAGCCGCATGGAGATGAACAGCCGCATGAGGATGGACAGCCGCATGAGAATGGACAGCCGCATGCTGATGGGCGGCCGTATAAGGGATGCAGCCGCATGCTGATGGGCAACCGCATAAAGGATGCAGTCGCATGAAGATGGGCGGCCGCAGCCGTATGCCTCGGGATTAGATGGATTCTGCCAGCTGTGAGAAAATTTTTTCCTCTTCCCTAGGAACACGCCTTTATGTCAGTCATTATTGCACCTTTATGTCAGAGTTGTCATTTGTCAGAGCTGTCAGCCGTCAGGGCACTAAATGCAGCAAAAGACGAAGGAAAAAAGCTGTTGAAGGCCACGTGGTTCCTCTCTGGGCCGCATGGAATTATTCGAACCGCATAGACTCTTGAACCGCATGGATCCCTGAGCCACATGGGGATCCTTGGCCGCATGAACCTTTCTTTATTCTTTTCCATGCTTCTATAAATGTAACGTCGCTAATCTGACAAATTTTTGTAGTGTATTCTATGGAATTAATTCGACTAATATCTAATTAATTAAGGGTTCTAGAATATTTTGACCTAATCCTCGTGGTTAAGCATTCCACCATGGACTCCTAAATAATTACTAACATAGCCACCCCCTTAATAATATTTACAACTATATCATTTTCTAAATGAAGGATGCTAAACAATAATCAAATTGCCAAATTGCCCCTAAAATATGGACAAAAAATATTCTAAAAAAATAATTAGGATTTATTTGGAAAATTAGAAAACTCGAGAATAGGGGTTACAATCATGCCTGGGTAGTGGACTGCAATAATAGATATCATGAGAAAGAATACATGAAAAGATCAGAGAAAACGAAGGCAGCTAGGAAGAAGATTGGCAAATGGTGTGGTGGCTTAGTCTCGATAACGGAGCGTCTTGACGCGTGGTATGTGTTTAATTTAGATTATTTAATTTATATGCATTTGATAATAATTAATATTTTTTATTTAGGTGCAAAAGGTAAATGATGCTACTTTTGTGACCGTCTTTCTGGCTACCCATAATATATAAGGACGGAAAACTCATAGGCAATAGGGCATCCCGGAGCTATATAAGTATTGCATAACCAGAGTACTTCTACTTTTTTATTTCAATAAGCCTTAAACAATATTCAAATAGATTTACATTGTCATTAGGTTATGTAGATATTAGTAATTAAATACATAATGAGTAGATATCCATAATATATGATGAATATCTCAAACTTTGTGAGCAGGACATGCAACAAGCTACCCTATGTGGTGAGGGAAAGGACGGTACTCTCTCATGCCCCCCCACCCCACCCCACCCCTCCACCCCATCCCCACCCCCACCCCCACCCCCCAACTTTGTCATACGATGAGCTATTGATGATTGACATTAGGGGTCTCCAAAGGGATATATATTATGGTACGGGATTGTATGGCATCCATATTGCGATGTAGATCTCTAGGGCTCCCTAGACTAATGTTATTAGAGTTCCACATAGCATTCACAAAAGTTAGCATGATTCTAAGAGGTAATTGACAAGTAGATTGCGTCCCTTCGAAATGACTTTCTCCGAAAGATTTTACTAACGGATCCTGAGCACCAGACCCAGTTGGATGAGGCGAACTTCATGGAACATTTTGAGGCACTCGACTATAGTATTATGAAGCTCACACAGTTGAGCCAAACGACATAGTGCCAGGTTACAGAACTTGTCGATTCGACACAGTGCAACATTAGTGTATTGACTTAGTCATTATCATAGAGCACTAGTAGACTGCTCAACGCCAAAGAGGATACGTACCTAGTATATGAGATAGAAGCATTGGAGAATATAACTGCACTACCAGCCGCGATACCTCATCTATCGATGGCATTGCCTCCTCCACCGACAACTATAATGTTTACACAGGAGTAGTTTGACTAGCTTATCTCGCATATTTGCATGGGTGATCCTCTTCCTCCTCCTCACTAGCAGTCCTAGATTGGACAATATTTTATGAGTATATCTACTAGATTATGTATTGACCCTAATTGTATCTTGTATTATTCTTTCTACAGTAGTTGTTCTAGACACTTATTCTATAAGACAGTTTATGTATAATACATTGTTTATCAGCTTGTATTATTTTTTGGTTTATATTCTCTAACTTATTTGTCTATGTTTGATTTATTTTGTGATATATTATGTATAGGTTCCTATACTGCAATATACTGCTACTATTTTTTTTTTCAAATTTTGGTATTTACCAATATTTAGCGACATTTAGCGACACAACATGAAGTTGCTAAAATTTGTCCAAATGTCGCTAAATTTAACAGAACATCGCTGATACGTCGCTAACTGGAAAAGATAAAATGTATAGCGATTAAATTTACGTCGCTAACCTGAAGAAAAAAGCATTTATGATTATTGCCATGCGCCGCAAAGTTGTTGACATGGCAGGCTTTATCATATCAGCTATAACATCATTATAATTAGTCTTAACTTCGCTAACCTAGTTGTTGTTTTGGCAACAAAATGTGGCCAATTTACTTTGCTAGTTTGACGATGTGTAGAGACGTATGTTCACTAGTGACATTTAGCGACGTTTTGTTGTTTGCGACTAGAAAATAGATGATTCAGTCAAATGTTGTCAATTATGTCGCTAATGTTGTTCACCAAAGTCAATTTTATGATTAATGACATTTTTGCATCGCTAATTCCTCTTATTTTGGTAGCAACTCTTTCGTACACTCCGCGCATTATCCAAAACGAGTGTTTCATTACAGAATTTTCTAGTGTGGCTTTTAATTCAATTTTTTCTCATTTCATATCAAGCATGTTCTCTTGAGTTTCTGGTTTCATGAGATTTTTTAGTAACTTATTTTTTTTCAGTCTACCATGCATGGATGCATGAGTTTGTGGTTTTGCGGTGTCTCATGGTTCTACAGTTACGCGAGACTGATTCTTTGTCGTCGCAATTTTTGTTGCTAGTGGGACGGTTTGATTTGTAATTGTCTTGAATTACGGTCGGTAATTGTCCATATTATGGGAATGGATTCTCTGGTTTCTTGTCCACGTTGATAGTGGACGATTATGGCTACTAGGTGATGGCTCTCCAATATACTCTTGTTTTGGAATGGGTGCATAACAGAAGAAAGAAGAGAAACTGCAGCAACAACAAAAACCGATTCTGATTGTTCGTGTTGTTTGACATCAAAGAGGTGATAATTTGAGCGTTCCAAAAGATCTTCTGAACTTACTGTTCCTGAAGCGGATCGAAGAAAATGTTCGAATTCCGTTTTGAGCACGAAAGTTTTATCACCCGTGCTATAAATTCTTCCGAAGGTTTCTACTAGTTTTAGAGTTTGTAATATCTTAGTAACTTGGTTGTTTTATATTCTGCGACAATACTTCGAGTAGTATTCGGTGTTTTTCCTATATCTTTGGCGATAGTCTTACTAATGATTTACTGGGTGTGCATCCTTAGCAAGTTCCTTTTCTAGATTTTACCCCTTTTGTACCAAAGTTTTCGAGACGTGTACGTATTTTCAGTGAATTCAACAAGAAAAAAGTTCAAACATGCATCTCATATGTAATGCATGGCATCCTTGGATCTCTAGTGGCCCTCATTCAGCTCCAAGAGATATCTCCACCTACCGTCCCTCTCCTTGTCGGGTCGTCGGTGGACCCCACTAACCCGGTAGTGTTCCGTTTGGTTATGTGTGGACCTCGGGATGTTTGTTGTGGAGTGCTGATCGAAACTTCTCTGGGTCCCGTAGGGAAATGCATGATTAGGAACTGACTTCCGGAAGAAAGTAAACTCCCACTTGCTTCCATCTTTTAATTTGTTGTCAACTTCCAAAAGTTTTTTGTTACATTCTCGGCTTATAGTAGCCAGAGACATGTGTGATTGAGAGTTCTTAGAGTACCAAGTGAGACCAAGGTTGCGTTTGGTTCATTGTAATGTAATCATAATCGTAATGGAATTGGGTTTGTAATGTAATTGAGTTTGTAATGTAATGGAATTACAATTACATTGCTATGTTTGGTTGAAACATGTAATCAAACCATGTAATGTAATGTTAATTGCATTCATGTGTTTGGTTTACCATGTAATGTAATTAATTTTTAATTTAATATTTTTTAAAATACAACATAAAATTTAAAAAGTTGAACAATACAAAATTTCAAAAATTTAAAAAGAAAAAAAAATAAAAAAATAATAAAAAGGGGGAAAATGGTTTTGTTTTCTGCTAAAAAAGACCAAAAACGAAAAAAAATAAAAAATAAAAAATACCAAAAATGACAAACGAACAAACAGAAGGAAAAAAAATCAAAATGAAAAAGCGATAAAAAAGAAAAAACGACAAAAAAAAAAGATCAAAAATGTGAAAACCATAAAAAATGACCAATAATGATAAAAAAATGACTAAAAACAAAAAAATTGACAAAAAACAACAATAAATGAAAGGAAAAAAAGGACGAAAAACGACCAAAAACAAAAAAAAGGACAAAAATGACAAAAAACGATAAAAAAGAGCAAAAAAATAAAAACGATAAAAAGGAACAAAAACGACAAAAAACGAAAATACGAAAAAAGACAAAAAACAAGAGAAAATTAAAACGAGCAAAAAACGACAAAAAGATTAAAGAACTTGCAAAAAAAATCCAAAAACGACAAAAAATTGGAACAAAAAACGACAAAAACAACAAACAAAAAGAAAAAACGAGCATAATCGACCAAAAAAAAAGTGAAAAAAAAGACCCCAAAAAAAGCAAAAAAGGATAAAAAAAAAAGCGACAAAAATATGCAAAATCGACAAAAAACGATATAAGACGATAAAAACGTGAAAAATGGTCAAAAACGTACAAGATCGACAAAATCGATAAATAACATGCAGAAATGGAAAAAATGTGCAAAATCGACAAAAAACGATAAAAACGTAAAAAATTGACCAAAAACGATAAAAAAAGGTAAAAAATGAACAAAAACGACAAAAAGGGCAAAAAGAACAAAAAAAAAGGACAAAAATCGACAAAAAAACAACCAAAAACGAACAAAAATGACAAAAAATAAAAAAAAAAGACAAAAAACGGACAAAAACAACAAAAAAAGGACAAACGACAAAAAAAAAAAACAACCAAAACGAAAAAAATGACAAAAAATGGACAAAACGACAAAAAATGACAAAAACGAACAAAAACGACAAAAAAACGAATAAAAAAGGAGCAAAACAACAAAAAAATAACAACGAAAACGAACAAAAATGATAAAAAAAAGAACAAAACGCAAAAAACGGACAAAACACAACAAAAAATGACAAAAACGAAGAAAAACGACAAAAAAGGACAAAAACAAAAAAAACAAAAAAAAAACAAAACAACAAAAAAACGAAAAAAAAAAACAAAAAACAACAAAAGGACAAAAACGACAAAAAAACGAACAAAAACGACCAAAAACAAAAACAAACAAAAACACATAAAATACCAAAACGAACAAAAATGACAAAAAACGAACAAAAACGACCAAAACCGAACAAAAAATGACCAAAACAAACAAAAACAACAAAAAAGACCAAAATGAACAAAAGACCAATTATAGCATACCAACCTTCCGCTTAAGTTGTAATGTAATTGCGATTACATAGGTTTTATGATGTAATTGAGTTTAGAAGAAACTGATGTAATGTAATCAAACTTGTAATCGCGATTACATTACATCTAATTTTTTTGTCCAACCACACACCCGAGTTAGATTGACAACGTAATGCCAATTACATTACGTTGTCCAATCCTGCAAACCAAACGGCCCCAAGTCAATTATCACTTTCTTACATCTTCTAAATGGAGAAGTTAGGTCGGATATTTAGGAAGTTCCATGGGAAGTGGGTTTCAATAGTGCTGAGTGTCCGTCGACGTCTGTCGTTTCAGTAACTTTTCGGATAACTTGTGAAAGTAGGACTGTGAAATTAATTGGTGTTTTTTTTTTTCCTCTCCCTATTATTGGCTTATTTAGTTGGATTGTCACGATTGATGCACATTAGCGAGTCTTTGTTGTATTCCAACGTTTCGGTTGTTGACGAACTTTGAGTTCCTAGACCGACTTTTATTTGGTCCAGATGTTGAAATCCATTAGTCCTTTAACTTCTAAGCAGGAGACGTAACGACCGATACAATAGAGCTCAACCATTCTTCCAACATCTAAATGAATTCAACTACAGGAACTCAATAGAACTTACAACATGATTATGATTGACACATGGCATTATTTTTGTATTTGGATCAAATTAACTTTTTCTGTTTAGAATCTTAAAAAAATAATAATAAAAAAAAATGTAATCTAATGACTATTGTTCTGCAATCCGCTCCTACCACGGCGGAGACTCTCTCTTTCACTTTTGCGACGGCAGCAACTACACCGCCAACAGCAGCTTCCATTCCAACCTCCGAACCCTCCTTGCTTCCCTCTCTGCCTCCAACTCATCCTTCTCCACCGGCGCCGTGGGCTCCTCCAACCAGGCCTTCGGCCTCGTCCTCCTCCTCCATTCTGTTTAGAATCTTAAAATAATAATAAAATATATGTAATCTAATGACTATTGCTGACTGAGATTTTAAATTTTAAAACTCATGACTTCCTCTTAAGATTTTTGCACCTTAAATTAAATTAGTGACTCTATTTGAAAAATAAGTGGAAATAATTGCATATTCCACGATAGTGCTTAAAAGTCTTGTTAGCAATTCGGCAAATGGAAAAAATTCGAAACGACAAAAGGACGAGTATAAATCGGCACAATATAAGTAAAAGAGTTTTGCTATGCCTACAACCAAATTTTACAACTCCCCTACAACCGGACACGTGTCGGGCTTGATTGGAGAAGGGAAAAAAAATGGTGGGGCCGGGTGGAACCCATGTAGCAGGGAGGGTGAGAGTGGTGGTGGGACCCGGTGGGACCCATGTGTAAGGGATGGGAGAGAGTAGTTGTAAGAAGGTTGTAAAAGTTTGGTAGTAAACTTAGCATTTTCCTAAGTAAAATATGGTCAAAAATTCGGTCAAAAATTCGTCTAACGAAAAATATTCGGATCATATTTAATTTGTGTTTATTACGTTTCATATGAACCAATTCGGCACTAAAAATTCGACATATATATAGGGTCCACCCACATCTACTCCTTCATAAACAAGGGTTCAGTGTGAGAATAAAAAGAGGTTGGATGATGGAAAACCGAAAGATTTTTCTTTCATTGTTGCAAGCAACATGTGCAAAGACTCTTGGGTTTCTTTTTTTGATTACTGTAAGACTTTTCTTCTTTTCTTTTGATAATTTTTGAGAATTGTGGCAGTCTTAATATCTAATAGCAGCAAGAGTCAAGAAAGTCAAGACTGTTGAGTTTCTTAGTCACATTTTTTTGGCCAAATTTTTTAAAAATTCATACGGTACGCGTTTAAAATACCACAGGCTTAAAATTCGCGTATAAATTCGAATTTTTCAAAAATACATAAATATTATACGTTTATGTAAGATACGAAAAAATTTTACGCGTTTTATTCGGGTGATTGCTAACAAGGCTTAAAAGTGCTTACAATTAATTGACCACAATTGCGTACACACAACCATCAATAAATTTACCCAACTGTCATACAATACAATGATGCCATAATCATAATCATGAGCCGCCAGGCGCCAGGGATCCCGCGGTTGGATATGTGGACTTTAAATATCGGTCGGTCGGACCAAATGAAGTATACCACCACCTCATCATATACGTTGGAAATAGATGGATGGGGATATGTGCATGGGCGGCGGCATCGACTAAGAAATTCTACCGGTTGATGCATAACACACGTTTTGTTTCTACGTTGTACCATAGAAAGAAAAACATATGATTATGACGTGAATTTTGTTTGTATAGATGTCTGAAAAATTGAATTTGTTTGCGACTATTTCAATCTTAAAAGACCATATGTACTGTTGTATATGCAACTAGTTCGGTTTATTCGATTTTAATTCTAATTCAAAATAGTCCAAATTGAGTAAAACTAAATTTTATCAAAATTTATCAAAATCGAACAAAATTAGTTATAACCCGAATCGGTTTGTTTGTTTGAACTATTTCTATTATTTATAGGTCATGTCCAGAGTTAAGTATATTAAAAATATATAATTTTTATACACGTTTGATGTATTTTAAACTTGTGCCAAAAGTTGGAGTAGTTATTAGTATTACAATATCAAAATTTGGCTTCAAAACACATGCAAAGATATTATTTTTAAAATTTACATATTTTAATTATAAAATATGCATAGACTTAAGGTATATACATAATTCTATAAGTCTTATTCGACTTCGATTTTGAATCAAAATTGGAATCCAAAATCGAAAATCGAATAATAAATTTAATACTGAATGGAACCAATTTTTTTAAATTAAATCAAATTTATTTTCAAATTGATCAAAATCTTTTATTTAGTTCGATTCGAATCAAATTTCGGTCAAAAGTCGAGTAATGTTCACCCCTACATGCAACAGAACTCCAGTCGCAAGCTTGCGTTCTAAAACTACTGACTATACAACAAGAATAGTCGTCATTTTCTTTGGGAGTAACTATTGTTCAAGAAATTTTTTTTATTTGGAATTATTTCCCAGTTCTCTCGACTTTCAATATATTTCATGATCAACTGTTATTGGTCCAGAATTATAGATCTCAAATGGGCCGACCCAGGTCACAAGCCAATCGGTGTCAAAAGGCCCATACAAGGCCGAGCATAAGCAGTTGGGTTTCCTACTATTATTGGTTGGTAAATAGGAAACTGAAAAATCAAACTAAAAAAACAATAATCTAATCCAATAATCAAACCAAAAAACAATAATAAAACTAAAAAACAATAATCTAATCAAACTAAAGATGTCCCACTTTGTCCCTCATCATTCTTTGTGAATGAGAATTTGAGACTTCAAATGTAATGTTGTGAAATAGAAAAGAAATAGCAAAAGTTGGTAGTCATAAAGAATGTCTCTAACTTTTTCATTGATAACATATATATTAAGTAGAAAATATGGAGGGTGGCGTGGGTATGGATAAGACATTCATATTTGGGTTTATCCAAATTACAACACTTCTCTTGGATGCCAACTTTAATTATTGGCTCATTAAAACATTTCTAAAAAATCCATCTCTTCATAAATCCAAGTGGGAGCGACTTACATTATCTCATTAAAAATCTTTCAAAGAAAAAAGCGGTGGAAAAAATCTCAACGAAGAAAAAGAGTACAGTGCGCAAAGACATACTTCGAAATGTCTCCACCAATATCTTCAGGATGCATGCATCTTCAAGATGCTCTCCCTTAAATAAAAATTACATTCTTGTTCTTACATGAAAACACTTATCTATAGAAAAGAAAAAAAGTACATTAATATTCGTCAGAAATGTTATTCTGTAGGAATCCAAGTGGTGCGACTTACATTGCCTCATTAAAAATCTTTTCAAGAAAAAATTGGTGGAAAAAAATCGTCAACTAAGAAAAAAGAGTACAAAGCACAAAGACATACTTCGAGATGTCTCCATTAGCATTTTCAGGATGCAAGCATCTTCAAGATGCTCTCCCTCAAATAAAAATTACATTCTTGTTCTTACATCAAAATACCCATCTATAGAAAAAAAAAAGTACAATAATATTCTTCAAAAATATGATTATTTAGGAATCCAAGTATGTGCGACTTACATTGCGTCATTAAAAATCTTTCGAAGAAAAATCAATGGAAAAAAAACATTAACGAAGGAAAAGTGCACAATGCGCAAAGACATACTTCGAGATGTCTTCATCAACATCTTCAGGATGCATGCATCTTCAGGATGCTCCCCCTCAAATAAAAATTACATTCTTGTTCTTACATCAAAAAAAATCCTAATACAATTTATATATTATATCTCACCATAACACTATATTTGTCTATACATTTATACTTATATCCTTATAAAGAGGTTGCATGCTTTATTAGTGATTCTTGAAAGCTCGCAACTCTTCCTGATATGCTGAACTGTTGAAATCATAGCCATGCACATGATTTGATGAAGTTATCGAATTAATTTGCTTTAGTTCTCTCTAAAATACCTGCAATATTATTTATAAAAAATATAGGTTGTTTGTGATACCTCTTAAGGAAGATCAGATAAATACCCTGCATTTGAATATCTTATTTTAAAAACATCAATTATGATATGTCATTCCAGTGTATGTGTGTAGATGTATATCAGCAGATTCACAAAAAATATTGTACTGAGTGAATGACAAAAAGTATGGTATTTTAGGACCCAGAACATGTTCTTTCATTCTTTCCATGGATCTAACTATTATATACTACTCATATTAAATCTCTTTAGGATATTTATCTCTACAGAAGATTATCTCTTCAGGAGATTTTTATTATCTTATATCTTTAGGATATTGTAGTATATCTCTTCTAGAGATTCATCCTTTCGTGAGATCACATGAGACATCTTCTTGAGATTTATTTTCAATCTTTTCAGGAGATATTTCAAATCTCTGCAGGAGATACTATCAACTAAAATCTCTTCAGGAGATACTATCAAATCAAATCTCTTTTTGAGATCTTCTCTTCGGAAGGTACTTTCAATCTCTTTAGGAGAGTATCTCTTCTAAAGGTATTTTATGTACGTAGAAAGCCATTTTATCGATCGAATTTGTTAAGGGATTAAACTCGTTCAGGGATTTCTTCATAAATATGATTCTACATTTATTATCTTTTCTAGACATATACTCAATGAATCTATCACATTCTTCTAGATGATTTTAGTCCATATATGTTCATTTGCAAATCCTTTAGAGATACATGGTAACTTTTAAATCTTTCAAGGATATACCTGAAAATTTAAATCCTTCAGGGATTTCATGTATGTTTTATCGTCTAGGTTATCATAATCGAAGAATATTATTTATATTCTATTCATGATTATTTCAAGAATCCTTTAGCTAACATTGGTCAATATATTTGGATCTCGCTTTTTTATTTAAACCTGTAGGGTTTACATATTTTAGGTTTTCTACTCAAAGACTGAATACTCCATGTTGTACGAGAGATATCACATCTTTCCATTATTCTTTTCTATATTCAAGGATTATTCGTGGTTTAGTGTTATCCTTTATTTTATCACCATTTTTATTTTTATCTGATAATGTCATCAATGAAAAACTTTTGATTCCAAATTTTCTTGACTATGCATAAAGCATAGATTTCTTGGATACCAGTATCTCTTTCTCATTCTCTTCTAGGATTTGAGGTATATCCTCGATCGAAACAATATACATAAAGAAATTGGATCTTTGGTTCATGTCATCTTTCGAATCATCATAAACATTCTCTTCAGGAGATGTTTCTGCAAGAGCTACTTCTTCAAGAGCATTTATGGTGTGTTATATTACTCAGTCTCTTCTTCTAGAGATCCAAATCTTTAAAACCTTTAGGTCTTATGCGTTCTTAATGTAAAACTTACTCATTTGCTACCTTTGCTGTCTTATTTGGTTCTTTTGGTACTCTATTAGAAGATAATTTATAGTTAGTATAATATTTGTACAACATAATCGAGTAATCATCTAATTTATTTATAATAAAGTACAAGAAATAATTTCTCCTAATTTATTTGAGATTAGATAAAGTGGAAGTATGCCATTATACATTCTCCTACAACGATGTTTTAGGCTTCTGGAATGATGATTCATGAAGTTCTTCTATAACAATAAGTCACGACGTTCTTCTGGAATAAGGCATTTATCTTCTTCATATCTCTCCATAACGGCAAAAATTATGCCTTATTAACATGATAGATAAAAAAAACTTATGTCTACAAGATATATTAATCTAAGGAGATTATAATCACAAAACATAGATGCCAATATTATAGTTTAAATATATATATATAATCCAAAAAAGGTGCAACTCGAAACTATGCTACTAGTTATTCAGATACAATCTTCATGATTGATGGTTTAGAAATAAACTTATTGAGATCAAGAGTGTGTGCTGCAATTTGGTAAGAGATGATCACACGAATTAGTTTTCATAATTCTCATCATCACTGCTTTTGGTGTTTATTGTTTTAGGTATCTTGTTGATTATGTCACAATTTAAAAGTTATAGGATCATTTGGCTTCTGGCTCACAATAGACCCGTATGATTTGAGCTTCTGGCTTAACGTAGTATATGACTTGACATCCCTAATGTGAGTAATGTGTATCCCTAATGAATAGCTGGATAATCTCTTTTGGACGAACTTCTGGTTTCCTAGGACGAACTTTTGGTTCCCTATGACAAACTTCTGGTTCCTTAGGACAAACTTTTTGTTCCCTAGGACAAACTTCTAGTTCTTCTCTCAAACTTATTTTATATTCAACTTGCTCATGATTTCAATATGATACCCATTTGTCCTTATGTCCTTAAACTCAATAATTTTTTTCTAAAATTATGAGAGTATAAGACATTTGTATAAGTAGTAAGTTCCATTGGATAAAATTAAGTTTGCTCTGTCGGAGCCATCAATAATATAAGCATGACTAGCTATCATGGATACTACTTGTTGGTGCTTTCTTTACATGGAGAGAGCTTGCTCTCAACATGCCTTGTAAAAATTTAGTCCCACATCGGAAATGCACCTTCAACATATATACTTGGTTGTGTTGTTGAGAGATGCACATGGGGTGGTAACCCTAAGGAGGGAACCATGTGGGTGATTTTACTAGGAGGTAAGAATAAGGCTCCAAGGATTAAGCATTAATGCTTTTGTCATTCTCTTGGATTAATTCCATTTGGAGCTAAGTCCCAAAGGGGCTTAGCGACTCGGACTCTGACTCGGACTCGGACTCGGGCTCATGGGCTCATGGGCTCATGAGGCGTAATATGGCATTTAGTTGGCACACTTTGCACTTAGCACGTCAGCAGTTATGCGGCCATGTGGTCTTATGCGGCATGCGGCTCATACGGCTCATACAGCACATGCGGCCAGGCTACTGCTGCTGCTGCCGCATGGAGGGCTCCGCTGACTGTGCAGGCTACAAGTCAGTTATGGAAAGACTGATTCAATGCGATTAATTTCATTTCCATCTTTGTGGGATTTGAATTAATTTCGTTTCCATCTTTGTAGGATTTGAATTAATTTCGTTTCCATCTTTGTGGGATTTGAATTAAGTTCGTTTCCATCTTTGTGGGATTTGATTCAATCTTTCTATAACTGAAGAGGCGGCTAGGGTTTCCACCCTCTCTCTATATATACTCTCTTTTGGCCTCCTTTGTGGAGACTACAAATTTTATAAGTCAGAAAAGAGAGAGAACGAAAGGGAGCTGCTGCCGCCATTGCAAGTCCATCCGAGGAGTCAGAACAGAGGTGACTTCGAGCGTTCCACAAGTTCTTCAATTTGCTAGTTCCTGGAAGTAATTCGTATGGGGCGAATCTTGCTTTGAGGAACGGTGTTTTGACAGCCCAGCAACTTTTCTTTATCTCATCTTTTTCTAGATTATTGTAACTCGTTCTGTCCCAATTGCAACACGTTTGCAAGGAAGAACGAGAGATCTTCTTTTCTTATTTCCCTCCTTCATATTGTAATCTAGCTATTTGGTTTTTTGTATCATCGTAGATCTTGAGTTTGATCACTGCAAAGTTTTGTGTGACTCTCAGATCTCGATTGTATCAGTTTTTTATCTTTGATCAAGCCCCGGGATTAACAATCTCAAAGCAAGATCCTTGTAGATGGAAAATATTAATGCTTCGCTCGTCAAATCGGACTACTGCAAGTTGGAAAAGTTCGATGGAGAGCATTATCAAGTCTGGAAGAGGAAGGTTTATCTAACTCTTCAACTCAAAGACGTTGATCATGTATTGTTGGAGGAAGAACCTTCTGTTCCAGACACTGGGTCTACTGCCGCAATCAATGCGGCTACCAAACTCCAGGCCAAATGGAGAAGGGAAAATAGTATCTGCAGGCTTCTCATCCTGAATGCTATGGAGGATTCCCTGGCAGAATCCTACTCGAAGAAGGAATTTGCCAGAGACATATAGGAGTCTGTGGAAAAACTGTATGAAGAAGACATGAACAGGAGCAAGATGTTTATGGTTGAAAAATATCACAAATTGCTCTTTGAGGATGAGAAGTCCATGTTGCCACAGGTGAAGGAATTTTTGAAGCTGCGTCAAAAACTGGAAGACGAAGAGATGCCCCTTCCCGACAAGTTTGTCGTTGGAGGGATCGTCTCAAACTTCCTGCTGGATGGAGTACCTTCTATGCAAGGATGCTCAGAAAGAAGCTAGATATTAGCTTGGAAGATCTACTTCAAGAGATCCATGTTGAGGACGAGATGCGTTCCCAACATAAGATGGACACTCTGTCCAAACAGTTGGCTAAGGCCAATCTAGTACAGACGAGAGATCCCAAGGGGAAACAGGCGGCTTCTCATCACAAGAAGAAGGACTTCACTAATCTAAAAGTGAAGGGTCCTTCATTCAAGCAACAGAAGACCAAGTCCCACGTGACTTGTTACAATTATGGCAAGAAAGGCCACTACAAGAGTGAATGCAGATCTAAGCCTAAACAATCAGAGAAAGGTGAGCCTAGTAAAGTTTTATTGGTTTCTAATATTGTTGCTATGATCGCATAGGTCACAACTGCGGGGGTTGAATCTGACTGGTGGATAGACACTGGTGCGACTTGCCATGTCTGTTCTGGCAAGAAATGGTTCGTCACGTACCAGCCGATATCTGAGAAGGTTGTCATGGCGAACCAGGCCCAAGCTGAAGTTCTGGGATCGGGACTGAGGAGCTGAAACTCACTTCTGGGAACACTCTGACACTTCCAGGTGTGAAGCATGTTCCGGTGATTGCCAGGAACCTGATCTCTGGGAGCCTGCTCTACAATATAGGCTTGAGGATGGACATCAATGCTGGTCAGATGGTGATGTCCAAGAAGGGAACATACTTCGGGAAGGCTTATCAAACCGAAGGAATGTTTAAAATTCAGCTTGTCAACCAGTTTAATGACATAAATACAGTTGCATTTTCTGATTATTCTCTTGAGTTGTGGCATAATAAACTAGGACATGTTTGAAGAACCAATAGGCAACTCTAAAGGGGGAGGGGTGAATAGAGTTTATGACAATAATGTCCAATTAAAAAGAAACTCTTTCACCAGCAGAAAAATAATCAGAGTAAATGCGGAAATAGTAAAGAGCAAGAAAGCATACACAAACATAGCCGATTTTAACCTGGTTTCCCTCATGGAGGAATAGTCCAGGCCTGAGAACTCTAGCTCAGGATTAAATCTACTATTTGTGAAATAGTAGTTACACCCCGTGCCTTTTCTTCAGAAGAGCACGTCAACTTCTTACAGAGATCGCAGTGGCAATGCTTGGAATTTCCAAGCGACTTCTTGAACTCTTGCACAAACTCCTAACTGAAAAGTACTGAGCACTTTGAGGCTTAGGGAGCTTGTGGCTAGTAGATGAGAAGGGTATGGCTTGTATAAGGCTTTAGAGAGAAGAGAAGAGAAGATTGGATGATTGAAAATGAAAGAATTCATGGCCTATTTATAGGACACCATACATACAGAATTCAACCAGAATTCTGGTTGGAACATTCAAAAATTTGGCCGTTGGACAACTTGCATCCAGCCAACCCTAAAAATTAGGGTCCTGGAATTTAGGAGGCAGAGTTCGGCCCGAACTCTGTGTGGAGGCAGAATTCGGCCCGAACTCTGTCTCCAGAGCACAGAATAGGTCCAATGGGTCAATGGGCTGTTTGGATGTTTGGTGAGGCTTTTGGTTTGAGGTATAGGTATAGTCTATGTCTTAAAATGCTCAGCACAGCTCAGTTTACATAAGTCTAGACTCAAATAAAATGTAAAATACAGACTCAAACTGTGAAACATTGCAGGTGCGAGCTGTCGTCTGGCTTCTACCGAATTCAGTCTTCATGTGTCGTATTGAAATATTACAAGTATCATGTTGTCAATTGTATCAATATATGGTTGACTGTGATTTTGTGTCAACAATCTCCCCCATTTTGATAATTGACAAAATGATATTTGTATATTCAATATTCATACCTGGACACATTAAAAAAAATAGTAGCGTACCTTCCCCGTAATAAGTGCAGAGCTAGCAATAGCTCCCCCGTAAACATTGCCTGTTGTCCTGATAAAAATATTCTTTTTCCAAAGCACAGATACACAAAGCCAGAAAAATGATATAATATGAATATGAAAAATATTTCTCCCCCTTTTGTCAGTTATCAAACAACCAGAATAATGAAAAATATTTCTTCCCCTTTTGTTAGTTATCAAACAACCAGAATAATGAATGGCAAGCACACCAAAAATAATAATGATAAACTGCATAAAACTGAGAAACTGCAGAATAAAATGTCTTCAAGAGTCATATAATGAGTTCTAAAACAACCAAAGTGCAGAAATAAAAACTAAATCAACTAAAAATGCATAAAAGCATAAACTACGATCCTCAGCAGCAGCAGCAAAGAGAAATCCATATCCATCATCGAGCTCGTGAAGGCCCAGCATCGTCGGATGGATCAGTGAAGGAATGACGAGGGTCCACGAAGGCCGCATCCGGATCCAGGTACCGGATAACCCAAGGGTCATCGATACGGTATCCATCGCGAGTAGGGTCTCGCTCCATGGGAATATACATAGAATGATGCCGGGACGTAGAGTACCGAATATCGTGCAGTGAGTTGCTAATGGACTCATCTGCAAGGTAGTCCGGTAGTCAAGCTGATTCCAGCGATCATCCTCTAAGGTGAATCGATCGCGGAGCATAGTCTGGAGTGACTCAAGAGTAGCAGGAGGAAGAGGAGGATACTGTCCAAGAGGAGGGGCATCGGGCTCATCGTCAGAGTGCTCAGACACAACAGGTGAGCCAACTGCTGCCTGAAGCCGTCGTGCCTTAGAGAGGAAGGCAGGGGCAGGTAGGAACTGACACTCATCAAGAGGTACACGAAAAGCACGAAAGAGCATAGGAAGATAAAGAGCATAAACCAAGGATCTTGGTTTCTTCCTAGCGTTAATCATCCAGTCCATCATGGTACGTGGAAGATTAAAAGGAACATGAAAATGGAGGTGATACAAAGCAGAGATTTCAAAGTATGTAACCTCATCGGTCGATCCTGCTTTGGGCAGAATCATGTTAAAGACGATCCGATGAAGTTTATAAAAGTAAGGATTGAGAAACTTGGCGAGAAGCTTACGAGGACGTGTGTTAGGGGTACACAAGTCGTCCTTAAATCTTTCTAGGGATGACCCATCGGGAAATAGAAACTTTCGAGCTTCAACAAGTTTTTCCCATGAGTTTGGCTCCAAGAGTTCAAGGTGTTCGGCCAAGTCGAAATCATCAAACGAAATATCAATACCCGCAACCCGTGAAAAGATATGTATATCATTGTGAGTAAGGTTGTAGTAGAACATTTGTATGGCATTGAGATATATAACCGAGTTGGTAGTGACAAGTTCATTAAGACAAAGATCATGAAAAAGTGAATCATATTGAGAAAATATAGTAAAATTTATAGGGTGACCCGCAAACATCGGAC
This sequence comes from Iris pallida, assembly GCA_029216955.1. Taxonomy (NCBI): domain Eukaryota; kingdom Viridiplantae; phylum Streptophyta; class Magnoliopsida; order Asparagales; family Iridaceae; genus Iris; species Iris pallida. Next base: position 10,658,729 of record JANAVB010013999.1, on the reverse strand, counting down.
GTGACCGAAAATCACTAAACCATTCCTTGGAAGCATCAAGTGATACGAATATCCGATCATCATACGTGTTGGGGTCGAGTGGACGAGGTGGGTTGAACAACGGGTGAATGGGTTGTTGATTGGGTTGTTCAACGGGTGGTTCAACACGAGGAGGAGCATTCGAAGAAGACGCACCCTCGGTTCGAAGTCTCTTCCCCCTATTGAACAACTTGGGAGCCATAATAAAAACAATTGAGGAATTGTAGATGGAGAGAAGTGTGGAAATATACCTTAATTTGATGATGTAAGATGAAGGAGAATGGTGAGAGAAGCCTTCTCCTTGAGGTTTGAGAAGAATGATGCACTAGGAATGAAGAACTAGGGTTAGGGTTTGGAGAAAAAAGTTTAGAAGGTGGCAATGAAGGAGAGAGAAGAGGGGAACCCGGTTTTTAGTGTAGGGGTTCGAATGGTCGGAGCAAATATGGACCATTGGATCACAATCTGATCAGCGGCTGAGGCTGCTTTCGGTTCTGGAACAGCCAGACCGAATTTGGCCCGAACTCTGGATAAGGCAGAGTTCGGCCCGAATTCTGGTTTATGGTACCAGAACAGAAATCAGGCTAGAAAAGAAATTTGAGCAAGTGAGTGAGACTAAGAAACAAGATAATAAGTAGATGCAAGATATAAATTGAGAAAACCAAGTAGCGAATAGCAAAAATTTAACGCTGAATCAAAGTAAAGTTTGAAATTTTGAATTTTTGCATGTGATAAATAAAAGTAAATAATGTAATAAACAAGGAAATATGCCCCAATTCAATATTTTGAAGCTGCCATGGGGTAGCTGCAGGGGCCGGATCCCAGCTAGCGGTAATCCTGAGGACTAGTGCACCGTATCACTTAGGCTTTTACGCCTTGTTGTCAGAAGGACCCTTTCGGCTTGTACCCATAGCAAGTTCGTCATAAAGAATCAAGACATAATCGATATTTACGCAGGTTACTTTAATGAATAACAGCTTCATCCAAAATTTCTAGTTCACGACAAAGAAAGTTAAAATGCTCTTCGGATAGTGGTTTGGTAAAGAAATCTGCTAGCTGATGATCGATGTCAATAAATTCTAAGTTAATAGTGCCATTTTGCTGATGATCACACAAAAGTGGTGACATATTTCAATGTGCTTCGTGCTTGAGTGACATATGGGGTTCTTAGTGAGATTTATAGCACTAGTGTTGTCACAAAAAATAGGAATGTGCATAAATGATAAGTTATAGTCTTCAAGGGTTTGCTTCATCCACAAAATTTGTGCACAACAACGACCAGCTGCAATATATTCAGCTTCTGTTGTGGATAGTGCGACAGAATTCTGCTTCTTGCTAAACCAAGAGACTAGAGCCTTTCCTAATAAATGACACGTACCGCTCGTACTTTTACAGTCGACCTTGCATCCGGTGAAATCAGCATCAGAGTAACCAATAAGGTCAAATGATATTGACTTGGGATACCATAGGCCTACTGTAACCGTACCCTTAAGGTATCGAATGATACTCTTAACAGCAGTCATGTGTGATTCCTTAGGATTAGCTTGATATCTAGCACACAGGCAAACGCTAAACATAATATCAGGAAGACTAGTAGTTAAATAAAGTAGACTACCTATCATACCTCGATACTTACGTTGATCCACTGGTTTGCCGCTTTCATCTGGTTCTAGTTTAGTTGTATTAGACATTGGAGTGCTGATTGGTTTGACGTTGTCAAGGTTGAATTTCTTCAGCATGTCCTTTGTATACTTTGACTGACAGATGAAAGTTCCATTTGATGTTTGTTTGACTTGCAGTCCAAGAAAGTAGTTGAGCTCCTCCATCATGCTCATCTCAAACTCGGTCTGCATACACTTGGCAAAATCTTGACAGAGGGTTTCATCAGTAGAACCAAATATAATATCATCCACGTAAATTTGTACTAAGAGAATAGTGTCTTTGAAAGATTTTATAAAAAGTGTAGTGTCAACTTTCCCTTTAGAAAAACCTTTTTCAAGCAAGAAATTGCTTAGCCGTTCATACCAAGCTCTAGGGGCTTGTTTGAGGCCATATAGCGCTTTCTTGAGCTTAAAAACGTTGTCGAGAAATTTGTGATTTTCAAAACCAGGGGGTTGTTTTACAAAAACTTCCTCCTAAATAAATCCATTCAAGAAAGCACTTTTAACATCCATTTGAAACAATTTAAAATTTTGAAAATTATCAAATGCGTAAAGCATCCGTATGGATTCTAATCTCGCTACAGGAGCATACATCTCATCGTAGTCGATACCTTTCTCTTGGTTGTATCCTTGAGCTACTAGACGAGCTTTGTTGCGTGTAACTGAACCATCTTCATTTACTTTGTTTCGAAAAACCCATTTAGTACCAATAATCGAGTGATTTACCGACCTAGGAACAAGTTTCCAAACTTGGCTCCTCTCGAATTGGTTGAGTTCTTCTTGCATGGCAGAAATCCAAAATTCATCATTAAAGGCTTCTACAATGTTTTTCAGCTCAATTTGTGAAATAAAGGCAGTACTAGCAATAGAGTCTCTTATTGATGATCTAGTACTTACTCCACGTGAAATATCACCTATAATCAAATTTTCTGGATGTGACGGCTTGAAAAAAAATTTCTTTGGCAAGCCCTCCAAAGAATTGGTTTCAGTGGCTGTGTTCATTGGAGTAGAAGTTGATGGCTCAACATCATCATCAAGAGTAGCTGCTGCACTGTTATCTTCATCGAAAGTCACATTTGTAGACTCTTCTACAATTAACGAGCGTTTGTTGAACACTCTATATCCCTTGCTATTGGCCGCATAGCCAAGGAATGTACCATCGTCAGCTTTGGCATCAAATTTGCCTAAGTTGTCTTTGGTGTTAAGGATAAAACATCGACAACCAAAAACCCGAAAATATGAAACGTTTGGAGTTCTTCCAAACCAAAGCTCATAGGGTATTTTCTTCGTAATAGGACGAATAAGCACCCTATTTAAAATATGGCACGCTGTACTGACAGCTTCAGCCCAAAATATTTCGGAAGAGAGAATTTATTTAACATAACTCTAGCCATATCGCCAAGAGTCCTATTCTTCCGCTCCACAACACCATTTTGTTGAGGAGTTCTTGGACAAGAAAACTCATGATTAAAACCATTTAAATCACAAAACTTTTCAAAATCACTATTTTCGAATTCGCCTCCATGATCACTTCGGATTCGAGTAATCATGTAGCCTTTTTTGTTTTGAACTTTTTAGCAAATATTTTGAAAACAGAAATAGCATCACTTTTATTTGTAAGAAAGAAAATCCAAGTAAATCTAGAAAAGTCATCAATTATAACAAAAGCGTAGAGTTTTCTACCAAGACTGGCTACTCTACTAGGGCCAAATAAATCCATATGAAGTAATTGTAATGGTCTAGTAGTACTTACAGAGTTTATGGAATAAAATGAGGACTTGGTTGCCTTATTCAATTCACATTCGGCACATACCGTATCCTTTTTTAATGTGATGTCGGGCAAGCCTCTGACTAGCTTCTTGGTCGATAGCCTGGATATAGTATCCATATTGGCATGACCAAGACGCTGGTGCCATAGTAATCTTTCATCCTTGTGAGCATAGAGACATCTTCCTGCACTGTTAGTATCTCTAGATAGATAGAAAATATAAATATTATCCTCTCTTATCCCTTCAAAAACAATGTCTCCTGTTGACCTATCATAAATAAAGCATTTATTTTGTCCAAAGTTAATATCATACCCATGATCAGCAAGATGACTTATGCTGAGTAGGTTATGCTTTAACTCGATCACTAGGCAGACATCCTTGATTACAGAAGAAGGAGGATGACCTATAGTACCATTACCAATGATATACCCTTTAAGGTTGTTGCCGAAGGATACATACTCTTTCCTCTTCATCGATAGTGATGCAAAAAGATTTGCGTCTCCCGTCATTTGTTGCGAGCATCCACTATCGAGAATCCACTTACTCTTAGTTGAGGAGGGAAGGTCCACCTACATCAAGAGTAGATGTGACCTTTGGTACCCAAGTTCTTGAGGGTCCTGAAAAGTTAGTTTTCGGCAACCATGCATATATGTTTCTATCTACTAATCTCCTAACTCTACATTGTGGTGAAATGTGTCCATGTAATCCATAATAAGTACAAATAGCATTCCTATTTATGCTAGGAGCATAATGATGAAGTCTATATGTAGAGTGGTGTGGAGTAGCATGGTGAAGATGTCTATATGTAGAGTGGTGTGGAGTAGCATGGTGATGATGTCTATATGTAGAGTGGTGGGGAGTAGCATGATGATGATGTCTATATGTAGCATGGTAAGAGTGGTGTGGAGCATGATGATGACTATATGTGGCTGCAGGATGATGTTTATATCTATTAGCAGTATGATGGTGATTTTATTTATGTGAAACATAGTGATGATTGTATCTATGTGTAGTATGGTGATTATGTGTCATATGAGAATTATTTCTACGTGCATGTGGTTTGTGTGCTTTATGAAAGTGGGTGTACATATAAGCATGATTACGTGCTACAGGTGGATGACGTGGTTGACTCGTATGAGTAGTGTCATGCTTTGTGTGTGTCTCATGTGATTGGGTTTGAGGATGAGCAACCTGTTTTCCTAATCTAGTCTCTAATTTCTTAGAGACAGCCTGCAGTTCATCAATCATAGTATTCAAACCATAAATCTTAGTGATAGAGATTTTGTGTCTGTTCTTTTCTTCAGCAATCTCAGTGTTGAGTGCTGTGATCTCTTGTGTTTGCTTTTCAATATGTGCTTCGGCATCATGTAGGCTTAATTTAAGCTTAGACACCTCATTTGTGACTTCCGTGGGTGAAGTATCTCTAATATTATCAAGCAATGAAGAAAGTCTTTGAATCTCGACTTCATAACTTTTGATCTTCTCCTTGGCGTGTTTATATTTACTAATGACTTTCTTGTGGTCATTGAGTAAATCATTGAATGCATCACCAAGTTCGTCAAAAGTGAAATCATCGAGAGTTTCGCTAGTTACCTTGTCGGATGTAGCAATTAGGCAAACATTGGCGGTGTCTTGAGGAGAGTCCTTTTCTTCCTCGGAGTCACTAGCTTCGCTTTCATGCCAAATGCTTGTGTTGGCATATTTCTTGGAGGAAGCTTTCTTATATGGTTTCTCATATCGGTTGCTCTTCTTTGTGAATGGGCAGTCTTTTCGGACGTGTCCAGTCTTCTTGCAACCGTAGCATGTTTGCTCTTCTTCGTCATCATCATGTGGTTCCTTCTTTCTTCGATTGAAGTGAAGGAATTTCTTGAAGTTGCAGACAAGGAGAGCTTGATCTTCACCTTCCGAGTTGTCGTCATCCGTCTCTTCAGGATCAGCTCTTCGTCGGTGAGCTTTAAGGGCAATCTCCTTTGCCTTAGGAACAGGCTCTTCGAAGTCTTTGAGGTCAAGATCATGAGTCATCAGTTTTCCCATCAAAGTCTCCATGGACATAGTCGTGAGATCATTTCCTTCTATGATGGCTGTCACCTTAGGGTTCTAAATCTTTGGTAGTCCCCTAAGTATCTTGCGGATCTTCTCGTGATTTGTATATTGTTTGCCGAGAGAAGACAAGGGGTTGATGATGTCGAGGAATCTTGTAATCATTTGTGTGATCGTCTTATTTGTCTTCATCTTGAAAGCCACATATTCTTGAGTGAGACGACTTATTTTTGACTCCTTGACTTGGGTGGTTCCTTTATGCGTCACCTCTAGAAGTCTCCATACTTCATGAGCGGTGGTGCATGTTGAGACCCTGTTGAACTCATTCCTGTCTATAGCACAAAATAAAGCATTAATAGCTCTCGCATCTAGACTCGCCTATTTCTTCTTCTCGTCAGAATATTTGTCGTGGGGTTTCTCAACGAGATCACCGTTGACAACTATCCTGACGGGCTTTTTGTAACCATCGGTGACAATGGTCCACAGGTCGAAGTCTAGCGACTTGAGATAAAAACTCATCCTTGTTTTCCAATAGGTGTAGTTAGTTCCATCAAATAGGGGAGGCCTATGAGTGGACTGCCCTTCACCGTGATTGGAAATCATGGATTGTGTGGTTGCCATGGATCAGCTCTAGGATGTTAGTCCTTGTTGAGAGAACAGAGCTCTGATACCAATTAAAGAACCAATAGACAACTCTAAAGGGGGGTGTGAATAGAGTTTATGATAATAATGTCCAATTAAAAAAATTAAACTCTTTCACCAGCAGAAAAATAATCAGAGTAAATGCAAAAATAGTAAAGAGCAAGAAAGCATACGTAAACACAGCAGATTTTAACCTGGTTTCCCTCGTGGAGGACTAGTCCAGGCCTGAGAACTCTAGCTCAGGATTAAATCCACTATTTGTGAAATAGTAGTTACACCCCGTGCCTTTTCTTCAGAAGTGCATGTCAACTTCTTACAGAGATCGCAGTGGCGTTGCTTGGAATTTTCCAAGCAACTTCTTGAACTCTTGCACAAACTCCTAACTGAAAAGTACTGAGCACTTTGAGGCTTAGGGAGCTTGTGGCTAGTAGATGAGAAGGGTATGACTTGTATAAGGCTTTAGAGAGAAGAGAAGAGAAGATTGGATGATTGAAAATGAAAGAATTCATGGCCTATTTATAGGATACCATACAGGCATAATTCGGCCAGAATTCTGGTTGGAACATTCAAAAATTTGGCCATTGGATAACTTGCATCCAGCCAACCCTAAAAATTAGGGTCCTGAAATTTAGGAGATAGAGTTCGGCCCGAACTCTATGTGGAGGCAGAATTCGGTCCGAACTCTATCTCCAGAGCACAGAATAGGTCCAATGGGTCAATAGGCTGTTTGGATGTTTGGTGGGGCTTTTGGTTTGAGGTATAGGTATAGTCTAAGTCTCAAAATGCTCAGCACAGCTCAGTTTACATAAGTCTAGACTCAAATAAAGTGTAAAATACAGACTCAAACTGTGAAGCATTGCAGGTGCGAGCTATCATCTGGCTTGTACCGAATTCAGTCTTTATTTGTCGTATTGAAATATTACAAGTATCATGTTGTCAATTGTATAAATATATGGTTGACTGTGATTTTGTGTCAACAATGTTCATTGTAAAAGAATTAACAAAATATCCAGTCTAGGACTTATCTCCAAATGTGGGGGTATGGTGGAGAAGTGTGAAGTGTGTGCTCAGACGAAGATCATAAGGAAACCCTTTCATCGGGTCAATCGAAGCACAGATCTTCTGGAGTTGGTACACTCCGATATCTATGACTTCAAACATTTCTCCACGAAGGCCGGGATAAAGTATTTCATAACCTTCATCGAAGACTTCTCAAAATACGTATTCGTCTACTTGCTCAAGACTAAAGACGAAGCTTTCGAGAAGTTCAAAGAGTTCAGGGCCGAAGCTGAACGGTAGACTGGACAACAACTCAAGAGGTTGAGAAGTGATCGAGGTGGGGAGTACAGGTCTCATGACTTTGCATCGTTCTGTAAAGAACATGGAATCATATGCGAGACTACTGCTCCATATTCTTCTCAATCCAACGGAAGTAGCAGAGAGGAAGAACCGAACATTAACAGAAATAATGAATTCAATGCTGCTTACTGCAGGTCTTCCAAAATGCTACTGGGGAGAAGCTGCATTAACGGCCACTTTTATTCTGAATAGAGTGCCAAATGCAACTTCGGACGTAACTCCTCATGAACTCTGGTTCAAAGTCAGACCAAACTTGAATGTCATTCGAGTGTGGGGGTGTCTGGCATATGTGAAGCTCCCAGATCTGAAGATTCAGAAGCTGGGGACAAGGACTACGAAGGCGATCTTCTTGGGGTATGCCGAGAAGAGTGATGCTCAGAGATTTCTTGATATTGAGTCAAATCATATCATCGAATCTCGCGCTGAATACTTTGAAGACAAGTTTGCAAAAGACAAAAATATTATTCTTTCGGACATTCCAGAAAATAATGTAGGTACAAATGAGACTGACATATCATATGGGCCAGTAGTCCAAGAAGAAGCTGTTGTTGATGAAGCAACTCTTGTACCAGAACTCACATAGCCGTCAGCAAAACGAGCGAGGAGACCTAAAGACTTCGGAGATAACTTTGTCACCTATCATATGGAAGCAGATCTGCTTACCTATGATGAGAAGATGAAGACCAGAGATGCTATCTTCTGGAAGGAGGCAGTGAATGACGAGTTTGACTCTATCACCTCCAATAACACATGGGTGTTGGTAGATCTACCTGAAGGAGAAAAGTCCATCGGATGTAAATGGATCTTCAAGAAGAAGATGAAGGCAGATGGAACTATTGACAAGTTCAAGGCCAGGCTGGTAGCCAAGGGATTTCCTCAGAAACAAGGGATAGACTACTTTGACACGTACGCTCCAGTAGCTCGGATGACCACCATCAGGATGTTAATCGCTCTAGCAGCCATACATAAGTTGGTGATACATCAGATAGATGTAAAGACAGCATTCCTGAATGGGGAGCTAACCGAACAGATTTACATGCAACAGCCAGATGGATTTGTCGTCAAAGGTCTTGAAGACAAAGTCTGCAAGTTGGTAAAATCATTGTATGGTTTGAAACAAGCTCCCAAGATGTGGCATGCGAAGTTTGACAAAGTTATTAGGTCAAACGGCTATAGAGTCAGCAAGACGGATAAATATGTTTACACAAAGTTTGCTGATGGAAGAGGAGTCATCGTTTGTCTGTACGTGGACGACATGCTAATCCTAGGGAAGAATATAGGCTGTGTCATGGAGACAAAGAAGTTCCTCTCAACCAAGTTCAGTATGAAGGACTTGGGGGATGCAGATGTCATCTTGGGCATAAAGATCATCCGGACAGACACTGGAGTAGCGCTGTCACAATCTCACTACATTGAGAAAATGCTCACACGCTATGGGTATAAGGATACGCCATACAGGTGTAATCAGAAGCTGAAGCCAAACTCGAGGGAAAGCGTCAGGCAGCTGGAGTATTCTAGCATTATCGGAAGTTTGATGTACGCAACCACTTCCACAAGGCCTGACATAGCTTTCGTCGTGGGAATGCTGAGTCGGTTCACAAATAACCCAGGGATTGAGCACTGGAAAGCTGTGAAGCGGGTGATGAGATATCTCAAGAAGACTCAGACATATGCACTGCACTACAACGGGTATCCGACAGTAGTGGAAGGCTTCAGTGATGCTAGCTGGTGTTCAGAGGTGGAAAGCGAGAGATCCACAGGTGGATATGTCTTTTCCTTGGGTGGAGCTGCTATATCCTGGAAGTCGAAGAAGCAGACTATACTCTCTCGTTCCTCCATGGAATCTGAATTCTATGCACTTGAAACTGCAGCAGATAAAGCAGAATGTCTTCAGGAGCTCATGTATGATCTTCCAGTGGTTGGAGCTCAGATACCGGCGATGCCGATATACTGTGACAACCAGGCGACTGCGACGGTGGCATCAAATGACCTCTTCAACGGGAAGAAGAGGACTGTACGGTTGAAGCACAGGGCAATACACGATCTTATCAAAAGAGGTGTAATTACAGTGATTGATGTTCGAGTCAGGAGAACCTGGCATATCCGTTCACAAAGGGCCTCAAGCGCTAGTTGTTCGATGACACAGCATGTAAAATAGGCTTAAAGGCATTCTGATAGTGTGTCTTTGTAATCCTACCATAAAGTTTTATGCTATTAGTTCAAAGAGAAATCTACTAGGCATCTAACTTTTGGTTCAAAGGAGGATCACTGACTGGGAAACTATCAGGTATCAGTGGGTACTTGTTCCCTGGAAAATGGAAGGGATACAGACCCATAACCACTGTTGTCTACTATATATTTTCTGTAGAAAAAATAGATCCTATGGAAGGTTGGCTTAAATGCCTTAATGAGTTCTCAGGCAGAGTGAATGCCTGGTGTGCTTTACAGGAAGCACGGTAGAGCAGCACTACAAGGAGTGAAACTCCATGCTACAATGGGATGACTCCACCATGAGGTTCCCAGGTCTGGAGTAATGCCTCGGCTTTGCAAGCCAAGTCATAGCAACGTAGTACCGCAAATAGGCAGGTAGCCTAATGCTGTATGACGTAATTAAAGAGTTGTAGACAGCACTACAAAGGGGAGGATGGCCCCATGTTATAGTGGCAGGACACCACGATGAGGTAACCAGGTAGAGGTAAAGCCTCGGCCTTGCAAGCCATGTCCTTGCAGCATAACACCGCATGGAAGCCTTAGGCTTCATGCTGAGTAGATTGGCACTACAAAGAGGCTGAGACCTCATGCTACAGTAGTATGACACTACGATGAGGTTCCCAGGTAGGGGTAATGCCTCGGCTTCAGGCCATGTCATAGCGGCGTAGCACCGCAAGGAAGCGCAAGGCTTCATGCCATGTCTCTTTAATAAAGAACTCACCTATAGTGTATGGAAAGAGATATCAGGCCGTCTCTTGAGGGTAAACTTATAGGCGCCCAAAATTATACACTGAAACCAGGCTGGCACAGGGCCTTTAATGTGTAGCCAGAAGCACACGTAACTACACTTTATGAGTGGGAAGAATTACAAATGTGGTGCAGAATTCAAGGCGTAGTCCATTCTTGTATCACATTGTTATTTAACCCATACGGGAAGATTCAAGTCGTCAGCGACATCTATCCAAATGCAAAATAGACATTTACTGTGGGAAACGCTCAACCCTGGACACATATATATATTATGATATATGGGGGATTGTTGGTGCTTTTTTTACATGGAGAGAGCTTGCTCTCAACATGCCTTGTAAAAGTTTAGTCCCACATCGGAAATGTACCATGAGTTATCTCAATATATATACTTGGTTGTGTTGTTGAGAGATGCACATGGGGTGGTGACCCTAAGGAGGGAACCATGTGGGTGATTTTACTAGGAGGTAAGAATAAGGCTCCAAGGATTAAGCATTAATGCTTTTGTCATTCTCTTGGATTAATTCCATTTGGAGCTAAGCCCCAAAGGGGCTTAGCGACTCGGACTCGGACTCGGGCTCATGGGCTCATGAGGCGTAATGTGGCATTTTGTTGGCGTACTTTGCACTTAGCACGTCAGCAGTCATGCGGCTCATATGCGGCCATACGGTCTTATACGGCATGCGGCTCATACGGCTCATGCGGCCAGGCTACTGCTGCTGCTGCCGCATGGAGGGCTCCGCTGACTATGTAGGCTACAAGTCAGTTATGGAAAGACTGATTCAATGCGATTATAAGACTGATTCAATGCGATTAATTTTGTATCCATCTTTGTGGGATTTGAATTAATTTCGTTTCCATCTTTATGGGATTTGAATTAATTTCGTTTCCATCTTTGTGGGATTTGAATTAATTTCGTATCCATCTTTATGAGATTTGAATTAATTTTGTTTCTATCTTTGTGGGATTTGATTCAATCTTTCCATAACTGAACAGGCGGCTAGGGTTTCCACTATCTCTCTATATATACTCTCTTTTGGCCTCTTTTGTGGAGACTATGAATTTTATAAGTCAGAAAAGAGAAAGAAGGAGAGGGAGCTGCTGCCGCCATTGCAAGTCCATCCGAGGAGTCAGAACAGAGGTGACTTCGAGCGTTCCACAAGTTCTTCAACTTGCTGGTTCCTGGAAGCAATTCGTGTGGGGCGAATCTTGCTTTGAGCAACGGTGTTTTGACACCCCAGCAACTTTTCTTCATCTCATCTTTCTCTAGATTATTGTAACTCGTTCTGTCCCAATTGCAACACGTTTACAAGGAAGAACGAGAGATCTTCTCTTCTCTATTTCCCTCCTTCATATTGTAATCTGGCTATTTGGTTTTTTGTATCATCGTAGATCTTGAGTTTGATCACTGCAAAGTTTTGTGTGACTCTCAGATCTCGATTGCATCTGTTTTTCATCTTTGATCAAGCCCCAGGATTAACACTACTTTCACACTAGTACTTATGTTGGAGAGAAAAAGATTCTAATCATGGATGGTACTGGTAGTATCACTATTAGTCATGCATAATATGTCTCTATCTAGCTTTTTCACATATTTCAGTTTCTAGATATGACAATATCTTATCAATAGTTGCAAATAAAGTATTATTAATCAATAATAATAATTCTAAACATAGAACTTCAGGTCTATGATAGTTGTAAGGACAATAATGCATCCGTAGTATCCCTGCGGAAATAACAACCTTAGGCACACACTCTAAAATTTTGTAATTTATAAGAGATTAACTTTAAAATATATGCGACTATAAAATACCAACATTCAGGTTGATATATATTACCTATGAAATACCTAATTGGTTCCCCGGATATGCAGTACAATATCTGTCATGCATGTACCCATTTGGGTGGTACGAAACTCAAACGAGCAAATAGCTTATATTATGCAAAGATAATAAAAATTTATAATTTGTCGAACATAATATAGATTTTTTAGCTTTTAACAGATGAAAGACATGATGATAATAATGGCATAATTCAATAAAAAAATGACTTCATGTTTTTGTTTTACTCATGAATGATTGCACAATTGTAATCATGAAAAAGACATAATTGAAGAACAATAATCTACTATAATTGTGTAAATGACATGCGTATACTTCTACCATTACAATAAACTATTTAAATAATTTTCAACTACTATGGAAAATGAAATCACAAATTGAGTGAAAATAATACAATAACAAGTTGTGTCCACTAATGAATATGGCCTTCCACAAGCATAATAGTGAAAGAAAAAAATCCTATGAATAATCATCTACTTGGATGAAATTGTCAGATTACACTGCTATGTCGACCATGATCATATTTTTTAGCAAATATTTTTAGAATATTTTAGTTGCAAACATGTATCACCTTACAAATAAAACCACAAAATAAAGTAATTTCTATTACTTTACTAATAACACTCGTCATTATGATAATTACTTCATCTGAGAAGGGAGGTCCACTTGGACAATGTCCAGATAACATCTAGATACTATATAGACCCTAACATATAAAATTTGAGGTAATGAACTACAAGTCAATTTTGAATTTCCAATCTCCACGAAGGAGTAATTTATGGACCTTAAAAATATTAATCATACGATATAAATATCAAATGTCCAATCCTTATTGTTTCTTTCAAAGTATTGATAAAAATCTTTAGCCAGACATATACACCCCTATTATATTAGCAATTATCATCTCCATTATTGGAAGAGAACAAAATAATATAATAATAACTCTAACTACAAAAGCAGCATCATTAACATAAAAAATGTGCAATTGGTATGATTTATATCTTATGAGGACAAACAAATTTAGGAAGCACAAGTATATGCAGACAACTTCGACCAGAAAAATTTAGCCAGAACAAATTAAAAAATATATTTAGTTTGTTAAGTCTTAGATGACTTAAACTAGAAAATTACACACAGAAGATCACTTTTCGATGAGAAAAGTCCACTAAGTTACATGTGGTCAACATTGAAAGGAAAGCATATTTTACCACATGTTGTGAGTGCACAAGTATACTTGCGGATCTGGTAAGCCTAATTAGAAAGTTTTTATGTTTCAGGCTTCATTATTATTAGGCTTAATCATCAAATTAATTATCATTTAGTAGTGACAAAGTGTTCTTATGGTGTTAAGAGGATGTGTGCTCTTATTATATGGCATTTGTTATATAACAGCAAATAAGCATTTGTTTAAATCGAATTAACTATATTATATTCTCTAATATTGAATCTTATCTAAGATAAGTAATTAACATAACTTCAATAACAAAAAAATTACAAATCAAATATCTGATCCATATCAAGATGCTTCAACTACACAATATATCCATATATAAATTAAAAGTATATGAACAACTAATTAAGATGTTCTTCCATTATAAAACATAATCTATCTTGTTTGCATGATTTCAAATAGTTTTGACCTCAAAATTTAACCATACAATAGATGCCACCAGAGACATACCTCTCTTGTGTTTTTCGCATATGGAGCTCCTCGAGCAATGGTGTCCTAACTCTCCAAGTTGGCGTATCTTCCGTCATCTCCAGTCGTCACATTATTTTTTCTTTTTATATGCCTTCTTTTTAAAGTTTGGTGCTGATAACATGTATGAAAACAGAAGAGAAGGAGAAAAAATTAGTAGCAAGAAAGAATGTTCGTAACTTTTCTCATTGTTAACATATATATTAAGGGTAAAGAGATAGATGGTGTTGTGGGTATGGATAAAGGCATCCATATTTAGATTTATCCAATTTACAACATATAACTACTTCATGAACTTCTTATCATGATTTAGTGATTCAACAATCATTAGTAGTATCAATGTTTGGATAAATACAGTCATTTTAATTGATCGTTGTTTGAATAAATATAGTTTTTCAAAATTTTGTGTGAAATTTTATTTCATACAGCGTTGATAGAATTTAAAACAGAAATTTTAGAGCATTAAAATATTATTAAATTATCTCGAAAGAAACAAATTTGTTAAAATTAGCTACAGATAACAAAATGTTAAGAGGCATTGGTTCTCTCTATAATTAAAATTAATAACCGAAAGAAAAACAAGGAGAACGTTCTTACTATAGGTGTTGTCAAATTTATTACTTTTTAAATTTAATGGCTATAGAAATAGAAAGTAAACATAATATTTTATACAAAATGTCCTTAGCGTTTTTATCTTTATATTTTTGTTTTTGATTTTTAAGAAAGATTTATTTTGCGTTGAAAAAGAAAATTTTGCTGAAAACTCTCCTAGTTGGCTAGTTCACCCATCGTTTTAATTTTTAAAATTTTTTTATGGAGCCCTAAAAAGAGAACATTGACACTAATAAACATATGTTATAAACGATACCAAAAAAAAGCATATGTTACTGTATTAAAATAAGGCTAAATTACAACTTGATACCCTCAACTATCACTATTTTTCAACTTGATACCCTCAACTTTTATAGGTACTAACTTGATACCATAAAAAAATTTGGACCAAATTGTCCCTTCTCTTCTCCCCCAACCCCCCACCCCTACCCCCTCTCTCTCCGACTGTGGGTGGCAGTGGACGACGGGCGCGAGCAAGTGGCAGGTGCACGGACGTTGGGGGGGATGAGCGGGCGCTGGGCAATGCACGAGCGGGTGCGGGGCAGAGCATGGCGGTACTCGGGACAGTGCGTGGAGGTGCGTTGGGCAGCGCACGATAGCGCTCGGGACAGCGCACAGGGGTGCACGCGTGTGGTAGCGCGGGCTCAGGGCATGGTACGGTGGGTTGTCGGGGCCGGGGGAGGGTAGGGGGTTGGTCGTCGGAGGGGACGGACAAGATTGCCGCCGTGAGGGGGGAGGGTTTGAGGGAAGTAGCAGCTGGAGGAGGGTAGTTTAGGAATAAAAAATTGGGTATCAAGTTAGAAATATAAGTCGAAATAGGGTATTAAGTTAGTACCTATGAAAGTTGATGGTATCAAGTTGAAAACAGCGATAGTTGAGGATATCAAGTTGTAATTTAGCCTTAAAGAAAAGTTGATTGTTTTGTTTTCATCCGGTGGTTGTGTTGAGGCCATAAAGGCCCATGTTCGAATGTCAATAGGGCTTTAAATTTTAATATATTTTTTCAATATTTTTTCATTAATTTTTTCTCCAAAGTAAAAAAAATCAAAAAAAAGAAAAAGAAAATAAAGAAGACACATGGCCTTTTCACTTATAAAAGGATAAAAAATAATAAAAATAAGACATTGAAAACATCTTTGCTAAGGCTTTTTCCTTTAAAATTATTTCTTTTAAAACTTTACTGGAAGAATTTTCACTTTAAAAAATAATAAATAATAATAAAACATTGAAAACAACCTTGCTAGGGGTGGTTTCCTTAAAATTAATTTTCTATCTTTTTTCCTTGTTTTTCTTAGTTATTACATGAGCAGATAAAAAAATTTAAGAAAAAAATATCGAAACGCCGTTACTAAGAATATTAACCAAAACATCCTTAGTACGGACATTTTTTCTTTCCATCTAAATTCTGCCAAACATATGACTAACTTTAGTCAAAATATAATTCTCTATGGTAAAAAAACCGAAGATAAAAATTCTATCACTGTCTTCGTACGGTTGTCACGTGTTTTGACCTTTGTGCCATACATAGAAGACTATTAATTATTCAGGATATGTTCCAGTCATCCAA
Source organism: Iris pallida (assembly GCA_029216955.1). Lineage (NCBI taxonomy): Eukaryota > Viridiplantae > Streptophyta > Magnoliopsida > Asparagales > Iridaceae > Iris > Iris pallida. The sequence goes on along the minus strand of JANAVB010013999.1, from coordinate 10,642,566 downwards.
CGTGTATAGAATATAAATTTTAGGCTTAATTGCACTTTGCTACCCTCAACTATTACCATTTTTCAACTTTGTACCCTAAACTATTTTTTGTAACAATTTGGTACCCAGATGTTATTTTGGACTAAAATGCCCCTACCCCTACCCCTAACCCTCCCCCCTGCACGCTCCGGCCGCCCCCCCCCGCCCCCGTCCCCCACCCCCTCCCTCCTGCTCACTCCGGCCGCCCGCCCGCCCCCGCCTCTCCCCTAGGCCGCGGCAGCACGGGAGGAGGGGGGCTGGGGAGGGAGGGCGGGACGGGAGGCGGGGCAGGGGGTGGCCGAAGGTAGCAGGGGGGGTGGGGGGCGGGGGGGGGCGGAGCTAGCAGGGGGGGTGGGGCGGCCAGAGCTAGCAGGGGGGGTGGCCGGAGTGGGGAAGGGGGTGGAGGGAAGGAAAAGGGAAGGGCATTTTCGAAATTTTTGAAAAATTAGGTATCAAGTTGAAAAAAAATAATAGTTGAGGTACCAATTTGTTACGAAAAAAAGTTTATGGTATCAAGTTGAAAAGGCGGAATAGTTGAGGGTAGCAAAGTACAATTAAGCCTAAATTTTAATCCTTAACCCTCTTCATAACTTTAGAATTTGGGTGTGCTAATAGGAACTTCAACTTGATATATTGCATGCACTAAAAAAAAGACAATTTCTTATGTCTATCTTTTGTAACAAACCAATTCTAAATTATCCATATAAAATCTTGTAAACAACCAATTCTAATTTGTAAAAATAAATCAGTCCATTTCACGTCGATTGTTTTAGGGATAGGAATTGGATTAGTTTAATTCAAAAATACCACTTTAATTATGTTCTACCCGAACCCAATCCATTTATGTATAACCTATTAGAGGAAAACCAGAATCCAACTAGTTAATAAATGGTCACCCCGACCAACTTGTTTAATTTTAAACTCTTACCTAATCATAATTTTTCCTATTTTGAAGTGGTTTATTGGTGGCGGCTACAACCACAACATTGGTCGCCAATACAAGAAGAAGTAGGCGAGGCAGTTGCTGGTCATGGATTATGAAGAAACGAGGATGACTGGTTATTACAGGAGAAAGAGTTTGGACTATCAATCACCATGGAGAAAGAAGAAGAATTGGAGTTGAACAATATGGAAAAATAAGAATATGAGGAAGGAGAAGTAGTAGAAGTTGCAAGGAACTGATACTGGGTTGTATAAAATTGGACATTCTTAGAAGTCGTGGAATATGGGAGTTCACTTACAACAATAAGTTACAAGGCACAATATACCAAAATAAAAATAGGAGGAAGAAACACACAAGATAACATGGTTCAACCAAGATCGGCCTATGTCTAAGGGATAAGAAGAGAATAACTTTATTAAATCAAAAGAAATACAAAAGTTAGTATAATAATATCGTATCACACAAACCCTAACGAGATCTTCAACGAGCTCTCAACCATATTCTCTATAAACCCATTCACACAATACCTTAGCCAAATTTTAACGACATAAATTGGTCCCTTCGCTAAAGTTCTAATTGATTCATTCTGTGTTGTGTCTATTCGATCAACCTAAAATACCAAAGAAACAACATTAGGTTCAATGTTACGTGAAATAACATACTTGAGCATTTATAATTAAATTACGGAGCTCCTTACATTTTGGGTCAACCAAAGAGGAAAGTGTCATCATATTTTTATTATACTTCGTCATCTTTTATATATGGTCTACACGACCTTACATCCTTATTAAATATATCAGAAAATCATGAAACTTCGGTCGATTACTGTAATAAAATTAAGATGACATGATGTTAATGCATTATTCTCAAGCTTCTCCACTTCATCCTCATCATAGTGGCATAATATATATAACTGTGTGGCCCTTAGCTCGTCATCATTCAGATATTGTAGGAACCCTAGAGGGGGGGGGGTGAATAGGGTCAAGCTAACTAATCAAGCACTTAGCACAAGCTAATGGACAATTTAAAATTATAAGTGCAAGAGAAGAAGCAATAACAATACCGACACACGATGTATCCTGGTATCCTCCCAAGAGGCACTCCAGTCCCGGAACTCTCTCCGGCTTTAATCCACTATTTGAGTAAATAGTTACACACGAGTTTGGATCCGAAGAACTCGCCAACTTCTTACACGAGAGTTTGGATACGAAGACTCCCCAACTTCAACCGAGAGTTTGGATACGAAGACTCCCCAACTTCAACCTTTCACAATAGGTTTTGATCTCCTTATACAATAAGATGAAGATCTCACTTTTTAACTCAATAACTCTAACACAATTTGTGGATGGCAAATGAAAGCTTTGTAGAGTTGTTTGTGGATAGGCTTTGGTGGTTTAGAAATTTTTAGGCTCAAAGCATCAACCTTGAATGAAGGGGTTCAAGGCTATTTATAACCAAAGCATTGAAAAGAGCTCAAGACAACTTTTCAGTCCACGAACCGGCATACCGCCGGTATGATCCGGTATACCGGCCGTATACCGGTCTGGGATTGCAACGGCTAGAAATATAGCCGTTAGGATCATTAATGGCTGGAAATCCGACCGTTGGAATTTTAACGTTTCGGAAGCGGTATACCGTCGGTATAATCCGGTATACCGTCGGTATGCCGGTTTTGTAAACAGAAACTTTCTGTGAACAAAAACTGGTATACCGCCGGTATACACCGGTATACCGTCGGTATGCCGTTTTCCACCAAAAATGATCCTGGGCTTATTTCTACCATAGCTTTCGATTTTGTTATCCATTTCTTGTGTTTACAATAATTTCTAAGACTCATTACAGACTCCAGATATACTTAGGCAGGTGCAGGCTTCTTCAGAGTCTTAAAATAATGATGGCATGGCTTGGCTTCTTCCTTTGATAGGTGTTGGCTTTTTCCCTTGGCGGCAGCTGTCCAAAGATATCCAGTTTGTAAAAACTGAATACCTTTCGGGGGCTTCGCCCTCGAACCCCCGACGAGGGGCGGTGCCCCCTCTACCCCCGTCCGCTGACCGGGCAGCGGAACCCCCGGTGCGTGGCTCCAGAGATGTCGTCGGATGGTTTAGAAAAATCTTGTGGGATCCATCGTCTTTGGCCCACCATGATTTCTTCATTGCAATGCATATGTCCACATTGATCTTGCTAATTACTTTTCTGCAAATACATGTTAGACGAATAAAGCAATATACATGTAGCAAGAATGATAAGATAAAAGCACATTAGGACTATGCGAAGTTTAAGTATCAATGCTATAGTGATAGCATAAATATTAGTGATATCATAATGTTAAATTTAATTGAATAACCATAATCAAAACATAGTTCTTATTTTGGCAACCCGATTAAGTTTAAGATAGATAAGCTCATATCACTAATATGTAAACCAATAGGCACATATCACCAAAGATATAAGTATAAGTAGAAATGCTATAGCGATAGTATGAAGATTAGTGATAATGAAATGCTAAACTTATCATATTAACCATATTCAAAAACATGATACAATCATTGGGCTAACAGATATCTCTTCTTTAGTTTTTCTGAATGCTTACCAAAAGTATTGAATACTTTCAGTATTGCTTCATTAGGTTTCCGGTGTTCGTCGTTATTCCTCGGGACTTTCGTACGATTAGTAGTGACGTGAGGCTTGAAATACATTGAATAAAAGTTTAAAATATTCTTGAGAACATACGCTTCACAAATAGAACCCTCAATTTGTGCGTTATTTTTCACCTTTCTTTTTATATTGTGAAGATACTGCTTGAACGGGTATAACCACCGTAACCGAAGTGTCTACCAATACGTGCCTTATAGGAAAGTGAATCAACAAATGCTCTATAGAGTCAAAAAATCCTAAAGGGAACACCTGATCGAAATTGTACTGTGTTACCTCAATATCCTTCTCTTACTTTTCTAGATGCTCGACGAGATGCTTAGTAGAACACAGATATCTGAAGAATATATTAAGCCCTGCCAACGGATCCCAAATGGCCCGTGGTAATAATTCCTGAAATACAATCGAAATTAACCTCTCCATGAATACATAATAGTGATGTCTTTTCATACTCGTCAGTTTTTGTCCTTAAGGTCGACGTATCTTCTCAGATTCAATACGTACCCATTTGGAAATTTTGGACCCTGAATCTACTTGAAAAGTCTCCATTTATCCTTCTTGTCTAGTGAGAAAATTGCCTTAGCATTCTTATACTTTCCATTGCCTTCCTATATCAAATGCAAAGAAGGTTGTTTGTAGATATATTCCAAGTCTCATCTGGCCTTCAGATTGTATGTTGTCTTTTCCTTAATGTCTATAAGAGTATTAGTTAAGATTTCAAATATATTCTTCTTAATATGCATGAAGGCAAGGTTATATCTAATTAGATTGCTGCTCCAATATTATAGGTCCCAGAATATACTCCTCTTTGTCTAGTTTTGAGTACAAGCAAATCAATCAAATTTTTAGTCCTTTGTAGGCTCTTCAATAGCACTTGGTAAATCTTTTACCTCTTTCCAAATCGTGTCTTCGGGCCACCTAATGGTAGATCAACCTTCTCCACAACACCGATACGGAATGCATTCATGTTCTTCCTAAAGGATGATCTATTGGCATAAATTGTTGATAGAAGGATGGATTGCCTCTATCTTTTAGACAGAAAGCCTTACTATGGTCCATGCAATACAAACATGAGAGGCAACCATGTGTGCTCCACCTCGATAATATGCCATAGTTAGAAAGTAATTGGTGGTCCATATAAGTGATGTCCTATCATGACCCGCACACAATATACGGGTACGAGTACGTGACGATGCCCAGCCTATGCCGCAGCTTCGATGGTAGAATAATGTCTAGGTCTACTATGCTAACTAGCAATATGTACTATAACCTGTCAAGATATCTCAACTCCAAATGGAGGACAAACAATGATAATATTTATACTCAATCATAATGACAATAAGGAAGATAAATAGCACGATAAATATAATAACATGATATAAAATATCCAGAGAAAGTCTAACATAATCATAGCACCAGTCCAAAGAAAGGCTAAGAGTCAGCTATCTCAAATACAAGTCTCAAATAATAACATGCAAAAATCCATAAAGCTGGAGACAAATCCAGTACAAATCTAGTCTAACTGAGTCGCTAATAAAGCCTCCTCAGCTGGAGCTAAACCCTTATGAATCAGTATCTCCTGGTCTACACCTACTACATCATGTAGGCTATAGTAGGTAGGGCAACCGTTATCTGAATCGTTTGGAAAAATATATTCAGTCATCGTTGGAGCGAAGTATACATCTAATAACAATTCCAGTAAATAATAAAGACTATATAACAGTAAATAGAGAGAAGATACAAGATAAAGTAACATATACATGAATGTAATAAGGCATGGAAGAACTATAAATAGCATAAGAACATGAACACCATGTACAATAATCAAGAATTAACTATCTAAGTGAGTGAGCACTAGTTTGAACATGTGATCAGCTTAGGAACTTACACAAGGATATATGGCTTGGTTAATCATACATACGGTATATGATCAACACTCACAAGGAATAATGATATGCACAAGAAGGGTATGATCACGTATCTACACTAATACTTTTCGCCCTCGACTGGTATAGTGGATCCAACAATTGTACATTACGACACAGATTCTCTGGAAAGGTCACGAGCCTTCACAATAATCAGTGACTTTAAAATGCACAAGAAAATAATGGGGCTCACATAGGGTATTTTAAGACATACGAGGAATAACATCTCATGACAGGATCCAGGAAATACCAATCTGTATAACCAATGTGTCAAAAAATCAAGGATATCTACACTAAATACAAGAAATATAGAATATATCATAAACAAAAAATTATCAGAGAATGTACTCGCTTGATATCCGATGTGAAGTATCAACAGTATTCGATACGGTGCGTCGAAGACCTAAATATGGACTATCAATGTCAATTCGTGTTTTGGAATCATAAACATACAATACTATGTCTCCAAGTCATTTCTATGTCAAACTAGGTCAATTAGGTCAATACCTTGCTAAACTAGGTTAAACTAGGTCATATCGAGATTTTTGGGCCAATACCTTGCCATACCAAGGTATTCTAGTGTATACTAGGTCAAACCCTATGCATCTACCTATTTTGTATATGCATATATCCTATGATACAATTACCTAAACTATTATCCAATACCCTACGACAAAACACATAGGTAATCTCATTACCTATGTTCAAGACGCTAACCAATTTACCTACTCAAATATACCCCACATACACATATACCTATTACCTAACACATTACCCTACCACATTATTCTAGTTTGCCTATAAGGTCAACATACTCCTTATCCTACTTATTCATTACTTATAGGATACTCTCACTAAACTATACTCATGCCCTTCTAACATCTATCACAAGATATCCAAATATCTAAGCAAATTACCTATACATATCCTACATATATGCATACATGTTTTGCTAACCCCTGCTCCTATACCCTACTACTCTAGCTTGCTATTATTTCTCTTTACATACACTTGCTGTCAAGACCCTACTACATTTGTCACGCCCCGATTCGAGGAATCGTTCGCTTCACTTGGATTCACGTCGAATCGTTCGTCCTCGCTAAGGCGTGATGCCGTATAAGTCTGGAGTTGTACTTGTATAAGGCAAGAACGTGCACTATTATGTCATTTTGAAACATTTAAAACATAGCCATATTTGCAGAAATATTGAGTACACAGTATAGGAAGAAATCATATTCATTTTATTGATAATTGTAGCCAAAATACCACTTTTCTCGGTACTCTTTGGAATGCCTTTTCGGCTACATTGATTCATGAAAAGAAATACACTGATAGGCTGTCATGAAATAACTTCTCATTCTATACATCATGCCCCTTTAGTACTTTTAAAATCTAAGCAGCAATCTTTGAAAGCTCTGCAATACTTTATGCGTCTTTATTAAAAGTAACTTAAAAGGAAATAGTAGCAACTCAAAGCCTTAATTCAAACGTGCGCCTGAGCCTTCTCCAATACCTCTAGAGGAGGGGTCAGCAAATTATAATAATGCACTAGTGAGCCTCGTTGGCCCACTCATCTAAACCAACATTTTATTATTAATGACAAGCATTTTAAATCATGAGATTTGTTAGGGACATACAATATTCATAGTAATTCACATTTTAGGCAACATGATATTATATGAAATAACTGTTTATTTTATCGTTGGCCGAATCCAGCTTCCTATATAAGATACATGATAATAATAATACCTACCGCCCTGCATAAAATGATCATTAGCATCGATTCTGATTACATAGCCACCGGTGTTGTTAAACCATATGGACTTGCCATATAGGACTTCAAGGGTATGCGTCGCACCATTTATTCAGGTTGTAAGTCTGAATGATGTCCGATACCAATTATGCCACCAAAGCACGCTGCATTTCCTTCTAGACTGAATCGGTCCTGGCACCCCGGTACTGTTCGAGGAAACAATATACAAGTTGTCCATGACTTTGTGAATACATGTCTGACTCGATAAGCATAGTGTGCATGGTATAATATTGAAGGTAAAAATGCAACATGTTCATTCTCAGCATTTTATATTTCATCATAACAGTCATCAATTCATCTCATTTCAATGTTTATTTCATCGCAGCATTTTAATGTTCAAAGGGACAAGCATACTCTCAATGTTCACAGGAACAATCATGATCTATTGTTGTTATTAGTGTATCAATTCATTCAATGTTCATTCTCTAGCTTCTTAGTGGTATTGACTTATGGCATTGGCATCTTATTATCGGTCAATGGATGTTGCAAGACAATTTATTAAGTTGGCATAAAGGAGTAGCAAGAGGGACAAAACCACCATAGAGATCCACACTTACCAGTTAGAGAATTGCTGAGAGGGAGAGGGATACTTGTGCGTTTAGTTTATCGTCACGCGTCCGTCTGTAATGGCACCAAAAGTTTGGTTAATACTCTGTCTCATTATGTTCCCTTCTCTCAGAATTCTCAAGAATGAATGCTATAGAAATTGATAAAAACGGACAAGATCAAATCATCGAAAACCATTCAGAAAAGCATCCATCAAAACCAAGCAACAAAACTAGCATCAAAACATCCAGAAAAAACTTTTGGACGTATTTCAAGAGAAACCAATCCATCAATTGGAATGGTTCTTATGTATTTGTTCGTGATTGATTCGATGCCGATGGTAAGTTTCCCCAATACTTGGTTCCGACCGAGTTGATCAAGCCACAAGCCTTACATAGTGAACCGCTAGGAGCGCGGCACTACATAATATACCAATAAGAAAAAGTTTCATCCTCGAAACTTAAAACAAAAGTCCTACCTCAAAATTTTCAAACAATGAGGGGTATTTCACCCTCATCTCCTCATCCAGTTCCCATATTGACTCTTCGATAGCATGGTTTCGCCATAGCACGTCGACTAAAGACATTATCCGATTCCGTAAAACTTTCTCTTTTATGTCCAAAATCTGGACAGGCTCTTCAGTGTAGGATAGGTCAACGCTCAGCTGCAACTGATTAAAGTTCACTACATGACTTGGAACATGCATGTACCTTCACAGTGGCGACACATGGAAGACATCGTGCACATCAGCCAGAGCTGGAGGTAGTGCAAGTCGATAAGCCATTGAGGCCACCTTCTCTAGGATCTCGAATGGTCCAACGAATCTCGGGCTCAAGTTTTCCTTCATCCCAAACTGCATCACACCTCGCATGGGTGTGACCTTCAAGAAGACATGGTCGCCCACAGTAAATTTTAAGGGTCGTCGATGTACATCCGCATAGCTATTCTGCCGACTTTGAGCAACTTTGAGCCTTTCCCAAATCAAATGGACCTTTTCGACGGCTTGTTCAATATGTTCTGGTCCGAGCACTTGTCGTTCATCGACTTCATCCGAGCATATCGGTGACCGACATTTTCGTCTATATAATGTCTCATATGGGGCTATCTAAATACTTGCCTGATAACTGTTGTTATAGGCAAATTCTGCCAATATGAGATGTACGTCCCAGTTTGTCTTCGAATCGAGCATACACAATCTCAACATGTCTTCAAGGATCTGATTTACTCTTTCTGTTTGTCCATAAGTCTGCGGATGGTATACCGAGCCAAAATTCAACTTTGTGCCAAATACTGATTGCAAACTTATCTAAAATTACGACAAGAACCGCCCGTCTCTATCTAACACTATAGAAGTTGGTACCCTGTGTAATTAAACAATTTCATTCATGTAGATCTGAGCTAACCATTCAACGCTCTATGTCACTTCTATTACAATGAAATGAGCCGACTTGGTCAATCTATCCACGATCACCCAAATCATATCATTTCCTTTCTGTGTTTTCGGTAAGCCCGCTATGAAATCCATACTGATATTATTCTACTTCCATTGCGGGATAGCAAGATTTTGTAGTTCTTCTCCCGGTCGTTGGTGTTTGGCCTTCACAGGCTGACAAGCTAAGCATTGTGACACAAATAGAGCCGCATCCTTCTTCATACCATGCCACCAAAATATTGTGCACAGATCCTTGTACATTTTAGTGCTTTTCGGATACAAGGAATACTTTACAAAATGAGCCTCAGGCAGTATTTCCTTCTTGAGTTCCTCATCCTTAGGAACATACAACCTTCCCTTGACACGAATAGTATAATCTTCTACCGCAAAGTTGGTCACCTTTCCTGCTAGAATCAACTCGTATATCTTCTGCAGAAACGAACGTCCTTTTGAGCAGTCTTAATCCTTTCCTGGACGCTTGGCTCAAGCTGCCTCTGAGCCAACTGTATATTCGATGTACGAACTCTGAATTCGATCCCCATCTCTTCCAAATCTCGTTGTACCTCCTTTGCCACTGATAGTGTTCTAACAAAATTTTGACTCAAGGCATCAGCTACCATGTTTCCTTTACCCGGAGTATAAAAAATTGTCAAGTCATAGTCTTTGATCAATTCCATCCAACGCCGCTGCCTCAAATTTAATTCTTTTTTTGTGAATATGTACTTCAGGCTTTTGTGATCCGTGAAGATCTCGTAGGACACACCATAGAGATAGTGTCGTCATAATTTTAATACGAACACAATCACCGCCAGTTCTAAGTCATGAGTTGGGTAATTTTTCTTATGCTGCTTGAGTTGTCTAGACGCATATGATATTGTCTTTCCACGTTGCATGAGAACATTGTTTGCCATGACAAAAGTTTATACGAACTTTTTGTATTTTAAACGTAAAAAGGGTATAATAGATTCCTAAATAGGAGATCTAAGTACAAAATTTTTGGAAAAGTGTGGCGGTGGAGATCGAGTACTGCAGTGGCTCCTTTACTCCGTTGATGATCTGACGACGAGTTGAACTTGCTTTGGCTTTCTGATGCTGGAGATTGAAACTCTAGGATTACCAATCAAGAAGATGCCGAAGTTGAAGATTTTGAAGCCTCTTTATCGAAGAAAAACTCCTTCTATTTATAGGGGAAGGGGCACATATGTGATGCGTATTAGGATATGAGATATGAAAGAATCGGCTGTCACTATACGATGAGGGCTACTGCTGAGCTGACACGTGGCGGACGTTGAGATTCTCCTCTATCGAGATCTCTGGTGGTTATTAACATAACTGAAGAAAAAGACACGTGGCACATGCCTATTGCTCAAAGTCTTCTATTTAGATGAAGCCGAGTAGATCTTGGATTCCATCATAGAGTTGGATTTTGTCTTATCTTAGGAGACCATTGGTTTAAACAAACCAATTGGATATGGCCTTCATCCAGAAGAACTAATTTTGTCCTTATCCGTAATTTTAAACCAACTGATAAGATTTTGCTCTTATCAACAGAATCAACCTGTGTCTTATCTTTAAGAGCGATGGTTTAAATAAACCAATTGGATGGGACCGTGCTATCTGCGCTTCTGGCGCATTCAGTGCTGCTGTGCTCCTAGGCGACGAGTAGACCGTTCTTCTGAAGACGACGGAGCCTCTGTGCTTTCGGTAAGATGTGTTTTGAAGACGACGGAGCCTCTGTGCTTTCGGTAAGCTGTGTTTTGAAGACGACGGAGCCTCTATAATTTTGGGCGATGAGTAGACTGTGTTTCAAAGACAACGAATACTTTATGCTTTTAGGCGACGAGTAGGCTGTGTTTTGAAGACAACGGAGTCTTTGTGCTTTTGGGTGACGAGCAGGTTGTATTTTGGAGCCTCTGTGCGTTTGAGGCAAGGGCGTCGTGTGAAGAAATTAGCTATCTGTGCTTCCGAGTCGAAGAGGGGGCGCAGGTACCTAGCTGCACTTCTGAGTCGAAGGAGCTAGTTCCTGTTGAAGTCTTTTTTAAGATTATTTAATGATTGTTCTCTTTGATGGCTGAGTCTGTCGACCTCCTCTTTAATTGTCGTTGTTACTTAGGGAATATTGAGAAGTTAGTGGCCTAGGACTCAGCAGAATTAACCTATTAAATGAGGTTCATCGTGCTGAGTTCTAGGTTCATCCTATTAATCTGGGCATCTTTGACCGACGGCCACGTGGCATGTTGGTTGGACCATTCTTACCCTATATAAAGGGGTATTTTTTGAAGCGTCGTCTTCCTCTCCAAATGTTATGCTTGATCCTGACTTAGCTTCGAACGGCCATTGGCCTTGCACAAGTCGGCTGATGGTTATGGATCCCTTCGTTCAAAGTGGTGATGTCTTCGTAAAAGAATACCTAACTGGTTTTGAGAAGTACCCAAATTTCTACCATAAGGAGTTTGAACCTGGGCGACGTCTTGGAGGTCTTCGAGGTCCAAACTACGGGGTTATGATTGGTTTCCCACCGATGAGCCCTCTGTTGTGCTCTGCCCTGCTCATCAACGCCTGTGTGCTTTCGTTATGCTCGAAGAGCCGCAGAAGCTAATGTACTTTTGAAAAGAGCCAACCGTCGTATTGTGGACTGAGTTCTCGCTCGGACCAATAATTGCTTCATAGCCATTTTGGAGTTCCTCCGTACTGGCTATGAAGTGGTTTGCTCTAGCTAGGTCGCATGTCTGAAGGGGCTGCACGTCTGGGGGCCATGTGGAAGCAGACTTTAATGGCGACTATATTTACATCTTCTATCCACATTCCCCTGAGATATTTTTTGTGTTTGTCCATGACGATCACACTGTGAAGATTAACCCCTTTGTAGATCATTAGAAGCTTTTAGTTCTTTTCATGTAATCATGTATAGTCTGTAATAGATCCTTGTAGCCACAATTTTAATAGAAAGAACTCATTGTGATCTTTTCTGTTCTGTGACTTTGTTTTTTCTGTCTGTGCATTTGGTCACCTATGCTTTTGTGAGGCTGGGTGGGTAGCGGGAGCACTACCTGTACTTTTGACAATATTTGCACATTTTCATGCTTCTATAAGACTCCCTTCAAAGTGTTTCGAACTTGAATCAAGCTCGAAATACTTTAAACAGAAGCTTGGCATGTGTCCTTTTCGAGCGAATGCTTGGCGTGCATACTGACAGGCTGTCGTCCCGCTTAGGCTTCAGCATTAAATGCTTTGAACCGTCGCTTCATTAAAGTTGATCTTAATTCTTTATTTCTAGGGAACGGTCATCATGATCCCAACTTTTCGTTCCTACATTGTTCGAAGAGTTCCCTTGATCACGAAACTTTTCGTCTTCTTTCGCTGACGTGGCTACACCCTATAAGTAGGGGTCATTGGGGAGAGAGAAAAACTTTCTTACTTTCACCTACCTTTCCACAGAAGATTTTTTTCAGAGTCTTCTTCTTCTTTCAAACCCTAACTTTTTCCACCAAGGCTTCCAAGAAATCAAGGATCCTGAAAGCTCCCGCAGCGAGCTCCAAGATGACTAGTGGGGTAGCGGCTAGCCACCGACCAGCTGCAGGGACTGTGAGGCAGGCTAGGATGTCATCGGCAAGACAAGCCGGGGAGGCTACTGATCAGGCCAAAGGGAAGTAGTTGGCCTCTGAAGCCGTCATCGTTGAAAAAGCTCTTATTGTAGGGGATGTGCGGCCACCCGTTGCTGGTAGACGTCTAATTGTTATTGACTTCTTGGTTTGCTGATGCATATAAGCGTCGAATCTTAGGAGCATCGTCTCAAAAATATGCTGATGCTTTTTTCTTGCTGATGGCATGGACACCTCTCTTTGGGGTGGTGTTCCGAAGATGTGCTAAAGCTCCGTCGACTGACGTGCATAGTTGCTACTTTTTACAAAGTATCGGCTAGATGTGGAAGCTTCGCAGTCAATGTAGACGTATAGCATCTTCTATGATGTACCTACGCGGATGTATGTTAGCCGATGTACGGTACACTTTGCTAGTTCCTGCACGAATGCTCCCTACAAGGGCCACTTAGATGCCTTTTTTTATGGCGCAGTGCTTTTATTTTATTTTCCTGACACATTTTTGTTTGTGTGTAGTTCCTATGTCCTTGTCTCTCTTCGAGGATATTCTTTTCGCATTAACGGGCTGTGTCGTAGGCAACGACGTCGACGAGGCGCTCACCCACTCTACCGAACAATTGATTGCCTATGGCCAACCGAGAGGTCAACTAACAATGATTCAGAATCAACAGCCCGTATACTTTCGTCGTATGATGGATCGAGGCAAGCTGTTTCTTTTGTCTGAAGCTGTCAGGATGTTGAAACCTTTGTTTCTTTTCGGGGATCAGTTGGTTTTAGAAAATACCAAGCTCTTGAAGATAACCGAAGATTGGTATTTCGAGAAATACGGTATTCCTCTATGCGTTCCTTCCTTCAACCATCATCTTCCGCTCTCGACTTTCTTTTGTTTAGCTGAGAAGCATTTCATGAAGTAGGAATTGACCCCGAAGCGAGGGGGTTTGATGACCGGTCATATCAAATTGGAAGGGTGCTCTAATCAGAGGGACTCCTTCAAGAGTGTGTCCGATGATCCATTAGCTACGTTGCGGGTGTTACTCCCTGGTCGCCTGCTCGTTGACTTTACCAAAGAAGTGCATCCGTTTTGAGCCCCTTTTTTTTGCTAATAGGCTATTTGCCACAGGCCATACCTATCCGAAAGGTGCCTTCCGTGTTGCAGGTTGGATTTATCCCATGTTTGAGTGGAGCGAGCTAACTCAGTAGGCAGTGGGTAGGTTCAAAAGGGATTTGATAGGTATGGGCCTTCATCGTGCCATCAGGACCACCGAGCATGGGATAGAGATCAACCGGCCTTTGTTTATAGCTTTGTTGGAGTTATTTAACCACTATACCGGGATATTCTTTACCCCTTGTGGAGAGATGGGTTTGGCCCTTCATGAGATGCGTGCCATTACGAAGTTGCCATTGGGGGACGTGCCATAGGAGGAACATACCACTTGCAAGAAGGAATTCTTGGTGTTGGAGAACCAACATCCCGAGATGATGGTTGTATATAAGGAGTTGTTTTGCTACTACCAAGTATGCACGCGCATGGGTGGGGAGCAGGCTTCGCCATATGTCAAGGCCTGGGTGGATTATATTTTTACGAAGCATTCATCGATGCCAGGAAAGGTTCACTTCACTACGCATCGGACATATATGCTGATGAAGTAGATGATATGATGGCCGAAGCAGGGGTATCTGCTCCCTCAGTAGATGCCGAGGGGAGGCCTACCTCCATAGTATATAATTACTTCTGTCAGAATCTGATTGCTTTGAGTCCGAAATCGACTTTAGCCGCCTTCCTGAGGATATGGCTGCAGAGGGCCATGGTTCCCGGAGGATCTGGGTCTGTGGGACGGCTCAGTCAGGAGTTAATTCTGCCAGCTGTGAGGCTGGCCTTCTGACACTTCTTAGCTCTGCTGCCGGCATGGTATGCGACATCCTGCGTGGCTTGCAAGAATTTTCCAGGAGGATAATAGAATGCCGCGGGGGAAATGAGGAATTCCCGTGGGTTGGACTACCTTACCACTATTTGATGGGTTGGTTGGCTTTGCACCGTCCTGGTCTGATAGTCTCCAGTACTCTTGCTGGTTACGAGGCAGGGGATGCAACACTGCGTAACTATCAACATGTAAAATGGCTTCATCAGGATGTCCCCGTCTGTAGATGGATGCTGGGTCGTTTAGACGACTATGTTCTCCATAGGGTTTCACCTACATGTAATGGTTTCCTTCCAGATGATGAGTTAGTGGACAGGGATCTAACTTTTGGGGCCTTCTACTGGTTACAGTCCATCCGTCCTTCCCACTTGGTGTACCAAAACCAAAATTGGGTGCACTTGGAGCTTTATTTGCTTAGCTGTATCGTACATCAATTTTGTTATAGCCAGGCTATGATGGGTAATCCGAGCTCCTGTCTTGGTTATGAAAGAAGTCTTTTGGATAGCGCCAGGGCATGGCGTTATTATAATGCCGGAGGTACTGGAGCTGAATTTACGATCCCTTCACTGCAGGAGGAGACTCATATCTTGTATTCTGCTGCAAAGTTTTACTGTGTCGCGAACAACTTCTCACTAGAGTATGAGCGAGAGCAAAGTTTCCTTTAGGGGACGAAGTTTGAGGTCCCTTCTTTGGCTTCTAAACGTCTCCATGGGCTTGTACCCTCGGAGAGTAGATCAACAAAAGGCTCTAGTTCGTTACGGAAGGGAAGAGAGGAGGAAGTGCTTCTGAGTAACCCGCAAAAATGTCAGGTTTTATCCGGGTTGAGTCCTTCTCCTAGTAAAAGGACAAGAATAGCTGTGGTACCCCAACGGGGTGGACCCTCCCAATAGCCTTCATTGAAATCGTGTGCCTACCCGTTGGGTCTTCTTCGCGGGTAAGTCTTAGTATTTTCTTTTCAAAGTTTTATTCCATAATTTTTCTTCATCACTGCTTTGTTTGTGTAGGCGGGGCCCATATGGTCTGAAAGACTCAGGGACTTTCCTGAGGAGCCTGCTCGGGTGGTCTCAAGTTGAGGGCAAGACCGTAGCTGATGAAACTGCTGACCCGGAAGATGTCCCTCCTCCAGCTCCTTTTGAGTATAAGACTAGTAGCACTTTGGAGCCATTGGCATCACTCCGGCAGGAAGCCTTCACGGGGCCGATTAAGGATGGACTCGTAGAGGTACCCGAGGCCGGCGCGATGGCAGCCGAGGGGGGACTCTGGAGTCTATACCCGGGATGGGCTAAGGGGACATAGATGTTGAAGGGATTACTCAAAATTCTCCCCTCGTACCTCCTCCCCATGTTGAGAGAAGTGTAGAGGATAGTCCCGCTGCGCCGAAGAAGGAGAAGGATAATCCAGCCGAGGAGCCATCTTTGGCAAATCTAGAGGATCTGTCTCGACAATTGGTCGACGGTCCCTTGGAGGGGTCGACAGGGAGGGCTGTCGAAGAATTGGCCTGTCAGGATATTGAAGGGTCGACAAAAATAACTGTTGAACAGTAGGTTGACGAGATTATTGGAATGGCCACCGAGGAGGCGATCGAAGAGTTAGCTGATCTGGTCCTCGAGGAGAAGACTGATGATGTCAACATGGCACAAGTTGACGTGGCCATTAATGAACTGGTGAATGAGGTCCCAGGCGAGGTAGCCACGGGGATGATAGTTGATGATAGTACCGCTGGTGAGCCTGCTGATGTCATCATCAAGAACTTGGCCATAGAGGCCGTAGAAGAACTGATCGGGCAAACTACCAACGTGCCTGCTGCTGGAGTGCGGGTTCAGGAGAATATTGAGGAATCGGCTATCGTGATTGCCGAGAAGTCGACTGCTGAGATGGCTCAAACTCCAGTTCGTACGGTTCCAACTGCAGATGCGTTTGAGGAACCAGCGAAGGATCCTGCTGAGGAGCTAGCTGCGTGTCAGACAATGTCGGCTTTTACTGTCTCTACGCCATCCATGACTTCTGTGATGGTCGCTACACCATCTGTTTTGGCTGCGATCTCTAGGCATACGTTGGCTGCTGCTGCCGTCTAGGGGCCTTCCATTACGGCATCTCCGGTAACTCCAATGAGTTTGGCTGACCTCGTATATTATACCAACCTTTTTCTGAGCACAATTCGTCATGCATTGATGTGTAGCATAGAGGGTATTTTTTAAAGCAACCAATCTTTCATACGAGTCTGAAATATAGTGGAGGCCAGTTGGTGGCCTTACACGAATAATTGTGGTCTTTCGACACTAGCCGCTGTAGAGTGGAGGCCAGTTGGTGGCCAGTTGGAAGCTACTGCCTTGGAGCTCTAGAATCTGGAGTGTGGTCTTTCGACACTAGCCGCTGTAGAGTTAGAGAAGATGGTCTTCGAGGCATCTCAGTATGAGCAGAAATATCGGACACTAACTGATCGGCTTGCCGAGGTTGAGTCCAAGATCGAAGAAGTGACCAATGCCGAAGAGGCTCAGGTTTGTCATCGTACAGCTGTGGAGGATCAGTGCAAGGTCCTTCGGGAGTAGATTCAGAAGTTAGAAGAGACCCTGGCCCTTGTTGAGAGTAACCTGGTCAAGTCTGAGGACCAGAAGGAGATCCTTCGCAACATTCCGAGACCTGGAGCAGGAGAAGGAAAGCATTGGCATTATTCATACCGAGCTTGCCCTTGCGTGCCAAAGCCTCTCTTCTATTGAAGATGAAGCCGTTCACCTTCAGGAGGCCAAGCGTCGAGACTAAGCGTTGGTTGGCCCCCAGGTTGCTCTTCTGAAGAGTCGGCTGGAAGAATTTCAGCGCCGGTCTTCTCATCTTTGATCTTCTTTCTGTCTCCTTGTTTCTTGGTTTGTGAGAGATAAATTTTTGTAATTAAACCTTTTCACTTTACAAATGAAAACATTGACTTTGTTATTCTGCTTGTCTTTTTTACTTATGAACTTTTTCTCTCGCAAGAACGAGGATTCCCTCATAGGTAGCATGTCGTGAGGGGATGAAGATAACTCTATTGGGAATAGGGTATTTGCTCAGAGGTTATATAGACATGGTAAACACAAAATCCTTTGGTGGTAGACTTTTCCTTACTCAGAGGTAGTGGCAAGGATAGACTCTACGGATGTATAGAACGACTCAGAGGTAATATGCACGTGAAAGGTTCTATAGATGAATATGACAATTATGGTGGGTTGTCATGGAAGAGACGTTTACTAAGAGAGAGGTAATATGGACGTGGTAGGTGCATGTTCGCTAGGGTATAGAGTAACAATTCAGAGGTATTACGGACGTGAAATATTTTCTAGGGAGTTATGACAACACGAGGTAATCATAGAAGAGACGACTACTCAGAGGTGGTATGGACATGGTAGACGTGAACTTCGCTAGGGTGTAGAAAGATAACTCAGAGGTGATATGGATGTGAATTGTTTTTCTATTACGGTAAAGTATAAAAGGGGTGAATTCCTTTAACGGAATCCATAGATACCCACAGGGGATGTGGGAGCCTATGCTAGTTTGACACTTAGACATAGTATTTCTTCAGAAATTTGTCATAGATTGGCAGCATTAGCAAGTCGCCATTGGGTTTGGCTAATTGGTAGGCACCATTGGAGTAGACCGTCTCTATGACGAATGGTCCCTCCCACTTGGGCTTGAACTTCCTAGCCGTTTTCTGAGTCATTATCATCGGTCTTCGAACTGACAAGACAAGGTCACCCACTTAGAATGTTCTTTATCAGACTTTCTTATTGAAGGCCCCAAAAATCCGAGCTTAGTACAGCTCGATTCGTTGTTGAGCTAGCCAACATTTTTTATCCAACGCTTCTAACTCTTGTAGCCGCCGGTGTTGATTGTCTTCGTCAGTCAGCGGGTTGGTTATAGCTATCCGTAAGGATGGGATCTGGATCTCCAGGGGAAGTACTGTCTCGCTTCCATAAATAAAAGAGAATGGCGTATTGCCCGTGGGTGTTCGAACGGTCCTACGGTAAGCACACAGACATTTGCCGAGCTTCTCATTCCAGTCGTGTTTATTAGACGAAACAACTTTCTTAAGTAGCATGACGATAGTTTTATTGAATGCCTCAGCTAGTCCATTCGTTGCGGGATTGTAAGCCGTTGATTCCATGTTATGTATTCGATTTTTATCACAGAACCGATAGAAAGTGTGGCTCACGAACTGAGGACCATTGTCGTAGATGATCTTTGAGGAATGCCAGAGCGGTATATGACGTGATGTTTGACAAAGCTGATCACGATTGTGGTTTTTACCTCGGCCAGAGGTACTGCTTTCTCCTACTTAGAAAAGTAGTCGGTGATGGCACGTATAAACAGGTGTCCTCTGGAGGATGGTGGGCTAATTAACCCAATAATGTCTATTCCCTATGCTTCAAATGGCCACCGGCCGTCGTAGGATGCAGGAACTCCGATGGCCGATGGATGAAGTCAGCATGCAACTGACATACCCGATACTTTTTTGCATAGTCTATGACATCTGCCATTATAGTAGGCCAGTAGTAGCCCATGCGATGCAATCGGTCTTGCAACTTAGGGCCAGGCTGATATGCTCCGCAAGTGCCAACGTACGCCTCTCTGAGTGCTTTTTGTGCTTCTGTCTTAGATAAATATCGCAGGAGAAGCCCGTCGTATGAACGATGATATAACATCTTGGTAGCTGTGTTGTAGAAGAACCAGAGAGAGCGTCTTTTGACAGAAGTAGCTTCCTTCGGGTCTTCGGGTAGAATCCCGTAGACTGCGTACTCTATGAACGAAAATTGCCAGTCTCGAACGTTAACATTAGTGTCCATTTCTACTGAGTAACTCAGACATGTATGTAGATTATTTTTTGGACAAACTAGCTTTCGGCCTATTACCGTGACGATATATTAGGTTCCCACAGGAGCTGCCAGAGAGGCAGCGAGGCCAGCAAGTGCATCGGCCTCCATGTTTTGTAATCGAGGTACATGTTCTATAAAGAATCCCGTGAAGGTAGAAATAATCTCGATCGCTGCCTGGTGGTAGGGGCCCAGATCTTCGTGTCAGACCTCGTACTGTCTCCGAACCTAGTTGATAATCAATTTTAGTCGCCATAAGCTTCGATGCAGTCAACCCCCAACTGTTTAGCGAGCTGGAGTCTGATAATAAGAGCGTTATACTCGACGATGTTATTGGTGCATGACTCTATAAGAGAATATGCCTGGTTGATGACCAAGCAGTCAAGAGTGATGAGGACCACTCTGAAACCTACGAGGATATTGCCTTTGGGCCCTATTCTTTAAGCACCGTCAAAGAAGATATGCCAAACAGAGTTATCCGAGATGGCATTGGACTCCAGAACTTTATCAGGGATGTCGTCATAGAGCTTTGATGTCTCTGGCATGGGGTGTGCTCCTAAGAAGTCGGCCAATGCTTGGCCTTTGATTGCCTTTTGTGGGATGATCACCATGTCATAAGGAGTCAAAGGTATCGTCCATGTGGCTAGCCGTAAGTTTAAGGCCCCTAGCTTGGTCATGAGGACCCTGAGGGGGCTGACTTGGGAGATGATGTGGATCATCTGTCCGACCACATAATGATGTGTCTTCTGGATGGCGAAGAGCAGGGCAAGATACTCCTTCTCGATAGGATTATACCGATGCTTGGCCCCTATCATGCTCCTGCTAAGGTAGTAGATTGCCTGTTCGTGGCCTTCATTCCTCTTTTAGGCTAGCAAAGCACCGAGAGAATGGTTCATAGCTCGGATGTATAGCAGGAAGGGTCTACCCACGACTGGTGCTACTAGTACTGGAGGACTAGTGAGGTACTGTTTGATGTCGTCGAAGCGCGCTAGCATTCCTCTGTCCAGACGAAAGAAACCTCTTTTTTCATCAATTTGGTGAAAGGTTGACATCTACCAGAGAGATTTGCTATGAATCTTCTGATATATGCTAAGCACCTTTGTAGGCTTCAGAGCTCACGAAGGTTCTTCGGAGGAGCCATGTCCAAAATCACCTTGGTCTTCTCAGGGTCAATATGAATACCCTTGGCTATGACGATAAAGCCCAAGAATTTGCCACTGGAAACTCCCAGAAATGACTTGGTTGGGTTCATCTTCAGTTGATGTGCTTCCATTAAGTCGAACATTGTTCTCAAGTCATCCAAGTGATTGGATTTCGTTTGATTTTGACGGCAAAGTCATCAACGTCGTAACATTCTACCGTCTTTCGGAGGTGCTTGCAGAATATGGTGCTCAATGCCCGCTGGTATATTGCTCCCGCATTCTTCAACCTGAAGGGCATAACTGTTTAACAGTATATCCCGTTTGGAGTCCGAAATGAAGTATGCTTCTCGTCTTCAGGAAATATCTTGATTTGGTTGTAGCCTGAAAAACTATCCATAAAGGACATACGCTCGAAGCCAAAGTATTGTCGATTATCATGTCGGTGATCGACAGAGGAAACTTATCTTTTGGGCAGGCGAACTTAAGATCCCTGAAGTCTATGTAGACTCGAATTTTTCTGTTCTTCTTAGTGACTGGGACAATGTTGGCCACCCAATCTGGGTGTTATTCTTTGTAAGCCCCCTAAAATTTTTACTATATTTAATTAGATTGATATGGTAATTACATATATAGATTTGATGAGTTTATATTATGAAGTTTCATTTTTGTAGCCTATGGAAAAATATGTATTAAATATTTTGTAAATGCAACACATGGTGAAACTACATTTTATACGTGGTAAATATTTTACTTTGATTTATTTAAATTTTTTATTACCCTATTATTAAAAAAAAGACTATATCAAGTATAGGTAATATACAATTTGTATTAGTACATATATTTGATTATCTTTTATAAATAAATATATGTGCATATATTAGGAAATTTTGCAAAAATATATAATTTAAGATTTTATGAATATATTTAAATTTAATTTGGTATTTTTAGAAATTAAAAAAAAGATTGATATAGATAAGAGAAAAATAAGAAAAAAAAGAAAACAAAAGGAAAAGGAAAAAAATGGTGAACAATGTCCCGTACTGTTCACTCGAGCCCATGGAAAGCCCGATCACAGTTCCTTCCCCCTGTATATATAACTCGAGAAGAGAGAGATAGAGACATAGGAGAGAAGAACCCAAACCCTAACTCTAGCGAAGACCCCGACCCCTGCGGCGGCCGACACGCCACCGCAGTATCGCCGCAAAGCTGCCAGCGCCGCCCAGAACCCGCCGCGCGGGCAACAGTAGCCGAGAGACAAGACATCAGCAGCAATAAGGCTGCGAATACCTATGTTTTTGGTACGATCTCCGACCTCGCTTCTTCGGTCGATTGATTCATTGGGTAGCCAATATAACCAAGATTTGTTCCCAGTAATTAGGTTTTAGTTTAAACGAACAATCGGATCAGTATATCAATCCAAAATCGACGAAAAATACTACTTCTCAAAAGTGAAACAGAGCAGTCTAACCCTCGACTTGGAAGGCCGACCTGATGACAGTTTCTGAAAACTAATTCGACACAGTTATAGACAACCTATATGAGAGTAAAACCTTTCTCGTAGAATTAATTTTCATCCAGTATACAGAAAGTTATTTGCCATTGAAAATCAAGAAAAACCTAGTTTCAAAAACAGAAAAAATAGGAAAAACTTCCCGATACGGCGTACGTCCTGACAAATCGGATGACATGGTCACAACCCATAAGCGTCGAAGGGCACGTATGGATGTTGTCGACGTGTGGGAACTGACGGAACTCAATTTTATTACGTGTGTGCGACGAAATCATTGCATATCCGTCAAGATATCCCATATCGACTACTTTACAAACTAGGCCATAACAATGTGTACAGTCGTCGGTTCGAGATAAAACTTGTGCCAACAGGACGGTATCATTTTTCTGGTCCTGTACGCCAAGTTTGGTCCGATTCTGAGAAGGTCGACCAGAATGCCTTTTTGGCCCCGTGACCATCGGGCAAAATTGTGCACGACCTACCGGAATCGAACTTTGGACATACAGTTGGGTTTGTCACGTCAAACCGGACCCGTAGACATATAGTTTGTTGACTTTAGAGACCGTAGGTACTAGCGCACTTTTTGGTGCAAAAACGGATCCAACGGTGGCTATTGGTTAACCCAAAATTATGATTTTTTGCCTATGTCCAGAATTAGACTTTTGGACAGGCATTTCAAGACATCTTTTATACCAAAAATGTTCGTGATGTTTGTTTCAGCATCTGGAGCTGTTTGTGGATTGTGACTTGCATTGTTGACGGTTCTGACTATTGGACTTGCCGATTCTTGCACCACCCTCAGGCAAAATACCTTACCACTGTACTCTGTGATTTATTATCTTTATTTTTATTATTATTATAGTTTATTCATATATACTGCCTGTTTCTATAACTTGTGCGTCCAAGCCTTACTTGGGTCCAAGCGACTGAGTTAGTCATTTTTATTATTTTATTTATTTTTATTGCATTGAGTTAGTAATAAAGGACCGCCTATTGACATGAGGTATCGGTATATCTCATATGGACTTGACACATACTTACCATATGTTCTGAGTCACATATAGGATATGTACTCGTGTATTCGGCTGGCCACTGATACGTATGAGGCGTACGACGGTTAAGAGTAACTACCAGCAGATTGCATAATTAGTAGACTTGTCAGTTACTTGAGGTTTATATGAGTCATGGATGTGACCCTACTATACATTGGGTGGGGAGAACAGTTCCTTAACGTATGGGCCATGTATGCACTTTTCTATTGTCGGAAGCTCCATTGGAGATATGGTCCTGATGCTCATGATTCCTGATGCCTGATTCCTGCTGGGCTCTAACATTCGATGGATGTTATGCTTTGAGGTCCCTGGTATCCCTTGAGGGACCATAACGATCCCCTTGTAGCCAGAGTGCCCATGCATTGAAGGTTTGTTCTTAACTGTATTATCTCTGTAGAACGGTTAGACACCCTATTGCATGCACCTTTCCTTTTATTTGTTTTATATTATAGATTATATGGCATGTTCTTTATGTATCTTATTACGTCCCTCTGAGGACCTGGTGATCTATCCAAGTGTTCTTTCATGCCTTTTTGCAGGTGCTTT
This sequence comes from Iris pallida, assembly GCA_029216955.1. NCBI lineage: Eukaryota > Viridiplantae > Streptophyta > Magnoliopsida > Asparagales > Iridaceae > Iris > Iris pallida. Next base: position 10,618,628 of record JANAVB010013999.1, on the reverse strand, counting down.
AGCCAAGATCGTGGTCTTCTATTTTAATCGAGGAGGCTTGCTCTTGGATCGTCTATTGCTATTTTTATCTATCCTTTTCTTGTATTGTTCTTCTCATTTAAATGGTTGGTAGTGAATCTGTCTCCGCCCAAATTTTGTACAAATGATAAAATTCATAGTTGGTTTTTATTGTACAGTTATTTTTCTATTGTGGATGAGATTAGTTGTCATGGATTCTGTATTTTATAGCTTATATATATACATATAAGGATTCCACATATTGGAGTATACTTTGTATGTATGCAGCTGGCATGTCTGCGTAGTTAGTCCTAAGTATTTTGGGACTGGAGTGTTATATATTTTTATGGTGGCCCATGTAGGTCTAGTTTACCATTTCGGTTACGTTACTGTACCGAACGGGCCTGCATATAGGATTAGAATCTAGGTATCTCATCCACATGCTTGACCTCCTTCCTTGATTCTAATTTTGAACTCTCATCCGACTACCTTGATTTTCTTCTGCTTGATTATTTTATGCTGTAAATCTTAACTTTTCCCTTCGTGCCTGATAGAGAGGTTAGGAAGATAACTCATACTAGTTATACGTGTTATATTTCTTAATCACTCTATTAGTTGACTTTTATGAGTTGTGTAGTATGCCTCACGGCCATCACCCCGTGTTCTTATAACCCATTAATGAAGTATAACTGGGTGGCACTGAATATATGGTAGTATAGAAAGATATATTTACCTAGAATATAGAGTTTTAGTAGTCCATACTCCATTGGTCAACCACGACCTGGTACCAGAGATAGTAGGACGACTGTATAAGCAGGAACACCAGACAAGACTTAGATCCTTATGAAACTTGAACTATTTATAACTGCTTTCATTATTATTTTCCGTACTTATACTTTGTACTACCATGATTGATGTCAGTATTTATAGCCTAGTTTTGCAAGCTTATTCTTGATCGAGCTTGTTCAGGACATATGTATACTGGGGACACCCACTAACATATTGTCTAATCGGAATCAGTGTATTATGGTCTGATCCACCTTGGTGCACTTGGTTTGCTCTTCATATGATTATTCCACGTGGATTGAGATATAGATGTCTTTAGGATCTCATCCGTACTACTCTAACAAGTCTCTCTGAATTACTTAATCGCCCTTGAAAACCTGTATTCGCATTGATTCCCTCTCCCTTGAACTCCTTATTGTTTTTCGTCATTACTTATTACGGAAAACAAATGCTCATGATTGAGGGAAGATAGATACATAATGTTTCCCTTGGTTCACTATACTACCTATGGCCCTGAAAAGCTATATATACACAAGTATAGCAACCATTGGCCAAGCCATATGACTACAACCTTGCCTTGAGTTACTTGTCCTCCCCTCGACCTTGAAACTAATATCGTGACCTTCTAGTCATTTGAATTTGAGAATGATTAGGATCTTATCCTTGGTCAAAACCCCAACCTAGAAGACTATCTATTTCAAGGAACCAATTATTGTGAGTCTCTAATTATATATGTTTTATTTTGCTTTAACTAGCAACTCTTATGCCATACTCGACCAAGCCCACAGTTTAGACATGAGAGAAATAGATAGAAACAAGGACAAGCATTTATCATGACTATGATAGACATCCATCCAAAGATTAGGGATCCAACATAAGTTATTCTAGGTATACAATTTTATTAAAGACGTGACTTAGCATTAGAACAACACCTTCACCATCTTAGCCAATATCGACAGCATAACACTCCATCATGTTGATATACTAGTTATCAACAGTTATGCATGGGCACTATGTTTAACACCCTTATAAACCTCAGGACTACAGTCTGACAGGCTTAACACAAATAGAAATTTATGACTTAGTCGTTAGAGGTCATTAATATGATGTGCCATGGAGTTCGTTACCCCATCAATAACTCTCGTATACTATGGACGAGTGGATCATTCTATTTTATCGACTCGTGTGTTGTTGTACGCAATTATTTACCATTTAATAGAATTCGTGGCACGGTCCTCGAACTTGATTCATATTACCATATCATGTTATCGATCACATCGTGCCTTATTATTATCAAAGGTCAAGGTACGATGTCGTGACTGAAATATTCTTAACCTCATTATTCCTAAACCATGCCCTAGTTTCTAGAGTGAATAGATTATAAGCCTTCCATATTTTGGGATTCACTAAGCTTATGATGGAATAAAGTAAATTGGTTCTCACTAGGATGATAAATTAGTGACTCATGAACTCCCACTTTCTAATTAGTTCTTTGGTGTCCCGTACCGTAACTTAGATATTTGGAGCGTAATACTAGCTGTTACCTTCCAACAAATTTTACATGCGAGACATAGACGACTCCACCTTCATGTAGGCATATCATGTCCCACTTAAACACATTTTCGGGTACTCTATTTTTATGATACGACTTTCAAGTCAAAAAAGACTAGCGATAACCCTTACCATAACACCGATGTACTTTTCGACTATAATTAGAGATCCAACCTTGGCTCAAATCTTTTGACCCAATATATGACTATGATCTACTCGAATCCCTCTACGCACATGCCACTAGTGTGCCACTCAATAGAGGACTCTTGTGCTACTTAAACCCAAAAGTCACAGAAGGCATATTTTTGATCTTATGAAACCTAGTTAACCGACCCGAGTGGCAAATAGCCCAACCACTTGAGTTGGAACCTATTCTATATTACTCTAACCTTATAGGGATAGTTTAAATCGATTCTACGTGATTTTTTCCAGCCACCATTGATTAAAATCTAAGGGTCATGCAATCAAAAATTGAAGTCCAATTAGGGAACCCATTGAGACTCAGTTAAACCCATCCTTGCCTATCGCCATCCTGGACTATAAAACCAAACTTTATGAAATAGGTACCAACACCTATTATGTAGTCCCCATCTCTTGGTCCTCTAATTTCCCTTACATAAATCCCGTAACCACATCTCCTCGTAGCCTATGATATGCTATGGCTGGAATCCTGCTGTACCAACTTGTTAGTGGTTATGCTTGACCAAGATCCTTCCTATTGCCTTGAGGAAACATGGTCGGTATATGAGCAATGTTAAAGAAGTAATACCTAGGCTTCCTTATGAGTTCGTGACTACGATAAGAATACTTTTACCGTCATACATCTCCTTAAAATATGATCTTCTTGGAAATCCTATTATTGTGCTTTATATAATTGACCAATTTCTATGAGTGGGGTAGAACTTTGAACTTATTGTACTCTAACTCTTAGGATGTGATGTTATTCTTAATTGCCCCCTCCCCATCTGGTAGAAAGTTGCGTCACACTATTCGTATTTCATTTTACACCACTTTGTGCGTGCGTTCAGATAACTACGGTAAAAGATTGCCACCTTAATTATTCAAGTCCATTATATCATAGAATCATTTTTCTTGTTTAAATCGATAATAAAATTTTTGAGGTATAAAGATTCCAAGCCACTCTATGAACGTAGTGTTCTTTAATTAGCAAATGATTGGGATAGATGGTTTCCAATTGAACAAATAAAAACAGTAGTTCATAACGTCCATACCTATCCATATTAATTGATACCCTTTACCTTGACTTTGATATTAGGAGTACAATAGTAACATTTTCCTTCCAACAGACTTCATACCCATGATAGACCAGTCAAGCTACATATATGATATGCATGTCCCACACAAACACACCTACCGGTACTGCATTCCAATGATACCACATATTGGACATTTTTCCCTTAGAATAAACTATAGATGCCCATTTGTTCAAATCGATTTGACCATATAATATTGACCCATTCTCTCAAACAAACTAAATATCCATGATCCATGCAAGACACATCACACCTATGGCATACACATTCCACTCAAACAAGCACATGTCTCCTACACGATACCAAACACCAACCTGTATACCCTAGCTATTATGACTTAAAGATTCCAATACTTACCTAATCATATTCCATTAGCAAGGTTTCTGCACACATTATTGACTATCATCACATCTCTTAACCCATAAATTCTTCTTCCCCTGAACCCTTTAGCCTCTCTTAGATACACCTGTTAGGCGAAGACTGAATTTTCTTTGAACCAACACGTTCCAGTTATAGTGGAACAAGTGGTCCCCACCAGCTTGTTGGAATTATGAACCACGGAGAGGCAATGTTAGATTGCAATAATCCTCCTATAAAAGTTATTGACCAAGAAGACAATCACCACGTCTAAGATCACCTAGAATTCGAGACCGCAGTCAGAATTGTCCAATATTCTTGTGCCTTTCCTTACAAATTATCCTTCTCTGAAAGGTTTGATAACAACGAATCTCACAGTTGTCCAACTTCTATAAGTTAGATAGAGCCTTGAATAAAGAATACCCATCTCATAGAACGTGATGCCAATTCAGCTTCCTTCCATAACTACCTCATCCATCTTCTTTGGAACCAGGACACAATTTGACGTGCCTACCTTTCCCTCGTAATTTAATATTGTTATTCCTCGATATTAACATTATTTTTAATTTTGAGGATAAAATTTCTATAAATTGGGTAGGATATAAACTCTCTAAAATTTTACTATTTTTAATTAGATTGATATGGTAATTATGGAAAAAAAATAATATATATAGATTTGATGAGTTTTTATTATGAACTTTCATTTTTGCAGCCTATGGAAAAATATGTGTTAAATATTTTGTAAATGCAACACATAGTGAAACTACATTTTATACGTGGTAAATATTTTACTTTGATTTATTTAAAATTTTATTACTCTATTATTTAAAAAAAGACTATGTCAAGTATACGTAATATAAAATTTGCATTCGTACATATATTTGATTATCTTTTATAAATAAATATATGTGCATATATTAGAAAATTTTACAAAAATATATAATTAAGATTTTTTGAATATATTTAAATTTATTTTGGTAATTTTAGAAATTAAAAAATGATATAGATAAGAGAAAAATAAGAAGAAAAATAAAACAAAAGGAAAAGGAAAAAAATGTTGAACAATTCCCCGCACTGTTCACCCGAGCCCATGGAATGCCCGATCACGGTTCATTCCCCCCTAAATATATAACTCGAGAAGAGAGAGAGAGATAGGAGAGGAAAACCCAAACCCTAACTCTAGCGAAGACCCCGACCCCTACGACCACTAGCGTGCCACCGCAGCGCCATCGCGAAGCTGCCGGCGTCGGCGAAAACCCGCCGCGCGGGCAACAACAGCCGAGAGACAAGACATCAGCAGCAGAAAGGCTGCGAATACCTATATTTCGGGTATGATATCTCCGTCCCCGCTTCTTCATTTTTTGATTCGATTGTTTCATTGGATAACCAACATAACCAAGATTTGATCCCAGCAATTAGGTTTTAGTTTAAACGAACAATCGGATTAGTATATCAATCCAAAATCAACGAAAAATACTACTTCTCAACAGTGAAACAGAGCAGTCCAACCCTCGACTTGGAAGGCCAGCCATGGCTGACCTGATGACAGTTTTTAAAAACTAATTTGATACAGTTGTAGACAACATATGGGAGAGTAGAACCCTTTTCGTAGAATTAATTTTCATCCAGTATATATAAAGTTATTTGCCATTATAAATAAAGAAAAACCTAGTTTCGAAACAGAAAAAAATAGGAAAAACTTCCCGATATGGCGTACACCACGACAAACCGGGCGACATGGTCGCAACCCATAAGCATCGAAAGGCGCATATAGATGTTGTCGACGTGTGGGAACTGACGGAACTCGATTTTATTGCGTGTGTACGTCAAAATTATTGCGTATCCGTTTAGATACCCCGTATCGGCCACTTTACAAACAAGGCCATAACTTCGTGTACAGTCATCAGTTCGAGATGACAATTATGCTAACAGGACCGTATCATTTTTTTGTTCTTGTACACCAAGTTTGGTTCGATCCTGAGAAGGTCGATCGAACATCTTTTCGACGGGCCTGCGACCCGATCCAACGGGCAAAATTATGCACGGCCTACCGAAATCCAACTTTGGACATACGGTTGGATTCTTCTCATCAAACTGGCCCCGTAGACATATAGTTTTATGACTTTAGAGACTGTAGGTACTTGTACGCTTTTTGGTGCAAAAATGGGTCCAACGACGGATATCGTTTTGACCTAAAATTATGATTTTGCCCCTGTGTCCAAAATTATACTTTTGGACAGGCGTTTCAAGACATCCTTTATACCAAAAATATTTGTGATGATTGTTTTAGCATCCGAAGCTGTTTGCGGATTGTGACTTGCATTGTTGACGGTTCTGACTATTAGATTTGTCAATTCTTGCACCACCCTCAGGCAAGATACCTTGCCACTGTACTCTGTGATTTATTATCTTTATTTTTTGTTATTATTATAGTTTATTCATATATACTGCCTGTTTCTATCACTTGTGCGTCCAAGCCATACTTGGGTGCAAGCGACTGAGTTAGTCATTTTTATTATTTTATTTATTTTTATTGTATTGACTTAGTAATAGAGGACCGCCTATTGACATGAGGTATCAGTATATCTCATATGGCCTTGACACATGCTTATCACGAGTTGTGAGTCACATCTAGGACACGTACTCACGTAGTCGACTGGCCACCGATACGTATGAGGCATGCGGCGGTTAGGAGTAACTGCCAATAGATTGCATGATTAGTAGACTTAGCAGTTACTAGAGGTTCATATGAGTCATGGATCTGACCCTACTAGACATTAGGTAGGGAGAATAGTTCCTTAACGTATGGGCCACATATGCACTTTCCTATTGCCGGAAGCTCCGTTGGAGATACGGTCCTGATGCTTCTGATTCTGATACCTGATTCCTGCTGGCCTCTGACATTCGATGGATGTTATGCTTTGAGGTCCCTGGAATCCCTTGAGGGACCATATCAATCCCCTTGTAGCCAGAGTGCCAATGCATTGAAGGTTTGTTCTTAACTGCATTATCACTGTAGAACGGTTACACACCCTATTGCATGCACCTTTCCTTTTATTTATTTTATATCACAGATTATATGGCATGTTCTTTATGTATCTTGTTACGTCCCTCTGAGGACCTGTTGATCTCTCTAGGTGTGATTTTATGTCTTTTCACAAGATCGTGGTCTTCCCTTTTTGTCGAGGAGGCTTGCTCTTCGATCGTCCATTACTATTTTTATCTATCCTTTTCTTGTATTGTTCTTCTCATTTAAATGGTAGGTAGTAGATCTGTCTTCGCCTAACTTTTGTACGAATGATAAAATTCATAATTTGTTTTTATTATACAGTTATCTTTCTATTGTGGATGGGATTAGTTGTCATGGATTACTGTATTTTACAGCGTATATATATATACGAGGATTCCACATATTGGAGTATACTTCGTATGTATACAGCTGACATGTCTACGTTCTTAGTCCTAAGTATTTTGGGACTGGGATGTTATATTCTTCGCGGATGAAGCCACTTTCTAAGAGTTTATCGACTTCTTCCTCAATAGCATCTATGATCTTGGGGCGAAAATGTCGCTATTATTGTTTGACAGGCTTAGCATTAGGTAGGATATTGAGATGGTGTAGGGCAACTTGTGGGTCTAAATTCGACATATCTTCGTAGCTCCATGCAAAGCCATCGATGTATTCTTGGATAAGCTATATCAAAGATTCTTTGTCTTTCCTTGTCAAGCTTTTTTAATGAAGATGGGTTTAGAGGAAGCCTCATCTTCTAGCTCAACTTGGACGACTTCGTCTTCAGTGGGAGGTTCGCACTGTTCGAAGTGCCATTCCCATTGGGATCCCAGGCACTGAGCGCAGGGTTCATCCTTGAAGTATTCGAGTATTTGGTCTTCATCCTTGGCTGGGGGATCTGCAGAGACAATATTAACGGAAAATATCTTCTTGAAGGCCTGGCCGATACTGGTATCAGAGTCCCAGGTTGAGGAATCGAAGGAGTGTGAATGCATCAATGTCTCCGGCTTTGAGCTCTCCGAAGTTGTTGTGGGTGTAACATAACCCAACCCCTGACGAGTACGCTGATAATAGTTTTGGCACTTTTCCTTCGGAGCACGAAGTCGCAAGGGAGGGAAGGCATCATCCTTTGCCATACTTCAGTCCTCTTTCATTGTTCAGGTCGTAACCTATTTTCTGGATGATATTTTTGGCTTGAGTAGTGTAACGGTAGAGTTGCATCTTACCGTTATCGGGTTCTGGTTCTGCCGGTGCCAGTCGTTGAGGATGCTCCAATCGGCCGAAGATGATGGATTCCTCTTCCTTCTTTCTTGTTGGAACTACGAAGTAGTCATTTTGAGAAGGGATAACTCGGCTTACGAGGCTGACGGTTGTCACTTGTGTTTGCAACATATATAGAGCATTGTCTAAAAAATACCTAGTGTTCCAATGCACATAAAAGTAATTCAAAGACAACTTTATATTAATAAAATACAAAATTTTATTCCGAGGGATTACATCATCTAAAGAATGTACTTCGGTATTGGCGCATATGTAGTCTCCCAACTCTTCATCCGTAAGCACCAGAGCTGTTGTGGGAGAAGGTGGAGGACGTTTCCCCTTCAGCTTGACTACTAAGGGGGCTGCAGTCGGAAGTTCATTTGACTTCAGAGTTAGCTTCGGAGTCTTCCGGGGAAGCCTTATTTGCATAGGCTCCTCGATATCCTAAGACATGCTCGAGGATGATCTAGCCAGAGCTTTGCCTCAAAGTTTGATGACGAGAGGGGCTGATGTCACGGGAGATTTCTCCCTCAATCGAACCCTCAATAGTTCTTCAGCAATAGCTGTGTTTCCCGCCTCGTTCTCGGCATCATTGGCGTCATCGTCCCTTGGGGCTGATTTGTACAGATCAACATCCGTATAGTATGCTTTGAGTCCTCGGAAGGGATCGATGTCAGCGAACTCGGTCTTGATAGTCCCATCGCTGGTCACATACTTCATGCGCTGATGTAGAGTGGAGGACACGATCATGTATTCATAAATCCATGGTCGTCCCAATAGCATGTTGTAGTTTATATCGACATCAATGACGTAGCAAGTAACGTCAGTCTGGAGATCGCCTATTTGGCATTTCAGGCAAATCTTGCCCAGGGGTTCACTTTTTCTAGCGTTAAAACTGCTGATTGTAGTGTTCGATGCAGTTAGCCGATGCATCGGGATCCCCAAAGCTTGGAGTAAACTCCGAAAAATGATACTGAGCGAAGAGTCATGGTTGATATGGATGCGATCGACCTTAATGGTTCCAATGTACCCTATATAGTATAGGGGTCGGTTGTGCCGATTGTTCTTCAGTAGCATGTCCTACTGAGTGAAGGTAATGTTAGGGATCACCTCAAACACACTATGACAATATGGATATTTAGCAGGGTTCTTCTTGGGCGATTGCACCTGAGTGAGGAAGGAGTCATCATTCTATAAAGCTTCGCTGAGGGCATCTCGAGTCTCTTTGAAGAGACGGAGAAGCTCGAAGAGTGATAGTCGAGCTGTAGTGTTGGCCAGCTATGCTAATATGTCAAAATTGTAGGGCTTGATTGGCCCTACTGTTGAGTCTTTTCTCAGAGGCTTGTCAAAGTGAACCTCCTTCTGTTTCTATTTATCTGTAGCAGGCGCTTGAGACGGGCCCGCTTCCGATGTATTGGGGTTGTTGGCCACAACGGTCGGAGGTATCTCTTCGTCTGGAGCTTGGTTCTCTTCTTGCTGGTGAGCCGAGCGAGTGGTATCCAGGGTTTCATCAGTTGTCGTAGAGATCATGTGACAGGACATGACCTTCTTTTGCCTTACGACGTTGTAAATGGAATGAGCCCCTGAATTTTGTCACGAGCTGGTGGAAGATTGACTACTTCCATTGTCGCCCTTAGAATGGGGACTACGTCGTCTTGTGCCTCCATGGTAAGAAAACTTTTGAATTGGAGAGTAACCATGTTCGCAGTAACAGTCTTCTCCTCATAGTTAAATGAGATGACTTTGCCGTCGATGAGACGCTGGATCTGTCTTTTCAACACGTAGCAATCACGTGTCGAATGGTGTGTAGAAGAGATAGGCAACTCTAAAGGGGATGAATAGAGTTTATAACAATAATGACCAAATAAAAATTAACCCTTTTCACCAACAGTAAATAATCAGAGTAGTAAATGCGAAAATAAAAAGATCATGAGAGCATACGCAAACACAGTCAGTTTAACCTGGTTTCCCTCGTGGAGGACTAGTCCATGCCTGAGAACTCTAGCTCAGGATTAAATCCACTATTTGTGAAATAATAGTTACACCTCGTGCCTTTTCTTTAGAAGAGCACGTCAACTTCTTACAAAGATCGCTGTGGCGATGCTTGGAATTTTTAAGCGACTTTCTTGACTCTTGCAAAAACTTCTAACTGAATAGCACTGAGCACTTTTAGGCTTAGAAAGCTTATGGCTAGTAGATGAGAAGGTTAAGGCTTGTATGAGGCTTATAGAGAAGAGAAGATAATGAGATGATTAAAAATAAAAGAATTCAAGGCCTATTTATACTAGTTGGGATAGGAAGAATTCGGCCAGAATTCTGTGTCAAGAATTTAAATTTTTGGCCGTTGGACAACTAGCATACAACAAACCCTAAAAATTAGGGTCCTGGAAATCATGGGACAGAGTTCGGCCGGAACTCTGTGTGGAGGCAGAGTTCGGCCCGAACTCTGTCTCCATGCTGACAGAAAGTTTAGTTGGGCCTTTGTGGGCTAAGTTTGGCATGGTAGAGCTTTGGGTTTGTTTAAGGATAAGGTTTAAGCCAAGAATACCCACTGCTACTCAGTTTACATGTTTTTAGACTCAATAAATGTAAAATAGTACAGACTCTGAAAACGAGTACGCTGCCGGAGAGAGACGACGTCCATCTTGCACTGAGTTCTGTCTTGATGTGTCATATTGAATTATAACAAGTATCATATTGTCAATTTGTCAATATTTGGTTGACTGTGATCCAGTTTGGGTCAATAATCTCCCCATGTTAATAATTGACAAAAATAATATTTGTATATTCAATGTGTATACCTGGACACAAGATAAAAGGTATAGACATGCATAGAATGCAGTAGCTCCCCCGTAATAGTAGCTCCCCCATAAACAAAGCTTCTTTGTAAACCAATGTGCCTTATCCTGATATACATTGTCTCCTTCAAAACATAGATATCACACAATATGATAGAAATATGAATATCAAATAGATCTCCCCCTTTGGCATTTATAAAAAAACACCAAACAGACAGGCAGAAGATAGTATATAGGATTAACTAGCAAGCACACAATTTAGGACAAAAGAGAATAATAGAATAACAGTAGATAGAATTTAAAGATCCACATAAACTGAAAATGTACTTATACAAGAAAACAAAACTACATAAGCATAAGTCCATAGAGCATAACACTAAATAAGATCATCAGCAGTAGCAGCAAGTAGTTACGTAACCACATCCATCATGGAGCACGAAATGGTCCAACGGTGTTAGATGGATCTGTATCAGAACGACGAGGATCCATAAAAGCTGTATCCGGATCCAGATATCGTATGACCCAGGGATCGTCGATACGGTAACCGGTGCAAGATGGATCCCGCTCCATAAGATGGGGCATAGTAGGATGCCGAGACATGGTGTACTGGATGTCATACAATGAGTTACTGATGGCACTCATCTGCAAAGTGGTACGATAGTCGAGCTGGGTCCAGCGGTCATCCTCCAATATGAAATGATCGTACAGTATGGTCTGGATAGACTCGAGAGTAGCAGGTGGCTCGGGCGCACGTTGTCCAAGAGCAGGTACATCAGCCTGAGCATCAGACCCGAAATGCTCGGACTCAGTAGGAGACTCGATAGCTGGTAGTAGCCGCCTTGTCTTAAACAAATAGGCAGGGGCTGGAAAGAACTGGCACTCATCAAGAGGAACATTAAACGCACGAAAGACCATTGGCAAATAGAGTACATAGACCAATGATGGGATGACCCGCATACACACTCCTTGAACGAAAATCATTGAACCATTCATTGGAAGCTTCCAATAAAACAAAAATTCGTTCATTGAATGTGTTGGGGTCATTAGGTGGTGATGGATTAAAAAGTGGATGAATGGGTTGAACATCTTAAGAATGAGGTAGATGAGGAAGCACCCTCGATTCTAGCCCTCTTTCCCCTATTGAACAACCTAGGTGCCATTGATAATGATAAGAATTTGAAATTTGAGATGGAGAAAAAAAGGAAGTTATACCTCAAAAAAGTAGTAGAATATGGAAGAGAAGGATCCAAATGCTACACTCCTTGAGTTTGGGGAAGAAAACCACTCTAGATTAAGAATTTTAGGGTTAGGGTTTGGAGAGGATGAACTTGGAGAGGGTTTAGAGGTGGCAATGGAGAAGGGAGAGAAGGAATTCCCAAAAATATGAATATAGGGTCGGCTGGCCGGGTTGATCCTGGACCGTAGGATCAAAATAGATGGAGGTCTGAGAGCAATTGAGAGTTCTGGAATCAGCAGACCGAACTCGGCCCGAACTCTATGTGAGGCAGAGTTTGGCCCGAGTTCTGGGTGCTGAGGCCAGAACTTAAAGCAGTTAAAAAATTGGCCAAGTGTTGGAGAAAAATAAATGGAGTGATAAAGAATGAAAATGTGCAAAAGTTTGAAGACAATCAAAAATTTTGATTGAAAAGGAAACCATGAATGGAATAAATGGAAATGAATTTAGAAAATTTGAATTAACTAAGTTACAAATGAAATTAAGCCATATAATAAACAAGGATTAATGGCAACGACCATTACGATGAAACTGCCCTGGGGTAGCTGTAGGGGCCGGATCCCAGCTAGCGGTAGTCCGAAAACTAGTGCACCGTGTCGCTTAGGTTTTTATGCCTTGTTGTCACAAGGACCCTTTCGGCTTGTACCCATAGCAAAGTCACCATAAAGATACATGTCATAATCGATATTTACGCATGCCAATTTATTTAATAACCGTTTCATCCAAAATTCCTAATTCACGATGAAGAAAATTGAATCGCTCTTCGGATAGTGGTTTTGTAAAAAAATCTGACAGCTGATGTTCAATGTCAATAAATTCTAAATCTATAGTGCCGTCTTGTTGATGATCACGCAAAAAATGGTGACGAATTTCAATGTGTTTTGTATGTGAGTGACATATAGGGTTCTTAGTAAGGCGCTAGTGTTATCACAGAATATAGGAATGTGCATAAAAGATAAATGATAATCTTCTAAGGTTTGCTTCATCCACAAAATCTGTGTACAACAACGTCCTGCGGCTATATACTCAGCATCCGAATAACCAATAAGGTCGAAGGATGTGGTTTTAGGATACCACAAACCGACTGTAATAGTACCCTTAAGGTATCGAAAGATACGCTTGACGGCGGACATGTGTGATTCCTTAGGACTAGCCTTATATCTAGCACACAGACAAATACTAAACATTATATCAGGACGACTAGCAGTTAGGTATAGTAAACTACTAATTATACCTCGATACTTACGTTGATCAACAGGTTTGCCACTTTCATCGGGTTCCAGTTTGGTTGTAGTAGCCATTGGTGTACCAATTGGTTTGACATTGTCAAGGTCAAACTTCTTCAGCATATCCTTTGTATACTTAGACTGGTTGATGAAAGTACCTTGCGAAGTTTGTTTGACTTACAATCCAAGGAAGTAGTTGAGCTCCCCCATCATGCTCATCTCAAATTTATTCTGCATACACTTAGCGAAATTTTGGCATAGATTTTCATTAGTAGAATCGAATATGATGACATCAACATAAATTTGAACTAAAAGAATGGTGTCTTGAAAAGTTTTGATAAAAAGTGTAGTATCAATTTTCCCTTTTTAAAAAACCCTTATATATTAAGAAATTGCTTAGGCGTTCATACCAAGCTCTGGGGGCTTGTTTGAGGCCATGGAGCGCTTTCCTAAGCGTGAAAACGTGGTCGGGAAATTTGTGATTTTCAAAACCAGGGGGTTGTTTTACAAAAACTTTCGCCTTAATAAAACCATTCGGAAAAGCACTTTTGACATCCATTTGAAAAAGTTTAAAATTTTGAAAGTTTGCAAAGGTACAAAGCATCCGAATGGATTCAAGTCTTGCAACCGGAGCATACGTCTCATCGTAGTCGATACCTTCCTTTTGGTTGCATCCTTGAGCTACTAGACGAGCTTTGTTGCGAGCGACTGAACCATCTTCATTTACTTTGTTATGAAAAACCCATTTAGTATCAATAATCGAATGGTTAGCTGGTTTAGGAACAAGTTCCCAGACCTGGCTTCTTTCGAATTGGTTGAGTTCTTCTTGCATAGCGGAAATCCAAAATTTATCATTAAAAGCTTCGAAAACATTTTTAGGCTCAATTTGCGAAATGAAAGCAGTGCTAGCAATAGAATCTCTTAAAGATGATCGAGTACTTACTCCGCGTGATATCTCACCTATTACCAAGTTTTTTGGGTGTGACGGCTTAAACTCGAACTTCTTCGGTAAGCCCTCCAGAGAATTGGTTTCAGGGGTGGTATTCATCGGCGTGGAAGTTGATTGTTCAACATCATCGTCCGAGATATCTGCTGTACTATTTTTCTCATCAAAAGTCATATTAGTAGATTCTTCTACAATCATTGAGCATTTGTGGAACACTCTATATCCCTAACTCTTGGCAGCATAGCTAAGAAAAATACCGTCGTCAGCTTTGGCATCAAACTTGCCTAAATTATCTTTGGTATTTAGGATAAAACAGCGACAACCGAACACTCTAAAATAAGAGATACCAAAGCTCATAAGGTGTTTTTTTCAAAATAGGTCGAATAAGCACCCTATTTAAAACATGGCAAGCTGTACAGACAGCTTTAGCCCAAAAATATTTCGAAAGTGAAAATTTGTTCAACATGACTCTAGCCATATCGCCAAGATTCCTATTCTTCCTCTCCACAACACCATTTTGTTGAGGAGTTGTAGGACAAGAAAACTCATGATCAAAACCATTTGTTTCGTAAAACTTTTTAAAATCAAAATTTTTGAATTCGCCTCCATGATCACTTCGGATTCGAGTAATCATGTAGCCTTTTCCGTTTTGGACCTTTTTGGCAAAGATTTTGAAAACTAAAATAGTATCGATTTTGTTTGTAAGGAAGAAAACCTAAGTAAATCTTGAAAAATTATCTACAATAACAAAAGCATAGAGTTTTCCACCAAGATTGGCTACTATACTATGACCAAATAAGTCAATGTGCAGTAATTGCAAGGGTCTAGTAGTACTTACAGTGTTTATGT
The DNA here is from genome assembly GCA_029216955.1 of Iris pallida. Classification (NCBI taxonomy): domain Eukaryota; kingdom Viridiplantae; phylum Streptophyta; class Magnoliopsida; order Asparagales; family Iridaceae; genus Iris; species Iris pallida. Next base: position 10,603,340 of record JANAVB010013999.1, on the reverse strand, counting down.
ATTTAAATGAAGATTTGGTTGCCTTATTTAGTTCACAATCGGCACATACCGTATCCTTCTTGAATGTGATGTCGGGCAGACCTCTTACTAGAGGCATCTTCCTGCACTGTTAGTATTTCTAGATAGATAGAAAATATAAATGTTATCTTCTCTTATCCCTTCAAAAGCAATATCTCCCGTTGACCTATCATAAATGTAGCACTTATTCTTTCTAAAGTTAATATCATATCCATGATCAGCAAGATGACTTATGCTGAGCAGGTTATACTTTTAACTCGGTCACTAAGCAGACATCCTTTATTACAGGAGAAGAAGGATAACCAATAGTACCATTACCTATGATGTAGCCCTTTAAATTATTACCGAAGGATACATATCCTTCCCTTTTCATTGATAGTGATGCGAAAATATTTCCGTCTCCCGTCATATGTCGCGAGCATCCACTATCGAGAATCCACTTTCTTTTAGTTGAAGAAGGAAGGTCTGTTGGCCCATTTGGTCATATGGTCAAATCTGATTTTAATAATTGAATAAACTCTGTCTGGATATACAAAGCTAGTCGGGACATCTCGGACTCTTGAACATGATCAAGAATGGCTATCCACTGAATTCAAGACCGAAGATCTGTTTGCCTACTCGAGTCTGTAATTCCTTATGCAATATATTTTTCATATTATTTGAGTCTAGGAATATGTTGTACACCGAGTCGTACTGGCAAATAGGCTACCCTCAAATGAGTTCAAAATGTTTTTAAAATGACCTCTCAAAAAGGTTTATAAAAAGGTTTTCAAAAAGGTTTTCAAAAATCACCAAAAAGCTTTTTCAAAACCCTAACTAAACCCTGACTTAACCCTGACAGAACTCGGACTGAGTTCGGCCAGAGTTCGGCCAGAGTTCGGTTAGTGGCCGTTGTGATTTTGAATCCTTGGAACTTGGTCCTCCTGCAGTTGCGGATTTGACCGATATTTGCTCATAGAGTTCTGCCCGAATTCTGTCCGAATTCTGTCAGAAGTCTGCCTTTGAAAGTCCTATAAATAGAGAAGAATTTCGATCATTTCAACTCACTCATTCACTTTCAATCTTCTCTCTATCTAAATCTTTCAGTCTTTCAAAGAGTTTTCTAGAGCTTTCAATTTCAGATCCCAAGCCAATTACAATCCTCTAGTCGATTTGCCAGTGCGGTACGGTCTAGAAGTTTCTGAGAGATTGTAATCAGAAGGTTTGATTGAAGAATACCTCTTCATATTTGAAGTTGGACGAGTTCTTCGTATCAAAGCTCGCGTTGTAGAAGTTGCAAGGACTTCGTAAGAAAACTTGTGGTTTTTTCTAATAGTAGATTCAACTGGTAGCAAGAGTTCTACCGACTGGATTAGTCCTCAACAGAGGGATACCAGTATACATCGCTGTCTTTGCGTTTGCTCTCTTAACTCTGTCTTTACTTTATTTCAGTTGTGATTAATATTCTGTGATTGTGCTGCTAACATTTTTAATTAGCATTATTCCGCTGCCAACTCTATTCACCCCCCCTCTAGAGTATTACACTTTACTATTTCGTTCCTACAATTGGTATCAGAGTGGGTATTACAGGTAAAGCAAAGGTAACAGTACAATTATTTATTCTTTTTTAATTAACTGTTATATAGATCACAGCACAACACATGGCAATTGTGAAATTCACAAGTGAAGGCCAGGCCACAAACAGACCCCCACTGTTTGATGGTACGAACTATACCTATTGGAAAACACGGATGAGTTTCTTCTTGAAATTACTTGACTTTGATTTATGGTCCATTGTTCTTGATGGCTATCAAAAGCCACCTCGTATAAATGTTGATGGAGTTTTAGTTGAAAAACCCCACAGCAGATATACAGAAGAAGAAAAAAAATAGGCCAGTCTTGACGCACGTGCCATTAATGCTCTCTTTTGTGCTTTAGACAGAACTGAATTTAATAGGGTGCCTATCTGCACAACGGCTAATGAAGTATGGAAGCTACTTGAAGTCACACATGAAGGCACGACTCAAGTCAAAGAATCTAAAGTCAGCAGACTTACTCAAGAGTACGAGGCGTTCAAGATGAAGCCCAACGAAACAGTTACACAAATGTTCGAGAGATTTCTGGATATTGTAAATCCTTTGTCCTCCTTAGGCAAAGATTACAGTAACCATGAAAAGATTTGCAAACTCCTGCGAGCACTCACCAAGAACTGGATTCCGAAGGCTACTGCAATCATTGAAGGGAACGACCTCACAACTATGTCCCTCGAAGTACTCATGGGTAAACTACTCACTCATGAACTGGAGCTACAAGATTTTGAAGAGCCTGCACCAAAGAAGAAGACGATCTCTCTCAAGGCTCAGTACAGAAAAGCTGCTGAAGGTGACTCAGACAGCAGTGGATCTGACGCTGAAGATCAAGCACTCCTAGCAAGGAAGTTCAAAAGATTCATGAGAAATGAGAAGAGAGTCAAAGAGAACAACAGCAACAACTGGTATCAAGAAGATGCTGTTTGTTATGGTTGCAAGAAGAAGGGACACATGAAGAAGGATTGTCCCACAAACTCATCATTAAGCAAGAAGAGCAACAGGTATGAAAAAGGGAACCTGAAGAAATCAACATCTAAAAGATATGCCAATACCAGCATATGACATGAAAGTGAAGCCAGCGACTCAGAAGACGAACAATCAGAAGACGCTGCAAACGTATGCTTTATGGCATCCGATCAGGTACCTACTGAACCTGTAGTTGATACTTATGATGACTTCACCTTTGAGCAATTAGGAGATGCCTTCAGTGACCTGATGACTGATTACAGGAAATTGCGTAGTAAGTATCAGACCGCTAAGAAGGTACTCAAAGAGTACAAAGGTGAAATAGGTAGACTTACCGACCTACTAGCTGAGGTTAGAAATAATGTTAGTGAGTCTGGTGAGCTTTCTTCAATAAAGCTCTTATTACACGAGACTACCAAGTCATCTGAAGAGAAAGACAAAATTATTGACCAACTCAAGGAAGAACTTTCTATAGAGAAGAAAAGTCTTCGATGTGCACAAATCAGAATGGAATCACTCACTTCTGATTATACTAAGTTATATGACACTTCCAAAAGATTGGAAATTAGGTTAGGAAAACAGCCTGAGCCTGCTGCTTCCTATCCTAACACGTGTCACTTACCGAAAAAATCGGAACATTCCCAAGCCAAACACTGTCAGACCTAACCCTATAAAACCTTTACCCCAAAAGGTTAAGCCCAAACAAGATTATAGGTATGCTTTCTTCTATACGAGAAAACCTAAACCTACCAACCATGCACACCACTCAGCTTTTAACACTCGACATGTACAATGTCATTATTGTGGCCTCATTGGTCATATTTCATCTGCATGTAGAATGAGAAATCTTGTTGATTTAAATGTTTATGCTTGGATACCTAAAGCTAACAATACAGGACCCTACAAGAAATGGGTACCAAAAGTTTCATCTGCAAACTGTTTTGTAGGTGGAACACCCTTCACATGCTAGAAGCAAATGGATCCTCGATAGCGGTTGCTCACGGCATATGACCGGTGACGCTACCCTATTTGTAATACTGTCGAAGAAAAAGAAGGAAGGCTATGTCTCCTTCGGTAATAACTTGAAAAGGTATATTATTGGTATCGGTGATGTTGGTAAGTCTCCCTTTCCTGTGATTAAGGATGTCTGTCTGGTTACCGAGTTGAAACATAATCTACTCAGCATAAGTCATCTAGCTGATCATGGTTATGGCATCAACTTTGGCAAAGACAAATGTACTATAGTTGATAGCTCAACTGGTAGTACTATCTTTGAAGGAATCAGGAAAGACAATATATATGTTTTCTATTTGTTGGAAGAAACTAACATTTCAGGTAGATGCTTAATGGCCAAGAGTGATGAGAGTCATCTGTGGCATATGAGACTCGGTCACGCTAATATGGATACGATCTCAAGATTATCTACAAAGAAGCTAGTACGCGGTTTACCGGACATTACATTCAAGAAGGACTCGGTATGCAGCCAATGTGAAAAGAACAAAGCTACCAGATCCATATTCAAGTCAGTAAACGCAGTATGTACTACTAGACCTCTACAATTGCTTCATATGGACTTATTCGGTCCTAGCAGAGTTGCTAGCCTCGGAGGTAAACTTTATGCTTTCGTAATTGTAGATGATTTCTGTAGATACACGTGGGTATATTTCTTGACACACAAGAATAATGTATTATCCGAATTTGTCGCCTTTTGCAAGAAGGTACAGAATGAAAAAGGTTACATGATCACTCGCATAAGAAGCGATCATGGAGGCGAATTCGAGAATGCTGATTTTGAGCATTTTTGTGACGGTTTTGTACACGAGTTCTCCTGCCCTAGGAATCCACAACAAAATAGAGTTGTGGAACGTAAGAACAGAACTCTAACCGAAATGGCCAGAGTAATGTTAAACCAGTTTAGCCTACCCAAATATTTCTGGGCTGAAGCTGTCAACACAGCTTGCTTTGTACTCAATAGAGTTCTAATTCGACCCAAATCGAAGAAGACTCCATTTGAGTTATGGTTTGATAGAATTCCATTTGTTTCATACTTTAGAATTTTTGGCTGTAAATATTTTATTCTTAATACAAAAGACAATTTAGGAAAATTTGATGAAAAGGCCGATGAAGGTATATTTTTAGGTTATGCGGCCAAGAGCAAAGGATACAGAGTCTTCAACAAAAGAACCATGATCATCGAAGAGTCAATCAACGTCACTTTTGATGAACTAAATCAGATGACGATTGATGACAATGACGAAGATCCAACTGTACCAAGCTCAACATCAGCTGATCCTCAACCAAGCTCTGCACTAGCTGAACCTCCTAGAGAAGATCCGGGAACCAGCTATCTTCAGAATCTTCCAAAAAGGTTGAAATTTACAGCTGATCATCCAAAAGATTTGGTAATTGGTGATATTACCAAAGAAGTAAGTACTCGTACATCCTGTAGAGATATTGTTTCTAGTGTTGCATTTATTTTATAGCTAGAACCCAAAACTATTGATGAAGCATATAGTGATAGCTTTTGGATAGATGCTATGCAAGAGGAATTAAACCAATTTGAACGGAATCAAGTTTGGGAACTTGTTCCCAGGCCTATTGATCATCCGGTCATTGGTACCCGTTGGGTATTCCGAAATAAATTAAATGAGAATGGTTTAGTGACTCGTAATAAGGCTCGACTCGTAGCTCAAGGATACAATCAAGAAGAAGGTATCGACTACGATGAGACTTATGCCCCAGTTGCGAGATTAGAATCCATTCGCATGTTATGTGCATTTGCATGTTTTCATGATTTCAAACTATTTCAAATGGATGTCAAGAGTGCTTTTTTAAATGGTTTTATAAAAGAAGAAGTTTTTGTAGCACAACCTCCAAGTTTTACGGATTTCAAAAACCCTGATCATATTTTCAAGTTGAAGAAAGCCTTATACGGTTTAAAATAAGCCCCTCGTGCTTGGTATGATCGTTTAAGCTCTTTTCTACTTGACAACGGTTTTTTAAAAGGCAAGGTTGATACTACATTATTTATTAAGTCTTTTAATGGCAAACTTCTTTTAATTCAAATATATGTTGATGATATTATATTTGGATCTACTGATGAATCTCTGTGTCAAGAATTTTCTAAGTGTATGCAGAATGAGTTTGAGATGAGCATGATGGAAGAGCTGAAATTCTTTCTCGGATTGCAAATCAAACAAACTGATAATGGGACATTTATAAATCAAGCCAAGTATACAAAAGACCTGCTAAAGAAGTTTGATCTGGACAATGTCAAACCTATTAGCACTCCAATGGCAACTTCAACAAAGCTTGAGTCAGATGAACAAGGCAAGCCAGTCGACACACGTAAGTATCGAGGTATGATTGGTAGTTTACTTTATTTAACTGCTAGTTGTCCAGATATAATGTTTAGTGTTTGCCTGTGTGTACGTTTTCAAGCTAACCCAAAGGAATCACATCTGTCCGCAGTTAAGCGTATCTTTCGATACCTTAAGGGCACTTCTTCTATTGGCTTGTGGTATCCCAAAACTAAGTCCTTTGACCTTATTGGTTATTCGGATGCAGATTTTGCTTAATACAACATTGATAGAAAAAGTACCAGTGGCACATGTCATTTCTTAGGCAAGGCTTTAGTCTCATGGTTTAGTAAAAAGCAAAATTCTGTAGCCCTATCAACAACAGAGGCTGAGTACATCGCCGCAGGACGTTGTTGTGCTCAGATTTTGTGGATGAAACAAACCCTAGAAGACTATGATTTATTTTACACACATATTCCCATTTTCTGTGATAACACGAGCACTATTAATTTGACTAAGAATCCAGTATGTCACTCTCGTACTAAACATATCGAGATTCGACATCACTTTCTTAGAGATCATCATCAAAATGGAGATATAAACCTTGTGTACATAGATACTGAAAATCAACTAGCTGACATCTTCACTAAACCTCTAGCGGAAGATCGTTTCAATTATTTACGTCGAGAATTAGGAATTTTGGACGTCAATAATATTAATTAATTTTGTTTTATGATTATATATCATTACGTAAAAACTGTGTTAGAGACAAGCCAATAAAGAGTCTGTCTGTCATCACAACTACGGTTGAAGCGAAGCGGTGCTTAAGAGTTCCCCGGTGAACCTCCGCCAGCTGGGACAGTACTCCTACAGCTAATCTGAAATAGTCGCTGTGTAACGACATTTAATCTATAAAATAATATTAATTATGTTAATTGAAGTTGAAATGACTAATCTTTGAATTAAATATTTGAAATGAGACAATGAAAAAGAATGGCTAAAATCAACTTTAAAGAACCCTAGGCGAATTCGGCCAGAGCTCTGACCGAATTCGGCCCGAGTTCGGTTGAGGGTATCAGGTTATATATACAGAACCCGAGCAGCCCTTCTTCTTCATTGCTTCCAAACTATTCACAACAGCAGCAGCAGCCGCGAAGGAGCCCCGAGCCCTAGCTTTTCACCACCCTCTTTCTTTCAATCCAAGTGGTGAAATCCATCCAAAATTTGGATTCGTGCGGAGTTCGCCGTTCTCTTCGACATACTTTGATTTCGGGAGGTATAACCCCATCTTTCTCCACTTTTCAATTAGTGTATTTTTATTTCAATTTGCACAAATGGCACCCAAATTCAATCCATCAAAGAGGAAGAAGACGAACCCTAGTGAGGAAGGGTCATCTTCGCATCCGCATACGGATTCCCTCTTCTCGCCGGTCCAAACGAGCGACGGTGCGTTCAACGGGTTTTTCTTTCAAACCCTAGACCAAGCCCTACTGTGGTATGGAGACTTCTCCATGAGATCCATATGCACAGGCGCTCCAGTCAAATGGACTATATTTCCGGATCATCGTCATTTCTTTGAGGCATTAGGGTTACATCTTTTTGTTAAAATCTGCTTCCCTATAGCAACTAATGCCATTAGATTATTTTATTGCAATCTCAAATTAAATACTTTTGATGTGAGCAATCGTGTTGGAGGTATTGATATCAATTTCAATGATGACCTCTTAGCGGAGATCCTTGGTATCTCTAACAAAGGTGAACCACTAGTTGACATCACTGAATTTGATTTTCCTGAAGGCACGACACTCGCCAATTTCAAAGCAGAACTCTGTGCACCTGATAGAGTACGCTCTGGAAAGTTCCTGGCTAACAACCTGAACTTGTTTAACTATGAATTGCATCGCATCATCTATTCTACTATCCTTCCAAAATCCACTTCAAAGAATGATGTGACTTCTCTTGAGCTGTCCGCCATGTACCACATTCTTAAGGGGATTCCATTTTCGACCCCTAAGACCATGATTCAGATGATGGGTCGTTGTCGTGCAAGAGATAGAAATCTCTCTTATGCGATGATTCTCCCACGCATCTTTCAGCGCTTCGATATCGATCTGTCGACTTGTACTCAGGACCCTGAGCCCAAGTTTCTTCAGTTATCTCGTCGTAGCATAACTGCTTCAGCTCCACCTTCTGCTCCTCCTACTGCACCTCCTCCACCACCTCATCAGTATGCCATGACATTTGAGGGCATACATCAGCATTTATCTGCTTTGCACGTCTCGATGACGGACATGGCTCGCGAGCGTGAGTTCTGCGACGTCACCCGCTATCAGGCGCTTGCAAACTCCTTAGCTGATCTTCGTTTTGCCCAGACTGGTCATTCTGCCGGTTCCATCCCTAGAGATCCAGCTTTTTCCGATTACCGCTGTGAGGATGAGGCTGTTCATGCCTACTTCCAGCCCGGTAACGCCTATGATTGGTACCGTCCTGACCGTGCTCCACATCGTGATTATGTTGGTGAGTTCTATGCTGGCGCCCCTCCACATCCTTTTGGCGCTGGTACCTCTGGAGCTGGTACTTCAGGACATGCTGGTCGTGCTGCTGATGATGATGATGAGGATGATGATGAGGAAATGTGACTATATGATTTTGAGTGATATTTTATTGTGCACTTGGAAATGCTCCGACATTCCAAGTTATTATCAGTACTTTATCATTAGCACTTTTTAGTATGCTTCAGTACTCTTTTCTTTCATAGACATGTTTATTATGCCTCAGTTTATGGCATTCAGTTTATTTCAGCACTATGTTTCAGTTTCAGTTTATGCTAGCACTATTTCTTATATTGCTTCATTCTTTATAAATTGCATGTGAAATTATATGCCTGTGATGATTTTTTTTACAATACATGCCTGTGATATTTCTCCAGTTTTATGCCTTATTTCTTAATAAGTTTTCTCACTATTTGTTACTTATGCATTTGATTGCGGGGGAGCTTTATCTTTTGCAATTATTTTGCTAAGTGACAAAGGGGAAGAAAATTAAAGATCTAACATTTTTTTTGAGATAATACAGGATATGAACAATTTCTACTTTTTGATATTTTGAACAAGCTTAATGTTATATCATTCATAGTTTGTCAATTATCAAAATGGGGGAGATTGTTGGCCCATTTGGTCATATGGTCAAACCTGATTTTAATAATTGAATAAACTCTGTCTGGATATACAAAGCTAGTCGGGACATCTCGGACTCTTGAACATGATCAAGAATGGCTATCCACTGAATTCAAGACCGAAGATCTGTTTGCCTACTCGAGTCTATAATTCCTTATACAATGTATTTTTCATTTTATTTGAGTCTAGGAATATGTTGTACACCGAGTCGTACTGGCAAATAGGCTACCCTCAAATGAGTTCAAAATGTTTTTAAAATGACCTCTCAAAAAGGTTTACAAAAAGGTTTTCAAAAAGGTTTTGAAAAATCACCAAAAAGCTTTTTCAAAACCCTAACTAAACCCTGACTTAACCCTGACAGAACTCGGACCGAGTTCGGCCAGAGTTCAGCCAGAGTTTGGTTAGTAGCCGTTGTGATTTTGAATCCTTGGAACTTGGTCCTTCTGCAGTTGTGGATTTGACCGAGATTTGCTCATAGAGTTCTGCCCAAATTCTGCCCGAATTCTGTCAAAAGTCTGCCTTTGAAAGTCCTATAAATAGAGAAGGATTTCGATCATTTCAACTCACTCATTCACTTTCAATCTTCTCTCTATCTAAAGCTTTCAGTCTTTCAAAGAATTTTCTAGAGCTTTCAATTTCAGATCCCAAGCTAATTACAATCCTCTAGTCGATTTGCTAGTGCGGTACGGTCTAGAAGTTTCTGAGAGATTGTAATTAGAAGGCTTGATTGAAGAATACCTCTTCACATTTGAAGTTGGACGAGTTCTTCGTATCAAAGCTCGCGTTGTAGAAGTTGCAAGGACTTCATAAGAAAACTTACGGTTTTTTTCAATAGTGGATTCAACTGGTAGCAAGAGTTCTACGGACTGGATTAGTCCTCAATAGAGGGATACCAGTATACATCGATGTCTTTGCGTTTGCTCTCTTAACTCTGTCTTTACTTTATTTCAGTTGTGATTAATATTCTGTGATTGTGCTGCTAACATTTTTAATTAGCATTATTCTGCTGCCAACTCTATTCACCCCCCTCTAGAGTATTACGCTTTACTATTTCGTTCCTACAAGGTCCACTTACATGACGAGTAGATGTGACCTTTGGTACGCAAGTTCTTGTGGATCCTGAAATGTTAGTCTTCGGTACCCATGCATATAGATTAATATCAATTAATTTACTAATTCTGCACTGTGGTGAGATATGACCATGTAATCCACAGTATGTACAAGTAGCATGCCTATTTGTGTTAGGAGCAGGTTGATAGTGATGTCTATATGCAGTATGATGATAGTTATGTGAAACAGCAGGATAGTAACTATATGTAGCAGCAGGATAATAGTTATGTCTATGTGCAGTAGCATGATAATAGTTATGAGTAGATTGAGAGTGATATCTACGTGCATGTGGTTTACGTGCTGCATGGGAGTACGTGTATATATAAGCATGGTTACATGCTTCATATGGGTGACGTGCTTTACTATTATGAGTGGTCTGGTGTTTTGTGTGTGTTTTGGGACTGTGTGATTGGGTTTGAGGTTGAGCAACCTGTTTCTCCAATCTGATCTTTAATTTCTTAGAGACCGCATTAAGTTCATTGCACTTAGCATTCAGACCATCAATCTTAGCAATAAAGATCTTGTGTTTGTTCTTTTTTTTCAGCAAGCTCTTTGCTGAGTGCTGAGATCTCACGTGTTTGTTTCTTAATAAGTGTTTCGGCATCATGTAAGCTTAATTTAAGCTTGGATACCTCATCAATGATTTCCGTGGGTGGAGTGTCTCTAACATTATCAAATAAAGAAGAAAGATTTTGAATCTCTATTTCATAGCTTTTGATTTTCTCCTTGGCATGCTTATATTTACTAATGACTTTCTTGTGATCATTTAGTAAGTCATTAAAGGCATCGCCAAGTTCATCAAATGTAAAGTCATCAAGTGTTTCGCTAGTTACCTCCTCGGATGTTGCCATTAGGCAGACATTAGCAGTGTCTCGAGGAAAGTCGTCTTCTTCCTCTGAATCATTGGCTTCACTTTCGTGCCAAATACTAGTGTTGGCATACTTTCGCGAAGAGGGCTTCTTGTAGGGCTTCACATATCTGTTACCTTTCTTTGCAAAGGGACAGTCCTTTCGAACATGTCCAGTCTTTTTGCAGCCGTAGCACGTTGGTTCTTTCTTGTCGTCTTCTTGTTGTTCCTTCTTTTTTCGAATGAAACGAAGGAACTTCTTGAAGTCACGGACTAGAAGAGCTTGATCATCACATTATGAATTATCGTCGTCAGTCTCTTCAGGATCAGCCCTTCGACGATGAGCTTTTAGGGTAATCTCTTTTGCCTTTAGAGCAGGTTCGTCGAAGTCTTTGAGGTCGAGCTCGTGGGTCATCAGCTTTCCTATCAAAGTTTTCATAGAAATTTTGGTTAGATCATTGCCTTCTATAATTGCTGTTACCTTAGGGTTCCAGATGTTCGGTAGCCCCCTGAGTAACTTGCGGATCTTCTCATGATTGGAGTATTGTTTGGCAAGAGACGACAGAGGATTGATGACGTCAAGGAACCTTGTGAACATTTGAGTGATCGTCTCATTCGGCTTCATCTTGAATGCCTCATATTTTTGAGTCAGACGATTGATCTTAGATTCCTTGACTTGAGTGGTTCCTTCATGCGTCACTTCCAGAAGCTTCCATACTTCATGCGAGGTGTTGCATATCGATACCCTATTAAATTCATTCCTGTCTATTGCACAGAAAAGAGCATTAATAGCTCTAGCATCTAGACTCGCCTATTTTTTTATAGTCAGAATATTTGTCGTTAGGTTTTTCGATGAGATCTTCCTCGACAACTGTTCTGGCAGGCATTTTGTAACCATCGGTGACAATGGTCCACAGGTCAAAGTCTAGAGACTTGAGATAGAAACTCATCCAAGTTTTCCAATAGGTGTAGTTAGTTCCATCAAATAAGGGTGGCCTATGAGTGGACTGTCCCTCACCATGGTTGGAAAACATAGGTTATGTGGTTGCCATGGATCAGCTCTAGGATGTTAGTCCTTGTTAACAGAACAGTGCTCTGATACCAATTGAAAAACAGATAAACAACTCTAGAAGGGGGTAAATAGAGTTTATAACAATAATGACCAAATAAAAATTAACTCTTTTCACCAACAGTAAATAATCAGAGTAGTAAATGAAGAAATAAAAAGATTAAGAGAGCAAACGCAAACACAGTCATTTTAACATGGTTTTTCTCGTGGAGGACTAGTCCAGGTCTGAGAACTCTAGCTCAGGATTAAATCTACTATTTATGAAATAGGATTTACACCCCGTGCCTTTTCTTCAGAAGAGCACGTCAACTTCTTACAAAGATCGTCGTGGAGATGCTTCGAATTTTCCAAGCAACTTTCTTGACTCTTGCACAAACTTCTAACTGAATAGCAATGAGCACTTTTAGGCTTAGGAAGCATGTGGCTAGTAGATGAGAAGGTTAAGGCTTGTATGAGGCTTATAGAGAAGAGAAGAGAAGATAATTGGATGATTAAAAATGAAAGAATTTGAGGCCTATTTATACTAGTTGGGATATATAGAATTCGGCCAAAATTCTGTGTTATGAATTCAAATTTTTGGCCGTTGGACATCTAGCATACAGCAAACCCTAAAAATTAGGGTCCTGGAAATCAAGGGACAGAGTTCGGTCCGAACTCTGTGTGGAGGCAGAATTCGGCCCAAACTTTGTCTCCATGCTGACAGAAAGTTCAGTTGGGCCTTTGTGTGCTAAGTTTGGCTTAGTAGAGCTTTGGGTTTGTTTGGGGATAAGGTTTAAGCCAAGAATACCCAGTGCTACTCAGTTTACATTTTGCCAGACTCAATAAATGTAAATTAGTACAGACTCTGAAAACGAGTACGCTGTAGGAGAGAGACGACATCTGTCTTGTACTGAGTTCTGTCTTGATGTGTCATATTGAATTATGACAAGTAACATATTGTCAATTTGTCAATATTTGATTGACTATGATCCAGTTTAGGTCAACATGGTAGACATACTGATGATAATAGCAGTACTTTGGGTTGTCCACTTTTTCTATTTCATCGGGGTGCATTGGCGGTGGGAGTGAAAGCTTGCCGCTCTTCGTTAACATATCGAAGAGTTCTAGCATATCTTCATCGTTGAAGGAGTAGGTCTCATTCAGCCTCTGTACTTCCGTTGGATTCGGGTTCGCTGATGCCGAACCTTTGGAAATGTTGACGATCATGGCTTTCTTTCCTTTTCTGTCATTGGGGTTGCTACTGGACGAGAGCCTCCCTTTGTCTTTGAGAGAAGGAAAGTTTAGTCCCAGGAGCTGCGTGTCTTGGGCCTTTCTTTGTGCCACATCCGTCTCTATAATGAAATGCATCCATTCCGTACAAGGAGCACTGTGCCACAACTTGATTATAGGAAGCATGTTCTTGCGGTATGAGTCCAAGAACATGGGCTCCGGTATACCAGGTGGTAACCTCAGAGCTGCCTAGCAGAAGTGCTCAATTTATGCGAATACAGGCTTTTTCTCCTTCTATATGATGTCCATGAGAGTCGACATTATCATGTCAATTCCTCCGTCGTAGAATCGATTGAGGAATCTTTCCTTGTATCAGCCATAAAAAAGGTGAAGGCTGTTCAAGAGACGACCAAGCCCGCCTTGGAGAAGGACCTCCAGGAGTTGACCCTCAAGTATAATAAGCTGAGCCGGGAGGAAAAGATTTGCTTGACTCGTGAGGAGACCATCACTCCTGCTATGGCCGAAACTAACGAGCAGCTTCTCCAGCTCTAGGCTAGGCTAACCTCTCTGGGGATTGAGCTCCAAGCCACTCGTTAGGAAAGTGAAAAGATCCGGAAGGAGATTGATGAAGTCACGCAAGCCTCTGCTGCTTTTGAGAGAGCATTAAAGAAATTAGAAGAAAACTGGCAGGCTCATGCGCATCTGGAGGATGCCGAAAAGTTATCGCAGAAAGCTGAACGTAGATCCAAGCTGAGAATTGAGCGCTCAACTGCACAGCTGGAGGGCATTCTTAGCAAGTTGTGTGTTGCTGATGAGTAGTGGACTTTACTCTTTCTTTCTCCCTTTTTATTTCTTTTTTTTGATAGAGCAGAATACATTCACTCCGCTCTAAGGAGCTTATATTGGCATTTTGATGAAGAATATCCCCTGGAGGGACTTTTTGTGGACCTATTGCCCTTTGGTGCAATTTTGAAAACACGAGCAAATAGATTTGGAAGATATTTTGTGGACCTACTACTCTTTGATATACCGATGGTACGAGTAATAGATTAGGATAATTTTTATGGACTTATTACCATTTTTGTGTATTGACGATACGAGTACTGATAACAAGTGAAGAGAAGACCGACATATTTACTCAGAGCTAATGAGGACATAGTAAATATGGGTCTGAAATAGAGCCTCTCTACTCAGAGGTAACGAGGACAAGGTAGATGTAGGCATAATCGGGATACACAGAACAACTCAGAGGTGCTATCAACGTGGAAGTTTTGTGCATTGGGTGATTTGTTTGTGATGGATGGGAAAATAACTCAGAGGTAATATAGAAGTGGTTGTTTTCCCTGTCGGAGGAATTTTGTGGACCTATTACCCTTTTTGTGCACTGATGGTGCGAGCAATAGATTAGGATAAGTTTTTATGGATCTATTACCCTTCTGCACACTGGTAGTGCAGGTAATAGATTTTTTTTAGATAGAACCCAACAGGGGTGATATGGGCGTTGTAAAACCCCTATTTTTTAATTATTTTTTTATTATTTTATTAGACTTCAAATTTAATTTTTATAATTTATGGTTTTTATTAATTATTAAAAATGACCTTAGCCATTGTTGTGTTTTGGGCACAAGGCGACCATGAATTTTGGCACGAAAGATGTAGCAGTGTGCTTTGACCAGTATATTAGCCATGTCGTGGGAGGCCTAGCCATAGTTCAGTCCGAAATAGGAAAACCAGACCAAGTTGTGAAATAACGTATTTAAAATATTTTATTTAGATATTATTTTATATATTGATTTTTAGATGACCCGGTTTGTCCAAACCAGTCCGAATAGGGCCCGAACCAATTTAAGCCCATGTGAGCATGTAGTGTGACCAAATGTGGCCATGTAGGCATATTTTATGTATATATAAATATTTTCTAAATTATTTTAGAATTTTATGTGCAATTTCTAATTATTTAATTATTCGTACTATTATTGGTATTTTATTATTAAATAATATCGTACAATATTTGTACAAATTTTTGGACCGGATAAGGGTGTGAGGTATAAGTTCACCCATTGGAAAGATTTTATTAATTTATTATTATTAAAATTTATTTTGCGAAGATTTAATAAACATGATTATTCTATAGAGATGTTATTATTATTTTTAGTTGATTTATTGTGATTTGAATTTTATATATATGTAGATATGTTTAAATATATTAAATAATTGGGTAGATGATATTTAAGTTGGTATTTAAATTTTTAAATAAGATTTATGGTAAAAATTTATGGATATATGCATATATATATATATATATATATATATATATATATATACAAAAAAAAAAAAAAATATATATATATATATATATATATATATATATATATATATATATATATATATATATATATATATATATATATATACATGGTTATAAATATATAGAAAAGGTTTAAAAAGAATAAGAAAAAGAAAAGAAAAGAAAAGAAAAAGAAAGAAAAAATCAAAATCAAAACCACCCACCCACTTAAGTGGGCGGGCCCCTCTTCTCCCCACAAGCTGCTACAAGCAGCACCAACGTGAGCACAAATCCAACCCAACCCGTGAGCACATGTAAAGCCTTATTAGAATCCTATTGCAATTAGGTTTTGACAAAACTTGTTATATAAATATATCTTCCTCTACGAACCTCAAAATTCTAGACTTCCAAAACGAAAATTGCAGTAGAACATACCCTCTTCGCCTAGGAGTTCGTTTCACCAGCGACGAAGTTTGTGCGCGACGAACGGAGCGTCGAAAGTCTGCCCCTCGTCATCCACGGAGCAGTTTTTCTACTTAAGGTACCCTACTTACCGACGACGTAACTTTTTACTCGTAGCACCGATTTTCGATCCGTAAGATTTTCTGGAAAGTAGACTTGACCCTCTTCGAGATTCTCCAGGTGGATTTCGAAAAAAGCCATCAACTTTCTCAAAAAATCGAGACGAAGTTGAAGAAAAACCTGTTTTCTGTAATATTAAAAACTGTTTTGAGACACCAACTTGTCGGCCACTGTTCTCGCTGTCCATTAAACTTTCATAGAAACTAATTAAAGACAGTCCAAGACAACATAACCTAGATTGTAACGCACCTTCTGGATTCACTTTTTATCTAGTATTTAGAAAGTTACACGTTGGTAAAGTTTCCCGAAAAATTATAAATTCTGTTTTCGAAAATTAGAAAAATATCCCAATACGGCGTCCGTCCCGACAAACCGGGCGACGTGGTCATGCAGTATATACATCGAAAGACGTGTATGGATGTTGTCGACGTGTGGGAACTGACGAAACCCGATTTCGTTGCATGTGTGTGACGAAATCAGTGTGTATCCGTCGAGATACCCCCGTATCGACCCTTTGCAAATTAAGTCACAACTTCGTGTACACTCATCAAATCGTGACGAAACTTACGCCATTGGACTCAAAATATTTTTCTGGTCATGTGAGCCAAGTTTGGTTCAATTCTGAGAAGGTTGATCGGGACGCCATTTTAGCGGGCCCACAATCCCACTCAACGAGCGATTTTGTGCACGGCCCACCGAAATCCAAAATTGGACATACCTTGGGTTCGTCTCATCAAAACAAATCTGTAGACATATAGTTTGACGACTTTAGAGACCGTAGACACTGGCACGCATTTTGGTGCAAAGCTGGTCCAACGGCAGACATCGTTTTGACCTAAAATTATGATTTTGCCCCTGTTCCAAAATTTAACTTTTGGATAGGTGTTTCCTAGGCATATCTTATATTCCAAACTCGTTCATGATGTTTGTTGCAGCATCCGGAGTCATCTGTAGGATTTGGCTTTTCTTGCTTCGTTTATTTGTTTGTTCGAGCTGCTGGATTATTCTCTTTTGCACATAACCTCAGGCAAGATACCTTGCTTTATGTACTGTTCATAATTATATGCATCTTTAATTATTTATTTACTGCATATTTATTATCTGTTTTTAGTTGGATCCACTACTTGCTATTTTGTGTTCACTTTATTTTGCTTTTAGTTATTTTTCTTTCTTGTATTTTTGTATGCATATGGACCTAGTCTTAGTGAACTACCTTCTGTTAGGGACCTTGGGAGAGAGAAGACAGTTAAATGTATAGGCTACCCCAAATCCAAAAGCTGTCGTAACTGCGTACTACGGTTGTCGAGTCGCGTGGGTCACTAGCCTCGAGCTATGTGGACTGATGGGTCACGTGGGCTGCTAGCCTTGAGTTATGTCGGCTGATAGTATTGGTACTTGACGTGTGCATGTTGTAAGTTGTTACCTTGTCCTGGGGGAGTCAGCCTTTACCTGCCCATACATCGATATGTCTTCTAAATTGCCTACTAGAAAGGTTAGGAGACCTTAACAAATTTCATGTTCTAATCATGGCATGGAAAAATGTCACATCGCAGAATAGTAAGTTACTCCTTGTCCTTGTTTGGTTGTAGGGGTAGCCTACTGTTTCGATGATGGGATACTGAGCCGTGTTATAGTTTGGACATTTTTACTTTATCTTTGTTTTATGGTGCATTTATATTCAGTTCATATGACATGTTCTTCCTGTATCTTGTTATGTCCCTCTGAGGACCTGGTTATATCTCTAGGTGTGTGTGCTTCTGTGATATTGCAGGTGCTCTAGTCGAGGCCATAATCTTCTCCATCCTTTCGAAGATGATTGCACTTGGCTAGTCCTGTTATTTCATCTATTCCTCCGTGTACCTTTTACTGGAGATAGTTGGTAGTGGACTTTGTCTCCGCCCAACGTATTGTACAAAGACTTATTGCAGTTGATTATATGATATCTTTTATTCTTCATTTGTGGATGAGATTAGATCACTCTTGGTTTACTGCATTTTACAGCTTATGTATACATACGAGTTTCTATATATTGGATTATACTTCGTATGTATGCAGCTGACATGGATACGTACCTAGTCCTAAGTATTTTAGGACGGGGGCGTTACATATTTTTGTGGTGGCCCATGCAGGTCGAGTTTGTCACTTCGGTTACGTTACTGTACCGATGTGAGCCTACAACATAGGATTAGAATCTAGGAATCTCATCCATACAGCTTGACCTTTTCCCTTGGCTTCAAATTCCGAACTCTCGATCGACTTCCTTGAATTGCATCTTACTTGATTCCTTTCTACCGTTGATTCTTATTTTCGTGCTTAGTGTCAACTAGGAAGATGACTACACTAGTATATGCTCATAGGTCAAACACATTGCTAGAATGGTTATATTGGCAATTGGAATACATTTAAGACTCTAATTGAGTTAGTAAGGTTTTTTTTAAAAGTGTGATTTAATGATTAGTAATTTGTAAAGTAGGATATTGCCACGGAAAGTTTTAATCTTGAGATTTGTAATTAGTAAACACCATAGGATTGATACTACATGAAGGAGAAAAAAAAATATAGCTAGAATCTTTATACCATTGATTTAAGAAATTGATTGGATTTTTGAGTTTTGATATTTATGAATTATGGGATTATAGTTATACATCTTTGAACAAATATAAAATTTATTTAATTTTCGAGTTTTGATGTTTATGATTTATTGGATTATGGTTATACACCGTTGAACGGTTATAAATTTGGTTTGAAAATGATCTTAGCTTTTAAAAATGGCCGTAGGAATTATTTAAATTGAGTTGTACAACTTGCGATTTTCGTGTTTAGTAAATTTTGAATTTTAAGTGGAAGTAATGACGGTGAATTTTGGTTTAAAATATTTGAAAGTTATGAAAATGATTTTTGAGAATTTTTTATTTCAAATGGTGTCCTATGATTGAGGATTTACAAATCTATTTAGATTTTTGGTAAAAAAAGAGATTTTGAATGATAAGATTATTTGAAAATTTAGTTTAATGAGGGATTGCTAATATTAAATTTTTTGGGAGAATTTCGAAGGATGTGATGGAAAGTTATTTTGATTGATTAATGGAAGTTACCATTTAAAAGTTGTGATTTTGTTGGAATAACTTAGCATGAATAAAAGTTAAAATTGATGAGAGCATTGAACTTAATTTTTGAGATTGCTTTTAATATGCTAAGAGTTTTATTATGAGTTATTTGAAAATTTTAGAGTGTTAAATTTTTTGATTGATTGTGACTTTTTTATGGATTTGTAAATTATGAACTCTTGAGTTAAATAGTTGAATTTAAACGTTAATTTTGGAAAAGGTTAGTAGTAACGTGATAAAATTTTGCTTTGAGATTTATGAGAGTGATTTAAATTTTTATGTGCAATTTGAACGGCTTGGAGTGAATACAAATTTTAGTGGTTTATTTTTGAAAGTTTAATTTTGAAACTTTTGGAGGAAACTTGAGTTAAATTTTAATGGTAGGCCCCAAGATAACCCTACTGAGTATTACACACTAATTGCCATGTCATCCATGACCATGATAGTAGTATATACACAAGTGTTGTTAGTCATCTACCCAGCTGTGTGACTGTATTTCCACCTCGGCTTACTCGACCTTCCTTCAATTCTAGATCTTTTAATTGCGACCTTCTAACCCACTTGCAATTTGAATAATAATTTAATGGTTCTTTAACTGTATTCATCTAGGAGACTATCTCCTCTCCGGAATTGTGTTCCTAAATTATTTTTATGGATTCTTTAATTAATTTTATTTCATGCTTTAACTTGATCTTCTTTATTTTGTGCATTAATTATCACCTCGTGAACTCCCACTTTCTATTTTTGATCTTCTGGCGTCCCCTACCGTGACTTGTATATTTGGAGTACAATACTACACTTTTTTCTCCAACAAATTTCATATATAAGACCTAGACAAGCCCACCTTTCTGTAGACATATCATGTCCCACCAAAACCTATCTCCTTGTACTCTATTTCTTGATATGACCTTATGGTCAAAATGGCCAAACTATAATCTTTACCATGATACCGATATATTTTTGACCACGGATAGGGATTCAACCTCGACTCAATTCTTTCGACCCGATATGTGATTGTGTTCTACTAAATTCCTTAAATGCTTAAATTTGTAATTTATTTTGATTGCTTGACCATTGTCCCATGCTATTAGTTTAACTCTTGTAAGTTGGGTAGAATACCTCACCACCTAACAAACTTTTTTTTTTCTTGTGAACCACATTGGTAAGTTCACTTAGACTATAAATTCAGAGGACCCTACCTCATCTAGTCTACTAAGCCATAAATAAAGAAACACTAGGACAACTGTATAGGCCCAAACTTCGGGTGAGCCTTGATTTTAAAAGATCTTGGACTATTTAAATTTTTCTTCATCAGTACCTCCTTTGCTCATATTTTGACTATTTCATGCTGCTAACGTAGCTTCAGTTTTACAAGATTATTTCGTTATCAAGCTTGATCATGACATGTTTTATTGGGTGCACCCACTAACATATTGTCTAATCAGAACCGGTGCATGATTGTCTGATCAACCTATTGCACCTTGGTTCGCTTTTTATGAATTATTCTACGTGGATGGAGACATAGTTAAACCTGCCTTAGGGTCTCGTCCCGACAGCATTGGCAACTCTTATTTGAATTATTTCCGTCGCCTATGAACCTCGTAATCGTACTCAATAGCCTCGTCTTTGAAACCTTTATTGTTCTTGTCTTTTACTTATTTCAGAAAGACAAGACACTGTACTTGATAGATAGACCCAAGGTATCACTTTAGTCCTGTGGCTATATCCACGCCTTAAACTACTCTTCATATTCCTCAACCCTACCTACCCTATAAATCCTAAATTTCGAGGACGAAATTCTTATAAGTTGGGTAGGATGTAAAACCCCTATTTTTTAATTATTTTTTTACTATTTTATTAGACTTCAAATTTAATTTATACAATTTATGGTTTTTATTAATTATTAAAAATGACCTTAGCCATTGTTGTGTTTTGAGCACAAGGCGACCATGAATTTTGGCACGAAAGATGTAGCAGTGTGCTTTGACCAGTATATTAGCCATGTTGTGGGAGGCCTAGCCATTGTTCAGTCCGAACTAGAAAAACCAGACCAAGTTGTGAAATAACGCATTTAAAATATTTTATTTAGATATTATTTTATATATTGATTTTTAGATGACCTGGTTTGTCCAAACCAGTCCGAATTGGGCCCGAACTAATTTAAGTCCATGTGAGCATGTAGTGTGACCAAATGTGGCCATGTAGGCATATTTTATGTATAGATAAATATTTTCTAAATTATTTTAGAATTTTATGTGTAATTTCTAATTATTTAATTATTCGTACTATTATTGGTATTTTATTATTAAATAATATCGTGCAATATTTGTACAAATTTTTGGACCGGATAAGGGTGTGCGGTATAAGTTCACCCATTGGAAAGATTTTATTAATTTATTATTTTATTATTATGAAAATTTATTTTGCGAAGATTTAATAAACATAATTATTATATAGAGACATTATTATTTTTAGTTGATTTATTGTGATTTGAATTTTATATATATGTAGATATGTTTAAATATATTAAATAATTGGGTAGATAATATTTAAGTTGGTATTTAAATTTTTAAATAAGTTTTATGGTGAAAATTTATGGATATATGCATATATATACATGGTTATAAATATATAGAAAATGTTTAAAAAGAATAAGAAAAAGAAAAGAAAAGAAAAGAAAAAGAAAAGAAATCAAAATCAAAACCACCAACCCACTTAAGTGGGCGGGCCCCTCTTCTCCCCCACAAGCTGATACAAGCAGCACCAACGTGAGCACAAATCCAACCCAACCCGTGAGCACATGTAAAGCCTTATTAGAATCCTATTGGAATTAGGTTTTGAAAAAACTTGTTATATATATATATCTTCCTCCACGAACCTCAAAATTCTAGACTTCCAAAACGAAAATTTCAGTAGAACACACCCTCTTCGCCTAGGAGTTCGTTTCACCAGCGACGGAGTTTTTTGCGCGACGAATGGAGCGTCGAAAGTCTGCCCCTCATCATCCACGGAGCAGTTTTTCCACTCAAGGTACCCTACTTCCCGATGACGTAACTTTTTACTCGTAGCACCGATTTTTGATCCGTAAGATTTTCTGGAAAGTAGAATTGACCCTCTTCGAGATCCTCCAGGTGGATTTCGAAACAACCCATCAACTTTCTCAAAAAATCGAGACGAAGTTGAAGAAAAACCTGTTTTCTGTAATATTAAAAACTGTTTTGAAACAACAACTTGTCGGCCACTTTTCTCGCTGTCCATTAAACTTTCATAAAACTAATTGAAGACAGTCAAAGACAATATAACCGAGATTGTAACGCACCTTCTGGATTCACTTTTCATCTAGTATGTTGAAAGTTACACGTTAAAGTTTTCCAAAATATTGTAAATTCTGTTTTCGAAAATTAGAAAAATATCCCGATACGGCGTCTGTCCCGACAAACCGGGCAACGTGGTCACGTACTATATGCATCGAAAGACGCATATGGATGTTGTCGACGTGTGGAAACTGACGGAACCCAATTTTATTGCATGTGTGCGACGAAATCAGTGCGTATCCGTCGAGATACCCCCGTATCGACCCTTTGCAAATTAAGTCACAACTTCGTGTACACTCATCAAATCGCGACTAAACTTGCGCCATTGGACTCAAAATATTTTTCTGGTCCTATGAGCCAAGTTTGGTTCAATTCTGAGAAGGTTGATCGGGACGCCATTTTAGCGGGCCCACAATCCCACTCAACGGGCAATTTTGTGCACGGCCCACCGAAATCCAAAATTGGATATACCATTAGGTTCGTCTCATCAAAACAAATCTACAGACATGTAGTTTGACGACTTTAGAGACCGTAGACATTGGCACGTATTTCGGTGCAAAGCGGATCCAACGGCGGACATCGTTTTGACCTGAAACTATGATTTTGCCCCTGTTCCAGAATTTAACATTTAGACAGGCGTTTCCTAGGCATATCTTATATTCCAAACTCGTTTATGATGTTTGTTGCAGCATCCGTAGTCATCTGTGGGATTTGGCTTTTCTTGCTTCGTTTATTTGTTTGTTCGAGCTGCTGGATTATTCTCTTTTGCACATAACCTCAGACAAGATACCTTGCTTTATGTACTATTTATAATTATATGCATCTTTAATTATTTATTTACTGCATATTTACTATCTTTTTTCAGTGGATCCATTACTTGCTATTTTGTGTTCACTTTATTTTGCTTTTAGTTATTTTTCTTTCTTGTCTTTTTGTATGCATATGGACCTAGTCTTAGTGAACTACCTTCTGTTAGGGACCTTGGGAGGGAGAAGACAGTTAAATGTATGGGCTACCCCAAATCCAAAAGCTGTAGTAACTGCGTACTACGGTTGTCGAGTCGCGAGGGCCACTAGCCTCGAGCTATGTGGACTGATGGGTCACGTGGGCCGCTAGCCTCGAGTTATGCCGGCTGATAGTATTGGTACATGACGTGTGCGTGTTGTGAGTTGTTATCTTGTCCTGGGGGAGTCAGCCTTCACCTGCCCATACATCGATATGTCTACTAAATTGCCTACTAGAAAGGTTAGGAGACCTTAGCAAATTTTATGTTGTAATCATGGCATGAAAAAATGTCACATCGCAGAATAGTAAGTTATTCCTTGTCCTTGTTTGGTTGTAGGGATAGCCTACTGTTTCGATGATGGGATATTGAGCCGTGTTATGGTTTGGACATTTTTACTTTATCTTTATTTTATGGTGCATTTATATTCAGTTCGTATGACATGTTCTTCCTGTATCTTGTTACGTCCCTCTGAGGACCTGGTTATCTCTCCAGGTGTATGTGCTTCTGTGATATTGCAGGTGCTCTAGCCGAGGCCATGATCTTCTCCATCATTTCGAAGATGATTACACTTGGCTAGTCTTGTTATTTCATCTATTCCTCCGTGTACCTTTTACTTGAGATAGTTGGTAGTGGACTTTGTCTCCGTCCAACGTATTGTACAAAGACTTATTGCAGTTGATTATATAATATCTTTTATTCTTCATTTGTGGATGAGATTAGATTACTCTTGATTTACTGCATTTTACAGCTTATGTATACATACGAGTTTCCATATATTGGAGTATACTTCGTATGTATGCAGCTGGCATGGATACGTACCTAGTCTTAAGTATTTTTGGACTAGGGCGTTACAGGCGTGATATCAAAGCGAAAGTTCAGTGGTATCAATATACATGACTTATCACTCGTAGAGATGTAATGTGAGTCCCCTCGGGTGGAAGAATAGAGTGTAAGTTCAGTGGTACCTGATGTACATAACTCGACACTCTAGGTAGTATTTTTTTTGTTAATCGACAGCCTCTTATTGATGAGATAAGGAACTCTGTCCATGGGGATTACATCATCAGGAGAGGTACCATCCATCCTCTTCGGCTACCCCCTGTGTCTTGGGCAACTTGACCGCCAAGGGTCGAACTTGAAATATTGGCTTGCTTGAGTATATCGGATCGGCATTTAGTTGCCGGCTTGTCTTGGGAAGACGAGTGAAAATTAGCTCTGTAGGAACAAAATAGTAAAGCGTAATACTCTAGAGGGGGGGGGGTGAATAGAGTTGGCAGCAGAATAATGCTAATTAAAAAATGTTAGCAGCACAATCACAGAATATTAATCACAACTGAAATAAAGTAAAGACAGAGTTAAGAGGGCAAACGCAAAGACAACGATGTATACTGGTTTCCCTCTGTTGAGGACTAATCCAGTCGGTAGAACTCTTGCTACCAGTTGAATCCACTATTAGAAAAACCGCAAGTTTTCTTACGAAGTCCTTGCAACTTCTACAACGCGAGCTTTGATACGAAGAACTCGTCCAACTTCAAATGTGAAGAGGTATTCTTCAATCAAGCCTTCTGATTACAATATTTCAGAAACTTCTAGACCGTACCGTACTGGCAAATCGACTAGAGGATTGTAACTGGCTTGGGATCTGAAATTAAAAGCTCTAGAAAACTCTTTGGAAGACTGAAAGCTTTAGATAGAGAGAAGATTGAAAGTGAATGAGTGAGTTGAAATGATCGAAATCCTTCTCTATTTATAGGGGTTCCAAAGGCAGACTTCTGACAGAATTCGGGCAGAATTCGGGCAGAACTCTATGAGCAAATCTCGGTCAATCCGCAACTGCAGGAGGACCAAGTAACAAGGATTCAAAAATCAAACGGCCACCAACCGAACTCTGGCCGAACTCTGGCCGAACTCGGTCCGAGTTCTGTCAGGGTTTAGTCACGGTTTAGTTAGGGTTTTAAAAAGCTTTTTGGTGATTTTGAAAACCTTTTTGTAAACCTTTTTGAGTGGTCATTTTTAAAAACATTTTGGACTCATTTAAGGGTAGCCTATTTGCCAGTACGACTCGGTGTACAACATATTCCTAGACTCAAATAAAATGAAAAATACATTGCATAAGGAATTACAGACTCGAGTAGGCAAACAAATCTTCGGTCTTGAATTCAGTGGATAGCCATTCTTGATCATGTTCAAGAGTCCGAGATGTCCCGACTAGCTTTGTATATCCAGATAGAGTTTAATCAATTATTAAAATCAGGTTGACCATATGACCAATGGGCCAACAATCTCCACTATTTTGATAATTGACAAACTATGAATGATATAACATTAAGCTTGTTCAAAATATCAAAAAGTAGAATTGTTCATATCCTGTATCTCAAAAAAAATGTTAGATCTTTTAATTTTTCTCCCCCTTTGTCACTTAGCAAAATAATTGTAAAAGATAAAGCTCCCCACAATCAATGCATAAGTAACAAATAGTGAGAAAACACATATAAAAGAAATAAGGCATAAAACTAGAGAAATATCACAGGCATGTATTGTCCCCCAAAAAAATCATCACAGACATATAATTTCACAGGCAGTTTATAAAGAATGAAGCAATATAAGAAATAGTGCTATCATAAACTGAAACTGAAACATAGTGCTGAAATAAACTGGAATGCCATAAACTGAGGCATAATAAACATGTCCATGAAAATAAAAGAGTACTGAAGCAAACTAGAAAGTGCTAAGAATAATAAAAAAGTACTGATAATAACTTGGAATGTCGGAGCATTTCCAAGTGCACAATAAAATACCACTCAAAATCATATAGTCATATCTCCTCATCATCATCCTCATCATCATCATCAGCTCGACCAGCATGTCCTGAAGGACCAGCTCCAGAGGTACCAACGCCAGAAGGATGAGGAGGGGCGCCAACATAGAACTCACCAACAAAGTCACGAGGTGGAGCACGACCAGGACGGTACCAATCATAGGCGTTACCGGACTGGAAGTAGGCATGAACAGCCTCATCCTCACAGCGGTAACCAGAGAAAGCTGGATCTCTAGGGATGGAACCGGCTGAATGACCAGTCTGGGCGAAACGAAGATCAGCTAAGGAATTTGCAAGCGCCTGATAACGGGTGACGTCGCAGAACTCACACTTGCGAGCCATGTCCGTCATCGAGACGTGCAAAATAGATAAATGCTGATGTATGCCCTCAAATGTTATGGCATACTGATGAGGTGGTGGAGGAGGTGCAGTAGGAGGAGCATGAGGTGGAGCTGAAGAAGTCATGCTACGACGAGATAACTGAAGAAACTTGGGCTCAGGGTCCTGAGTACAAGTCGACAGATCGATATCGAAGCGCTGAAAGATGGATGGAAGAATCATCGCGTAAGAGAGATTTCTATCTTTTGTACGACAACGACCCATCATCTGAATCATGGTCTTAGGGGCAGAAAAAGGAATCCCCTTAAGAATGTGGTACATGGCGGACAGCTCAAGAGAAGTCACATCATCCTTTGAAGTGGATTTTGGAAGGATAGTGGAATAGATGACGCGATACAATTCATAGTTAAACAAGTTCAGGTTGTTAGCCTTGAACTTTCCAGAGCGTACTCTATCAGGTGCACAGAGTTCCGCTTTGAAACTGGCGAGTGTCGTGCCTTCGGAGAAATCAAATTCAGTGATGTCAACTAGCGGTTCACCTTCGTTAGGGATACCAAGGATCTCCGCTAAGAGGTCATCATTAAAATTGATATCAATAACTCCAACACGAGTCCTCACATCAAAAGTGTTTAATATGAGATTGCAATAAAATAATCTAATGGCATTAGTTGCTATAGGGAAGCAGATTTTAACAAAAAGATGTAACCCTAATGCCTCAAAGAAATGACGATGATCAGGAAATACAGTCCATTTGACTGGAGCGCCTGTGTATATGGATCTCATGGAGAAGTCTCCATACCACAGTAGGGCTTGGTCTAGGGTTTGAAAGAAAAATCCGTCGAACGTATCGTCGCTCGTTTGGACCGGCGAGAAGAGGGAATGCATATGCGGATGTGAATATGACCCTTCCTCACTGGGGTTCGTCTTCTTTCTCTTTGAAGGATTGAATTTGGGTGCCATTTGTGCAAATTGAAGTAAAAATGCACTAATTGAAAAGTGGAGAATGATGTGGTTATACCTTCCGAAATCAAAGTATGTCGAAGAGAACGACGAACTCTGCACGAATCCAAATTTTGGATTGATTTCACCACTTGGATTGGAAGAAGGAGGGTGGTGAAAAGCTAGGGTTCGGGGCCCCTTCGCGGCTGCTGCTCCTGTTGTGATGTAGTTTGGAAGCAATGAAGAAGAAAGCCTTCTCGGGTTCTGTATATATACCCTAACACCCTCAACCGAACTCGGGCCGAATTCGGTCAGAGCACTGGCCGAATTCGCCTAGGGTTCTTTATAGTTGATTTCTGCCATTCTTTTTTATTGTCTTATTTCAAATATTTAATTCAAAGATTAGTCATTTCAACTTCAATTAACATAATTAATATTATTTTATAGATTAAATGTCGTTACACAGTGACTGTTTCAGATTAGCTGTAGGAGTACTGTTCCAGCTGGCGAAGGTTCACCGGGGAACTCTTAAGTACCGCTTCGCTTCAACCGTAGTTGTGGTGACAGACAGACTCTTTATTGGCTTGTCTCTAACACAATTTTTGTGTAATGATATATAATCATAAAACAAAATTAATTAATATTATTGACGTCCAAAATTCCTAATTCTTGACGTAAATAATTGAAACGATCTTCTGCTAGAGGTTTAGTGAAGATGTCAGCTAGTTGATTTTCAGTATCTATGTACACAAGGTTTATATCTCCATTTTGATGATGATCTCTAAGAAAGTGATGTCGAATCTCGATATGTTTAGTACGAGAGTGACATACTGGATTCTTAGTCAAATTAATAGTGCTCGTATTATCACAGAAAATGGAAATATGTGTGTAAAATAAGTCATAGTCTTCTAGGGTTTGTTTCATCCACAAAAAACTGAGCATAATAACGTTCTGCGGCGATGTACTCAGCCTCTGTTGTTGATAGGGCTACAAAATTTTGCTTTTTACTAAACCATGAGACTAAAGCCTTGCCTAAGAAATGACATGTGCCACTGGTACTTTTTCTAGCAACTTTGCGTCCAGCAAAATCTGCATCCGAATAACCAATAAGGTCAAAGGACTTAGTTTTGGGATACCACAAGCCAACAGAAGAAGTGCCCTTAAGGTATCAAAAGATACGCTTAACTGCGGACAAATGTGATTCCTTTGGGTTAGCTTGAAAACGTGCACACAGGCAAACACTAAACATTATATCTGGACGACTAGCAGTTAAATAAAGTAAACTACCAACCATACCTCGATACTTACGTGTGTCGACTGGCTTGCCTTGTTTATCTGAATCAAGCTTTGTTGAAGTTGCCATTGGAGTGCCAATAGGTTTGACATTGTCCAGATCAAACTTCTTTAGCAGGTCTTTTGTGTACTTGGCTTGATTTATAAATGTCCCATTATCAGTTTGTTTGATTTGCAATCCGAGAAAGAATTTCAGCTCTCCCATCATGCTCATTTCAAACTCATTCTGCATACACTTAGAAAATTCTTGACATAGAGATTCATCAGTAGATCCAAATATAATATCATCAACATAGATTTGAATTAAAAGAAGTTTGCCATTAAAAGACTTAATAAACAGTGTAGTGTCAACCTTGACTTTTGAAAAATCGTTGTCAAGTAGAAAAGTGCTTAGACGATCATACCAAGCACGAGGGGCTTGTTTTAAACCGTATAAGGCTTTCTTCAACTTGAAAACATGATCAGGGTTTTTGAAATCTGTGAAACCTGGAGGTTGTGCTATAAAAACTTCTTCTTTTATAAAACCATTTAAAAAAGCACTCTTGACATCCATTTGAAATAGTTTGAAATCATGAAAATATGCAAATGCACATAACATGCGAATGGATTCTAATCTCGCAACTGGGGCACAAGTCTCATCGTAGTCGACACCTTCTTCTTGATTGTATCCTTGAGCTACGAGTCGAGCCTTATTACGAGTCACTAAACCATTCTCATTTAGTTTATTTCGGAATACCCAACGGGTGCCAATCACCGGATGATCAATAGGCCTGGGAACAAGTTCCCAAACTTGATTCCGTTCAAATTGGTTTAATTCCTCTTGCATAGCATCTATCCAAAAACTATCACTACATGCTTCATCAATAGTTTTGGGTTCTAGCTGTGAAATAAATGCAACACTAGAAACAATATCTCTACTGGATGTACGAGTACTTACTCGTTTGGTAATATCACCAATTACCAAATCTTTTGGATGATCAGCTGTAAATTTCAACCTTTTCGGTAGATTCTGAAGATAGCTGGTTCCTGGATCTTCTCTAGGAGGTTCAGCTAGTATAGAGCTTGGTCGAGGATCAGCTGATGTTGAGCTTGATGCAGTCAGATCTTCATCACTGTCATCGATAGTCATTTGATTTAGTTAATCAAAAGTGACATTGATTGACTCTTCGATGATTATGGTTCGTTTGTTGAAGACTCTGTATCCTTTGCTCTTGGTCGCATAACCTAAAAATATACCTTCATCAGTCTTTTCATCAAATTTTCCCAAATTGTCTTTTGTATTAAGAATAAAACATTTACAACCAAATATTCTAAAGTATGAAACAGATGGAATTCTATTAAACCATAACTCAAATGGAGTCTTCTTCGATTTGGGTCAAATTAGAACTCTATTGAGAACAAAGCAAGCTGTATTGACAGCTTCAGCCCAGAAATATTTGGGTAGACTAAACTGGTTTAACATCACTCTGGCCATTTTGGTTAGAGTTCTGTTCTTACGTTCCACAACTCCATTTTATTGTGGAGTCCTAGGGCAGGAGAACTCGTGTACAAAACCGTGTGTGTCACAAAATTGCTCAAAATCAGCATTCTCGAATTTGCCTCCATGATCGCTTCTGATTCGAGTGATCATGTAACCTTTTTCATTCTGTACTTTCTTGCAAAAGGCGACAAATTTGGATAATGCATCATTCTTGCGTGTCAAGAAATATACCCACGTGTATCTAGAGAAATCATCTACAATTACGAAAGCATAAAGCTTACCTCCGAGGCTAGCAACTCTGCTAGGACCAAATAAGTCCATATGAAGCAATTGTAGAGGTCTAGTAGTACATACTGCGTTTACTGACTTGAATGTGGATCTGGTAGCTTTGTTCTTTTCATATTGGCTGCATACCGAATCCTTCTTGAATGTAATGTCTGGTTAACCGCGTACTAGCTTCTTTGTGGATAATCTTGAGATCGTATCCATATTAGCGTGACCGAGTCTCATATGCCACAGATGACTCTCATCACTCTTGGCCATTAAGCATCTACCTGAAATGTTAGTTTCTTCTAACAAATAGAAAACATATATGTTGTCTTCCCTGATACCTTCAAAGATAGTACTACCAGTTGAGCTATCAACTATAGTACATTTATCTTTGCCAAAGTTGATGCCATAACCATGATCAGCTAGATGACTTATGCTGAGTAGATTATGTTTCAACTCGGTAACCAGACAGACATCCTTAATCACAGGATAGGGAGACTTACCAACATCACCGATACCAATAATATACCCTTTCAAGTTATTACTGAAGGAGACATAGCCTTCCTTCTTTTTCTTCGACAGTGTTGCAAATAGGGTAGCATCACCGGTCATATGCCGTGAGCAACCGCTATCGAGGACCCATTTGCTTCTAGCATGTGAAAGGTGTTCCACCTACAAAACAGTTTGCAGATGAAACTTTTGGTACCCATTTCGTGTAGGGTCCTGAATTGTTAGCGTTTGGTATCCAAGCATAAACATTTAAATCAATAAGCTTTCTCATTCTACATGCAGATGAAATATGACCAATGAGGCCACAATAATGACATTGTACATGTCGAGTGTTGAAAGCTGAGTGGTGTGCATGGTTGGTAGGTTTAGGTTTTCTAGTATAGAAGAAAGCATACCTATAATCTTGTTTGGGCTTAACCTTTTGGGGTAAAGGTTTGATAGGATTAGGTCTGACAGTGTTTGGCTTGGGAATGTTTCAATTTTTCGGTAAGTGACACGTGTTAGGGTAGGAAGCAGCAGGCTCAGGCTGTTTTTCTAATCTAATTTCCAATCTTTTGGAAGTGTCATAAAACTTAGTATAATCAGAAGTGAGTGATTCCATTCTGATTTGTGCACATCGAAGACTTTTCTTCTCTATAGAAAGTTCTTCCTTGAGTTGTCAATAATTTTGTCTTTTTCTTCAGATGACTTGGTAGTCTCGTGTAATAAGAGCTTTGTTGAAGAAAGCTCACCAGACTCACTAACATTATTTCTAACCTCAGTTAGTAGGTCGGTAAGTCTACCTATTTCACCTTTGTACTCTTTGAGTACCTTCTTAGAGGTCTGATACTTGCTACGCAGTTTCTTGTAATCAGTCATCAGATCACTGAAGGCATCTCCTAATTGCTCAAAGGTGAAGTCATCCTAAGTATCAACTACAGGTTCAGTAGGTACCTGATCGGATGCCATAAAGCATACGTTTGCAGCGTTTTCTGATTGTTCATCTTCTGAGTCGCTGGCTTCACTTTCATGCCATATGCTGGTATTGGCATATCTCCTAGATGTTGATCTCTTCAGGTTCCATTTTTCATACATGTTGCTCTTTTTGCTTGATGATGAGTTTGTGGGACAATCCTTCTTCATGTGTCCCTTCTTCTTGCAACCATAACAGACAGCATCTTCTTGATACCAGTTGTTGCTGTTGTTCTCTTTGACTCTCTTCTCATGTGTCATGAATCTTTTGAACTTCCTTGCTAGGAGTGCTTGATCTTCAACGTCAGATCCACTGCTGTCTGAATCACCTTCAGCAGCTTTTCTGTGCTGAGCCTTGAAAGCGATCGTCTTCTCCTTTGGTGCAGGCTCTTCAAAATCTTGTAGCTCCAGTTCATGAGTGAGTAGCTTACCCATGAGTACTTCGAGTGTCATCGTAGTGAGGTCATTTCCCTCAATAATAGCAATAGCCTTCGGAATCCAGTTCTTGGTGAGAGCTCGCAGGAGTTTGCGAATCTTTTCATGGTTACTGTAATCTTTGCCTAAGGAGGATAAAGGATTTACAATATCCAAGAATCTTTCGAACATTTGTGTAACTGTTTCGTTGGGCTTCATCTTGAACGCCTCGTACTCTTGAGTAAGTCTGCTGACTTTAGATTCTTTGACTTGAGTCGTCCCTTCATGTGTGACTTCAAGTAGATTCCATACTTCATTAGCCGTTGTGCAGATAGACACCCTGTTAAATTTAGTTCTGTCTAAAGCACAAAAAAGAGCATTAATGGCACGTGCGTCAAGACTGGCCCTTTTCTTTTCTTCCTCTGTATATCTGCTATGGGGTTTTTCAACTAAAACTCCATCAACATTTATACGAGGTGGCTTTTGATAGCCATCAAGAACAATGGACCATAAATCAAAGTCAAGTGATTTTAAGAAGAAACTCATCCGTGTTTTCCAATAGGTATAGTTCGTACCATCAAACAGTGGGGGTCTGTTTGTGGCCTGGCCTTCACTTGTGAATTTCACAGTTGCCATGTGTTGTGCTGTGATCTATATAACAGTTAATGAATAAATAATTGCACTGTTATTTTTGCTTTACCTGTAACACCCACTCTGATACCAATTGTAGGAACGAAATAGTAAAGCGTAATACTCTAGAGGAGGGGTGAATAGAGTTGGCAGCGGAATAATGCTAATTAAAAAATATTAGCAGTACAATTACAGAATATTAATCACAACTGAAATAAAGTAAAGACGGAGTTAAGAGAGCAAATGCAAAGACAGCGATGTATACTAGTTTTCCTCTGTTGAGGACTAATCCAGTCGGTAGAACTCTTGCTACCAGTTGAATCCACTATTGGAAAAACCGCAAGTTTTCTTACGAAGTCCTTGCAACTTCTACAACGTGAGCTTTGATACGAAGAACTCGTCCAACTTCAAATGTGAATATGTATTCTTCAATCAAGCCTTCTGATTACAATCTCTCAGAAACTTCTAGACCGTACCGCACTGGCAAATCGACTAGAGGATTGTAACTGGCTTGGGATCTGAAATTGAAAGCTCTAGAAAACTCTTTGGAAGACTGAAAGCTCTAGATAGAGAGAAGATTGAAAGTGAATGAGTGAGTTGAAATGATCGAAATCCTTCTTTATTTATAGGTGTTCCAAAGGCAGACTTCTGACAGAATTCGGACAGAATTCGGGCAGAACTCTATGAGCAAATCTCGGTCAATCCGCAACGGCAGGAGGACCAAGTAACAAGGATTCAAAAATCAAACGGCCACCAACCGAACTCTGGCCGAACTCTGGCCGAACTCGGTCCGAGTTCTGTCAGGGTTTAGTCAGGGTTTAGTTAGGGTTTTAAAAAGCTTTTTGGTGATTTTTGAAAACCTTTTTGAGAGGTCATTTTTAAAAACATTTTGGACTCATTTAAGGGTAGCCTATTTGTCAGTACGACTCGGTGTACAACATATTCCTAGACTCAAATAAAATGAAAAATACATTGCATAAGGAATTACAGACTCGAGTAGGCAAACAGATCTTCGGTCTTGAATTCAGTGGATAGCCATTCTTGATCATGTTCAAGAGTCCGAGATGTCCCGACTAGCTTTGTATATCCAGACAAAGTTTAATCAATTATTAAAATCAGGTTGACCATATGACCATGGGCCAACAATCTCCCCCATTTTGATAATTGACAAACTATGAATGATATAACATTAAGCTTGTTCAAAATATCAACAAGTAGAATTGTTCATATCCTGTATCTCAAAAAAAATGTTCGATCTTTTAATTTTTCTCCCCCTTTGTCACTTAGCAAAATAATTACAAAAGATAAAGCTCCCCCGCAATCAATGCATAAGTAACAAATAGTGAGAAAACACATATAAAAGAAATAAGGCATAAAACTAGAGAAATATCACAGGCATGTATTGTTGCAAGAAAAAAAATCATCACAGACATGTAATTTCGCAGGCAGTTTATAAAGAATGAAGCAATATAAAAAATAGTGCTATCATAAACTGAAACTGAAACATAGTGCTGAAATAAACTGGAATGCCATAAACTTAGGCATAATAAACATGTCCATGAAAATAAAAGAGTACTGAAGCATACTAGAAAGTGCTAAGAATAATAAAAAAGTACTGATAATAACTTGGAATGTCGGAGCATTTCCAAGTGCACAATAAAATATCACTCAAAATCATATAGTCATATCTTCTCATCATCATCCTCATCATCATCATCAGCTCGACCAGCATGTCCTGATGGACCAGCTCCAGAGGTACCAACGCCAGAAGGATGAGTAGGGGCGCCAGCATAGAACTCACCAACAAAGTCATGAGGTGGAGCACGATCAGGACGGAACCAATCATAGGGGTTACCGGGCTGGAAGTAGGCATGAACAGCCTCATCCTCACAGCGGTAACCAGAGAAAGCTGGATCTCTAGGGATGGAACCGGTTAAATGACCAGTCTGGGCGAAACGAAGATCAGCTAAGGAATTTGCAAGCGCCTGATAACGGGTGACGTCGCAGAACTTACGCTCGTGAGGCATGTCCGTCATCAAGACGTGCAAAGCAGATAAATGCTGATGTATGCCCTCAAATGTCATGGCATACTGATGAGGTGGTGGAGGAGGTACAGTAGTAGGAGCAGGAGGTAGAGCTGAAGCAGTCATGCTACGATGAGATAACTGAAGAAACTTGGGCTCAGGGTCCTGAGTACAAGTCGACAGATCGATATCGAAGCGCTGAAAGATGCGTGGGAGAATCATCGCGTAAGAGAGATTTCTATCTCTTGCACGACAACGACCCATCATCTGAATCATGGTCTTAGGGGCAGAAAAAAGAATCCTCTTAAGAATGTGGTACATGGCGGACAGCTCAAGAGAAGTCACATCATCCTTTAAAGTAGATTTTGGAAGGATAGTAGAATAGATGATACGATACAATTCATAGTTAAACAATTTCAGGTTGTTAGCCTTGAACTTTCCAGAGCGTACTCTATCAGGTGCACAGAGTTCTGCTTTGAAACTGGCGAGTGTCGTACCTTCGGGGAAATCAAATTCAGTGATGTCAACTAGCGGTTCACCTTCGTTAGGGATACCAAGGATCTCCGCTAAGAGGTCATCATTGAAATTGATATCAATACCTCCAACACGAGTGCTCACACCAAAAGTGTTTAATATGAGATTGCAATAAAATAATCTAATGGCATTAGTTGCTATAGGGAAGCAGATTTTAACAAAAAGATGTAACCCTAATGCCTCAAAGAAATGACGATGATCAGGAAATACAGTCCATTTGACTGGAGCGCCTGTGCATATGGATCTCATGGAGAAGTCTCCATACCACAGTAGGGCTTGGTCTAGGGTTTGAAAGAAAAACCCGTCGAACGTACCGTCGCTCGTTTAGACCGGCGAGAAGAGGGAATCCGTATGCGGATGCGAAGATGACCCTTCCTTACTGGGGTTCGTCTTCTTCCTCTTTGAAGGATTGAATTTGGGTGCCATTTGTGCAAATTGAAGTAAAAATGCACTAATTGAAAAGTGGAGAATGATGTGGTTATACCTCCCGAAATCAAAGTATGTCGAAAAGAACGACGAACTCCGCACGAATCCAAATTTTGGATTGATTTCACCACTTGGATTGGAAGAAGGAGGGTGGTGAAAAGCTAGGGTTCGGGGCTCCTTCGCGGCTGCTGCTGCCGTTGTGATGTAGTTTGGAAGAAATGAATAAGAAAGGCTTCTCGGGTTCTGTATATATACCCTGACACCCTCAACCGAACTCGGGCCGAATTCGGTTAGAGCACTGGCCGAATTCGCCTAGGGTTCTTTATAGTTGATTTCTGCCATTCTTTTTTATTGTCTCATTTCAAATATTTAATTCAAAGATTAGTCATTTCAACTTCAATTAACATAATTAATATTATTTTATAGATTAAATGTCGTTATACAGCGACTGTTTCAGATTAGCTGTAGGAGTACTGTCCCAGCTGGCGGAGGTTCACCGGGGAACTCTTAAGTACCGCTTCGCTTCAACCATAGTTGTGGTGACAAACAGACTCTTTATTGGCTTGTCTCTAACACAGTTTTTGTGTAATGATATATAATCATAAAACAAAATTAATTAATATTATTGACGTCCAAAATTCCTAATTCTCGACGTAAATAATTGAAACGATCTTCCGCTAGAGGTTTAGTGAAGATGTCAGCTAGTTGATTTTCAGTATCTATGTACACAAGGTTTATATCTCCATTTTGATGATGATCCCTAAGAAAGTGATGTCGAATCTTGATATGTTTAGTACGAGAGTGATATACTGGATTCTTAGTCCAATTAATAGTGCTCGTGTTATCACAGAAAATAGGAATATGTGTGTAAAATAAGTCATAGTCTTCTAGGGTTTGTTTCATCCACAAAAACTGAGCACAACAACGTCCTACGGCGATGTACTCAGCCTCTGTTGTTGATAGGGCTACAGAATTTTGCTTTTTACTAAACCATGACTAAAGCCTTTCCTAAGAAATGACATGTGCCACTGGTACTTTTTCTATCAACTTTGCATCCAGCAAAATCTGCATCCGAATAACCAATAAGGTCAAAGGACTTAGTTTTGGGATACCACAAGCCAACAGAAGAAGTGTCCTTATGGTATCGAAAGATACGCTTAACTGCAGATAGATGTGATTCCTTTGGGTTAGCTTGAAAACGTGCACCCAGGCAAACACTAAACATTATATCTGGACGACTAGCAGTTAAATAAAGTAAACTACCAATCATACCTCGATACTTACGTGTGTCGACTGGCTTGCCTTGTTCATCTGAATCAAGCTTTGTTGAAGTTGTCATTGGAGTGCCAATAGGTTTGACATTGTCCAGATTAAACTTCTTTAGCAGGTCTTTTGTGTACTTGGCTTGATTTATAAATGTCCCATTATCAGTTTGTTTGATTTGCAATTCGAGAAAGAATTTCAGCTCTCCCATCATGCTCATTTCAAACTCATTCTGCATACACTTAGAAAATTCTTGACACAGAGATTCATCAGTAGATCCAAATATAATATCATCAACATAGATTTGAATTAAAAGAAGTTTGCCATTAAAAGACTTAATAAATAGTGTAGTGTCAACCTTGCCTTTTGAAAAACCATTGTCAAGTAGAAAAGAGCTTAGACGATCATACCAAGCACGAGGGGCTTGTTTTAAACCGTATAAGGCTTTCTTCAACTTGAAAACATGATTAGGGTTTTTGAAATCCGTGAAACCTGGAGGTTGTGCTACAAAAACTTCTTCTTTTATAAAACCATTTAAAAAAGCACTCTTGACATCCATTTGAAATAGTTTGAAATCATAAAAACATGCAAATGCACATAACATGCGAATGGATTCTAATCTCGCAACTGGGGCATAAGTCTCATGTAGTCGATACCTTCTTCTTGATTGTATCCTTGAGCTACGAGTCGAGCCTTATTACGAGTCACTAAACCATTCTCATTTAGTTTATTTCGGAATACCCAACGGGTGCCAATCACCGGATGATCAATAGGCCTGGAAACAAGTTCCCAAACTTAATTTCGTTCAAATTGGTTTAATTCCTCTTGCATTGTATCTATCCAAAAACTATCACTACATGATTCATCAATAGTTTTGGGTTCTAGCTGTGAAATAAATGCAACACTAGAAACAATATCTCTACTGGATGTACGAGTACTTACTCCTTTGGTAATATCACCAATTACCAAATCTTTTGGATGATCAGCTGTAAATTTTAACCTTTTCGATAGATTCTGAAGATAGCTGGTTCCTGGATCTTCTGTAGGAGGTTCAGCTAGTGCAGAGCTTGGTTGAGGATCAGCTGATGTTGAGCTTGATGCAGTCAGATCTTTATCACTGTCATCGATAGTCATTTGATTTAGTTCATCAAAAGTGACGTTGATTGACTCTTCGATGATCATGGTTCATTTTTTGAAGACTCTGTATCCTTTGCTCTTGGCCGCATAACCTAAAAATATACCTTTATCGGCCTTTTTATCAAATTTTCCCAAATTGTCTTTTGTATTAAGAATAAAACATTTACAACCAAATATTCTAAAGTATGAAACAGATGGAATTCTATCAAACCATAACTCAAATGGAGTCTTCTTCGATTTGGGTCGAATTAGAACTCTATTGAGAACAAAGCAAGCTGTATTGACAGCTTCAGCCCAGAAATATTTGGGTAGACTAAACTGGTTTAACATCACTCTGGCCATTTCGGTTAGAGTTCTATTCTTACGTTCCACAACTCCATTTTGTTGTGGAGTCCCAGGGCAGGAGAACTCGTGTACAAAATCGTATGTGTCACAAAATTGCTCAAAATCAGCATTCTCGAATTTGCCTCCATGATCGTTTCTGATTCGAGTGATCATGTAACCTTTTTCATTCTGTACTTTCTTGCAAAAGGTGACAAATTCGGATAATCCATCATTCTTGCGTGTCAAGAAATATACCCACGTGTATCTAGAGAAATCATCTATAATTACGAAAGAATAAAGCTTACCTCCGAGGCTAGCAACTCTGCTAGGACCAAATAAGTCCATATGAAGCAATTGTAGAGGTCTAGTAGTACATACTGCGTTTACTGACTTGAATGTGGATCTGGAAGCTTTGTTCTTTTCATATTGGCTGCATACCGAATCCTTCTTGAATGTAATGTCCGGTAAATCGCGTACTAGCTTCTTTGTGGATAATCTTGAGATCGTATCCATATTAGCGTGACCGAGTCTCATATGCCACAGATGACTCTCATCACTCTTGGCCATTAAGCATCTACCTGAAATGTTAGTTTCTTCTAACAAATAGAAAACATATATGTTGTCTTCCATGATACCTTCAAAGATAGTACTACCAGTTGAGCTATCAACTATAGTACATTTGTCTTTGCCAAAGTTGATGCCATAACCATGATCAACTAGATGACTTATGCTGAGTAGATTATGTTTCAACTCGGTAACCAGACATACATCCTTAATCATAGGATAGGGAGACTTACCAACATCACCGATACCAATAATATATCCTTTCAAGGTATTACCGAAGGAGACATAGCCTTCCTTCTTTTTCTTCGACAGTGTTGCAAATAGGGTAGCGTCACCGGTCATATGCCGTGAGAAACCGCTGTCGAGGACCCATTTGCTTCTAGCATATGAAAGGTGTTCCACCTACAAAATAGTTTGCAGATGAAACTTTCGGTACCCATTTCTTGTAGGGTCCTGAATTGTTAGCTTTTGGTATCCAAGCATAAACATTTAAATCAACAAGCTTTCTTATTCTATATACAGATAAAATATGACCAATGAGGCCACAATAATGACATTGTGCATGTCGAGTGTTGAAAGCTGAGTGGTGTGCATGGTTGGTAGGTTTAGGTTTTCTAGTATAGAAGAAAGCATACCTATAATCTTGTTTAGGCTTAACCTTTTAGGGTAAAGGTTTGATAGGATTAGGTCTGACAGTATTTAGCTTGGGAATGTTCCAATTTTTCGGTAAGTGACACGTGTTAGGGTAGGAAGCAGCAGGCTCAGGCTATTTTTCTAACCTAATTTCCAATCTTTTGGAAGTGTCATACAACTTAGTATAATCAGAAGTGAGTGATTCCATTCTGATTTGTGCACATCGAAGACTTTTCTTCTCTATAGAAAGTTCTTCCTTGAGTTGGTCAATAATTTTGTCTTTCTCTTCGAATGACTTGGTAGTCTCGTGTAATAAGAGCTTTGTTGAAGAAAGCTCACCAGACTCACTAACATTATTTCTAACCTCAGCTAGTAGGTCGGTAAGTCTACCTATTTCACCTTTGTACTCTTTGAGTACCTTCTTAGAGGTCTGATACTTGCTACGCAGTTTCCAGTAATCAGTCATCAGGTCACTAAAGGCATCTCCTAATTGCTCAAAGGTGAAGTCATCATAAGTATCAACTACAGGTTCAGTAGGTACTTGATCGGATGCCATAAAGCATACGTTTGCAGCGTCTTCTGATTGTTCGCCTTCTAAGTCGCTGGCTTCACTTTCATGCCATATGCTGGTATTGGCATATCTCCTAGATGTTGATCTCTTCAGGTTCCCTTTTTTATACCTGTTGCTCTTCTTGCTTGATGATGAGTTTGTGGGACAATCCTTCTTCATGTGTCCCTTCTTCTTGCAACCATAACAGACAACATCTTCTTGATACCAGTTCTTGCTGTTGTTCTCTTTGACTCTCTTCTCATGTCTCATGAATCTTTTGAACTTCCTTGCTAGGAGTGCTTGATCTTCAGCGTCAGATCCACTGCTGTCTGAATCACCTTCAGCAGCTTTTCTGTGCTGAGCCTTGAAAGCGATCGTCTTCTCCTTTGGTGTAGGCTCATCAAAATCTTGTAGCTCTAGTTCATGAGTGAGTAGCTTAACCATGAGTACTTTGAGTGTCATCGTAGTGAGGTCGTTTCCTTCAATAATAGCAGTAGCCTTCGGAATCCAGTTCTTGGTGAGAGCTCGCAGGAGTTTGCAAATCTTTTCATGGTTACTGTAATCTTTGCCTAAGGAGGACAAAGGATTTACAATATCCAAGAATCTCTCGAACATTTGTGTAACTGTTTCGTTGGGCTTCATCTTGAACGCCTCGTACTCTTGAGTAGGTCTGCTGACTTTAGATTCTTTGACTTGAGTCGTGCCTTCATGTGTGACTTCAAGTAGCTTCCATACTTCATTAGCCGTTGTGCAGATAGACACCCTGTTAAATTCAGTTCTGTCTAAAGCACAAAAAAGAGCATTAATGGCACGTGCGTCAAGACTGGCCCTTTTCTTTTCTTCCTCTGTATATCTGCTATGGGGTTTTTCAACTAAAACTCCATCAACATTTATACGAGGTGGCTTTTGATAGCCATCAAGAACAATGGACCATAAATCAAAGTCAAGTGATTTTAAGAAGAAACTCATCCGTATTTTCCAATAGGTATAGTTCGTACCATCAAACAGTGGGGGTCTGTTTGTGGCATGGCCTTCACTTATGAATTTCATAGTTGCCATGTGTTGTGCTGTGATCTATATAACAGTTAATGAATAAATAATTGTACTGTTACCTTTGCTTTACCTGTAACACCCGCTCTGATACCAATTGTAGGAACGAAATAGTAAAGCATAATACTCTAGAGGGGGGTGAATAGAGTTGGCAGCAGAATAATGCTAATTAAAAAATATTAGCAGCACAATCACAGAATATTAATCACAACTGAAATAAAGTAAAGACAGAGTTAAGAGAGCAAACGCAAAGACAGCGATGTATACTGGTTTCCCTCTGTTGAGGACTAATCCAGTCGGTAGAACTCTTGCTACCAGTTGAATCCACTATTAAAAAAACCGCAAGTTTTCTTACGAAGTCCTTGCAACTTCTACAACGTGAGCTTTGATACGAAGAACTCGTCCAACTTCAAACGTGAAGAGGTATTCTTCAATCAAGCCTTCTGATTACAATCTCTCAGAAATTTCTAGACCGTACCGTACTGGCAAATCGACTAGAGGATTGTAACTGGCTTAGGATCTGAAATTGAAAGCTCTAAAAACTCTTTGGAAGACTGAAAGCTTTAGATAGAGAGAAGATTGAAAGTGAATGAGTGAGTTGAAATGATCGAAATCCTTCTCTATTTATAGGTGTTTCAAAGGCAGACTTCTGACAGAATTCGGGCAGAATTCGGGCAGAACTCTATTTGCAAATCTCGGTCAATCCGTAACTGCAGGAGGACAAAGTAACAAGGATTCAAAAATCAAACGGTCACCAATCGAACTCTGGCCGAACTCGGTCCGAGTTCTGTCAGGGTTTAGTTAGGGTTTTAAAAAGCTTTTTGGTGATTTTTGAAAACCTTTTTGAAAACCTTTTTGTAAACCTTTTTGAGAGGTCATTTTTAAAAACATTTTGGACTCATTTAAGGGTAGCCTATTTTCCAATACGACTCGGTGTACAACATATTCCTAGACTCAAATAAAATGAAAAATATATTGCATAAGGAATTATAGACTCGAGTAGGCAAACAGATCTTCGGTCTTGAATTCAGTGGATAGCCATTCTTGATCATGTTCAAGAGTCCGAGATATCCCGACTAGCTTTGTATATCCAGACAGAGTTTAATCAATTATTAAAATCAGGTTGACCATATGACCAATGGGCCAACAAGCTCGACAAGGGATTTTGTGTCTTTCGATGGTCTTTAGATGGATTTTGGTAATTGGATCACCATCGGCCCTATGATGGGCTTTGGCTCTTGAATTTGGGAGTCGGCTGACCATTGGTTCCGACTCCGCAGCTTGAACGAGAGAACCAGGTACCTCTTCATGCACGATTGCGACAAGGGGTGCTGCTTTGCCTGATTTACGAGTCTGGAGGTGAATTATCAAGGGTTCCTCTGGCCTGTGATGGTCTCCAGTTTATTAATGATCTACTTCTTGGATTCTTCATATAGACAAGCCTCCGAAGAATAATAAGACTCAACCCCTTTGAAGGGATCGATGTCGGCGAATTCGGTCCTCACGAAACCGTATCTATTGACATACTTGAAGCACTGGTTAATGGTGGATGGCACGATCATATAGTCATATATCCAGTGACGCCCCAAGAGGATATTGTAAGGTGTGTCTACCTCTATGACGTAGCAGGTAACTTCCGTCTTCAGGTCACCAATCTGGCACTTCAACCGGATCTTCCCTAGAGGATAGCTTCTTTCTGAGTTAAAACCGCTGATGATAGTGTTGATTGCTGCTAGCCGATGCATAGGGATGCCAAGGAGTTGGAGCAAGCTTTTCGAGATAATGCTTATTGACGAGCCCGGGTCGATATGCCTCCGATCCACCTTGATGTCGCCTATGTATCAAGTGTAGTACACGGGGCGATCATGCAAGTTAGTCTTAATCAACATGTCCCGCGGAGTAAATACGATGTTGGATATTATAACTGTGCTATCGCCGCCCTGTAAATCTGCTAGCGGGTCTTCCTGTCACCCCCATTTCCTGTATTTTATATTTATACTCGTAATTTGATTTTGGCACGTATTTTTATTTTCTCGACTTATGGATTCGGGTTCTCGTAAATGGGTTTTGAACCATGGCTTGGTTTTATTTTGTGGAGTTGGTTTGATTTGGTTTGGTTTATCATGAGAGGAGCACTTTAACCTACACTCCACCCTCAACACAACACAACCCACCATCATAAATCTCCACCTACTTTTCTCTCTCCTCATTATTTTCATTTGTTTCTTCTTCTTCTTCCTTCCTCTACACAACTCCCCAACCTATAGGAAAGTGCACCTTGCCATCAAATAAGCACCACTTTTTATTTGTCCATTAACTAGATTAGGCCATGGAGAACAACTTTAGAACTTGACATTTTATGATTTGGAGCTTTCATTCTTCTAGATCTAGGTTTTAACCATTTTCGAAAATCCTTGGTTTTGATCTATTAAACTTCGATTTTTGCATGTTTTGATGCTTTCATGTGGAAGAGAATTCGATTTTACTCAAGTTAGAACTTTGAAAATCTAGATTTGGTTTTGATTTGGCAAAGTTATGAAGAATTGAAGTTCTTGGACCTGCTCTCGGCCAGGAAGAACTTCCCTCTGCCTTGCGCTCTTTAGCGCATGGCCGATTGCGCACCCCCGGCTTGTGCTCTTTAGCGCAGGGCCGATTGCACATGACCTCAGCCAGTGCTTTGTGGTGCGCTGGATTGCGCTGGCGCAAGCTATCCATGCGCAAGCCAGCCATGCGCAAAGTAACCCCTGCGCAATCCACCCATGCGCAGTTGACTCCTGTGCAGTCTGTTTCTGCATAATCCACCCATGCGCAGTTCACTTCTGTGCAGTCTGTTCATGCGCAATCTGCCCCTGTGCCCTGTGCCCCTGCGCACTTGGCACCCTGCGCAACTGACACCTGCGCAATCCAA
Source organism: Iris pallida (assembly GCA_029216955.1). Classification (NCBI taxonomy): domain Eukaryota; kingdom Viridiplantae; phylum Streptophyta; class Magnoliopsida; order Asparagales; family Iridaceae; genus Iris; species Iris pallida. Next base: position 10,558,725 of record JANAVB010013999.1, on the reverse strand, counting down.
CTCCCTGACCCCTTGCGCAATCTATTGGCTTTTGGAGATTTGTTTATTTCTTGATCTTGGCTCTTCTATAGTCCTATTTATATTAGTATTTTATTAGATATTTTACGCCCATTTTATATCCTTACGCCTTTTGTCGTGAACTTGATTTTACTTAATATGTTTGGAATGACTATTGTACATGGCATGGCATGATAAGGAACTAACATAACACGACAGTGACCCGTAATGGTGCACTCCTGACATGACCAACCTGACTTGATAGTGGCCCGTCGTGGCGCACTCCTATCAAGCACCCTGACTTGATTTATCTTGATAACTTGATAGTGGCCGTGGCGGCGCACTCCTGACTTGACTTGACTTGCCTTGACACCGTGGGTGTTCCTGCTTGCTTGCTTGTACAATCCACTTGTCTTGTCTTGCATCATGTCTAGGACGTGACTTCCTGGGTACCACGGCCAGGGACTCACGCTAAATTGGATTACGCTAATGATTAGATCAAACTAGAACATGGAGAATTCCCAGTCACAGGCAATCTCGTTATCTGGGCGCTTTAATGGACTTGTAGCTTGCCGACGAGTAGAGCACATTTCCAGCACACTGTCATGTGTTGCACCCTCTAAGTCACCTAAGGGTACATCTGTCTCCCGGGCAATGTAGCCACCTATAACTCTCAACCCGCGGAAGGATAACTGGATGGTCTGCAGGGCTTGGGACTGGAATTCTCACTTGCATCTTGTTAGTAATTAGGCTTGTGATAACCCTAGTTAGTTAAAGTAGTAAGCCGTAGTATTTGTTTGGCCGATTGCGAATGGATGGTGTCCAGCCTTGTCTAAGTCTTGTCTAGCTCCAGTACCTGCTATCTCCTGAGCATGTTTGTTTTACTTATCTTAACGATAAATGAGTAGAGACAGTGAGCTATTCAGGCGAAGGGTTACAACCCCAGTCCTTGTCTGGTTTAAGGATTGTAACCTGGCTCCCGGAATGGTTCCACGTCCCTAGTCGTTTATCGCCCTGTGTACCTTACTACTTGTACCTTCTTTTATTCTTTATGTTCTGATATGCTGGCTTTTGTTCTTATTTGTGGCCTCCTTGTGGCACTTGCTCTTTCTGGGGTTTGACCCAGCTGGTTTTGTGTGGCCAGATTTCGGAGCAGCTCCCGAGGATCTACCGAGCTTCCAGCCCAATGGTGACAACTAGACGGAACCCGGGCCAAGAGTGGGTTTTCCTTTTTGTTTCACCCACTTATATGTAAATTTATTCTTTTGAGGCGTTTAGCCGACGAGCACCTGTTAGCTCGATGCACATTTACTTACTGTCTGCCTACGGGCTGTAAACATGATTAACAAATCCTAGGGTTGATCATGTATGACTGAACTCTTGCTAGTCCCATCATTTTGTACGACTAGCTTCATGATCATCCAATATGTAATATTTGGGACGCCTTATATATATATATTTGATGCTCTAATATCTTGCAACTCTGTTAATTGCTTGAGATTGAGACAATAGGCTTGACCTTAAGAGACTGCTGGCTTGTAGTAAACCCTCATATTTAGACAGCCGTGACCGTATAGTTGAGATATATTCTATTTTAATATACGTAGCTGGCTATGTCTGCCCCCGCTCTCCAGTATTCTGGTTCTGGGGCGTGACACTTCCCCTGGAGGCTTGACTTTGGCTAAGTAGGCGTCAGCATTCTGGAGGGCTTCACTTAATACAACACGAAGATCCTTGGAGAGCCTTAGGAGCTCGAATAACGACAGCTTTGCTGGCGTATTAGCCAATTGTGCTAATATGTCGAAGTTGTAAGGTCTTTCCAGTCCATGAGGTATATCATTACGGAGTGGCATGTCGAAGCGGGTCTCCCTTGTCTTGGACTTATCCGCCAGTGGAGGCTGAGATGGCCTTGAAACTTCAGAGGGAGGCAACGTTGCTGGCTGAGGATCTTCGGTTGAACTATCCCCTGCGGGCTGGACTTGTGCTCCAGACCAGGTAACAACGGCTGTAGCCTCCTCAGCCTCGACTGAAATGGTATGGCAAGATCTAGTCTTCCTGCCCTTTTTCTTACTGGTAGGAGATGACACCCCTGGGTAACTTCGGGCAAAAAGTCTGGATGCACCCATATAATCTCTCCTCGTGATGTGGTGAGGGGTACCCATCCAGATGTCTGGCTCTGGACGGGTGGAAGATTAGTAACCTCCATCATTGCCCGGGGGATAGGTATTACCCTGTGCTTGTTTGAGGAAAGTCGCCGAATTGAATAGATACCATGTTTGCTGCCACAGTAACCTCTTCAAAGTCTATCGACAGAGCTTTAGAGTTGATAAGACTCTGAATGTACCGCTTCAATTGGAAGCAGGCCTGGGTGGCATGATGGACATAGCGGTGGAAGTGACAATACTTTGGGTCCTCTATTTCTGCTGTTCGAGGCTCGCGCCTTGGTGGCGGGAGCTGGATCCTACCCCCTTGTAAGAGCATATCGAAGATAGGTTTGACATGACTATCTTTAAATTAGTAGTTGATCTTGGGCCACGGACCTTCCGCCTATTTTTGTTCGGGCTTCTGAGTCGTATTAGTGACCATGGCCTGTTTGCCCTTATTGTCCCGGTTGGTAGTGGTGCCACTGTTGCTGTTACTGGAGGTAGAACCAGGACGTCTGCCCTTATTTTTTCTGTCTGGGATGTGTAATCCCAGCTGGCGAGCCTTCTTCAGTTTTGCCTATGCGTTGGTAGTACTTATGATGAAGGTCGTCCAATCTCTGAACTGATCGTCACCCATCTAGGGGCTAATTGCAGGGAGCAGCTTCTTCTGGCAGATTTTAATCAAGGAGCTCTCGGGATTGCCTTGGGGCAATCTCATCGCGGTTTGGCGGAACCGCTCGATATAGTTCCTTGTCAACTCCCTCTCTCCCTGGACGACGTCCATGAGAGATGACATCGTCACATCATCCCCACTTCGTAGAATCTCTCCAGGAACATATGCTTGCAGCCGTCAAAAGAATGGATACAGTTGTCGAGAAGGTTGCGGTACTAGTCGAACGCGATCCCCTCCAATGCTCTGATGAATAATCGCATGAAGATAGTATCACTGTGTGGCAAATGGTCGGTGGTGACTTCAAAGTAAGTCATGTACCGACCAGCAGAGGTCTTTCCATCATAATAATCGATATGGAACGGCTTGTACCATGGTGGAAAAGGTACATTCCTCTATGCAACATGATATGGCTGCTGTATTCTGAGATCCCGAGAGGAGTCTCGGGCTTTGAACATCGCTCGAAGCTCCTGGACTTCCATCTTTGCCTCTTTGGCTTCATCCGCAGCTGAAGGCACGGATGGAGCTAAGAGATCATCACCCAAATGAGGGGCGGTCGTGTTGGAGTCCGCATTGACTGCGGGTCCCAAGCTTGTTTGTCTGGGCGTCCTTGCTGGTTGAGCTGGCAAGGTGGCTTTGATCTCGTCCACAGATTTGACCAAGGATAAGATCATAGTTTCCAGCACTACTAGCCGTTGTCGGTCGGAAGGTACTTCATGGTCGTCGTCATTCATAAAGACTATCCTCACGTGGGTAGAGGTGGAAGGGATTGTGGCAGAGGTACTCTCGGTGTCGTACCCTTGTATAGAGAAATCGTCAGAAAATGTCAGAATATCATCTTCCTCTGACTCGGAAGGGGTGCTACCCCCTGTGCAGGAAGCCGCATCGTTTTGGCGAGGGTGGTGGCCCTCAGGGAAATCTGATTCTGTTGTAGAGTTCTGGGGGATCTCTACCCCCTATGTGTGCTCTTGGTACATCGAATTATCGCATACATTAAGGGGACTGCTACATCCAGCTTCATCTACTCTCAAGGAGATCGATGGTGTACCCCCGGGTGCCGAAAGCTTCTTTTTTGATCGAGTGCCTAAATAGACACCCCATGTGGTAGATAGGAACCCCCCAGATGAGGGTTTCCTTGCAATACTGGCCGAGATAGCCGGACTGGAAGAGCCTATCTTCTTTCTTCCCTTGCTAGGAGGAACTTTTGAAGTTGAATTACAGGAGGCGAAAGAAAACTCTTCATCCCCTGGAATTTGCACTTGTCGGACAGGTGCTGGCTGCTGCAGTCACTAGAAAACTGACTGCAGATCTTCAGGTGCTGCTGATTTATTGCAGCAGTAGTTGATAATGACTTGGGTGCAATGACGCCCCAAGAGGGACTCATTGCATGCCGACGCTGCCGTTTCGCATTTGTGAGTAATCACGTCATGTAAGTCGGTAGGAGGCTATTCTACCTTTACACCAAACTTGTGAACTTTACACCAAACTTGTGAACTCGGGAATCCCGAGTGCACGGGTGCTCAGGTATCATGTTTGTTCCCTGATCCGTGGCTAGAAAAAGCACTTGCTCTGGATCTTTAGAGGAAGACATTAATGACCCATCCTGTCCGTCAGCCCCGGGGGACTGGACATGACTGGTTCTGTACAACTTTCCATCAGGAGCCCGTGTAACAGTCAACGGGGCCTGCTGGCAGTTAGCAACTTGGACAGTTGACTGGGCTGGTTGGGCCCGCACTTTCCTAGAATTTTTTGACTTAGCGCCCAAAGGCGCATAGTAAAAAAGAGTCCAGATTGATACATCCCGCATCCTTAGTGGGCCGCACGGCGTCGAGCCCGCATGAGAGGCGGTCGAACACAGAGCTTTTGATAGGGCCGCATGAGACGTCCTGTCTGAGGGCAGGCTTGGTCGTCACATGGTCCATTTTCTTGAGGCTAGAGCTGGCTACCGCGTGGATCATCTTCCTACGACGAGAGTTGGCTGCCGCATGAGTTGTCTGCCTGCGGCCGGAGTTGGCTGTTGCATGGATGGACTACCCATCTCCTCTCTGCGGCCTCTTCTTTGTCCATATGGAGTTCCCTTGTGCCCCAAAAACTCAGTATCGTAGTGTTTTTCTCCGCTGGATTTGGAGACAGTGGGGTCCTCTGCGGTCGGAAACAAAGCTGCAAGAGAGTTCTGGTAACCGTCTTGGGCTGCAGAAGGAGCTTCTTCGAGAACTTGGTTGGGGGCAACAGTTTTATGCACCGACGCCTTGCGAGTCCTCTTCGCGTTGGCTCGCTTCGGAGACGGGCTGGCACACCCTTCAGAGAGCAATTCTTCCAAGACTTGTTGGCAAAGAGAACCACAAGCATCTGTTGTGTAGAGCTGAGCTTGGACGCATCAGATTGTGTCACCAACTTCTCATCGGAAGAGAAGGATGTCCCCAACAGAGTTGCCATTGTGTTTGCCATAAAAAATCAATGACAGGTATTACAGAACACTGAAATTAATTGCAAACTTGCTTGTACAAAAAAGAGCCTAGAAAGAAATCCTAGGAAATAATCTAAGTACAATTGTTTAGTTTTAATTCTAGGGGGTGACGGTGGAGGCTCAGGAAAGTGCTATCAACTCTGCCTTACTCCGTGGACTATCTGATACAGTCTCTAGCTCGTGAAGATTTTGCTTTTTTCTTGAAGGTTGCCAGCCATTTGCAGGGGTGTCTCACCCTGCTATTTATAATAGGATGTATTTTGAGCCGCATAGACGGCTTTTGCGGCCACATGGCTGATTAGCATGCGACGACCCGTTCTTTGGCCGCCACCTATCGATTTGTTAGGATTTTGTTATAGCAAATCTGGGTAGTTAGGGACTTGGTCAGATTGCCATGTGCCCTGTTGCGGGGAGCTGCATAGTTTTCTCAGTCTTCGATCATGTGGGGTCGCATGAGACTCATGCGGCTTCGATCACAGTCATTTTTGGCAGCATAAAGTTTGGAAACTTTGGGGCCGCATAAGTCTGAGCTGTATAAGGTTCATGCGGCTTAGATGACACTCTTGTGGCCGCATGGAGGCGTACGAATCCTGCTTTTGGACGACGTCTCACATCTTATCTTTTTTTGTCGAAGTGTCAGAACTGTCATGTTTTGCCAGGACTTGTCAGCTTTATCAGTCGAACTGCTCTTCTGGGCCGCATATCTTCCTTCTACAACTGTTTGTCGACGGGCCGTATTTGTTTTTGAACAGTCATACAGCTTTCCTTTATGCGGACCTGTTTGGCCCAAAGTACCTATGAACCCCATATTTTTTATGCTTCTACAGCCATTGGTTTAAACAAACCGATAAGATATGGTCTTCGTCCATAAGAATAAACTGTGTCCTTATCTGTGATTTTAAACCAACTGATAAGATATTGCTCTTATCAACAAAATCAACCTCTGTCTTATCTTTAAGCTCGATGGTTTAAACAAATCGATTGGTGGGACCGTGCTGTCTGTGCTTCTAGCGTAGCTTCAGTGCTGCTGCGCTCCTAGGCGATAAGTAGACCGTCCTTCTGAAGACGACGGAGCCTCTATGCTTTTTGAAGATGAGTAAGCTATATTTCGAAGATGATGGAGCCTCTGTGCTTTTGGGCAACGAGTAGGCTGTGTTTGGAAGAGAACAGAGCCTCTGTGCTTTTGGGCGACGAGCAGGCTGTATTTTGGAGCCTCTGAGCTTTTGAGGCAAGGGCATCGTATGGAGATCGGCTATCTGTGCTTCCGAGTCGAAGAGAGGGCGCAGGTACCTGGCTGCGCTTTTGAGTCGAAGGAGCTAGTTCCTGTCGAAGTCTTTTTTAAGATCATTTAATGACTGTGCTCTTTGATGGCTGAGTCAATCGACCTCCTCTTTAATTACCACCGTTAAGGGAGTTTGAGAAGTTAGTGGCCTAGGACTCAGTGGAATGAATCCATTAAATGAGGTTCATCGTGCTGAGTTCTAGGTTCATCCCATTAATCTGGATATCTTTGATCGACGGCCACGTGGCATGTTAGTTGGACCACAGTTATCCTATATAACCGGGAGTTTTTCTGAAGCGTCGTCTTCCTCTCCAAACGTTATGCTTGATCCTGACTTAGATTCGAATGACCATTGGCCTTGCACAAGTCGGCTGATGGTTGTGGATCCCTTCATTCAAAGAGGCGATGTCTTTGTAGAAGAACACCTAACTGGTCGTGAGAAGTACCAGAATGTCTACCATAAGGAGTTTGAACCTGGGTGACGTCTTGGAGATCTTCGAGGTCCAAACTACGGGGATAGGATTAGTTTCCCACCCGATGAGCCCGCTGTTGTGCTCTGCCCCGCTCATCAGTAGTCGTGTGCCTTTGTTATGCTCAAAGAGCCGCAGAAGTTGATTTGCTTTTGAAAAGAGCCAGTAGTCTCTTTATGGACTGAGTTCTCGTTCGGACCAATAACTGCTTTATTAGCCATATTGGAGTTCCTCCGTGTCTGGCTATGAAGTGGTTTGCTCTGGCGAGGCTGCACGTCTGAAGGGGGCTGCACGTCTGAGGCCATGTAGGAGCAGACTTTGATGGTGACTATATTCACATCTTCTATCCACAGTTCCTTGAGGTATTTTCTGTGTTTGTCTATGATGATCACACAGTGAAGATTAATCCCTTTGTAGATCTTCAGGAGTTTTTAGTTCTTTTCATGTAATCACGTAGAGTTTGTAATAAATCCTTGTAGCCATAATTTTAATAAAAATAACTCTTTGTGATCTTTTCTGTTATGTGACTTTGTCTTTTCTATTTGCGCGTTTGTTCACCTACGCTTTTGTGAAGCTGGGTGGGTAGCGAGAACACCTACCTGCGCTTTTGACAATATCTGTGCATTTTTATGCTTCTACAAACACATTCCAAACCACGTCCCGATGCATCACTGTAGATTTAAAATTCCTCAGAGCCTTTTGGAAGTGCTAAAATTGGAGCCGTGACGAGCCGCTGCTTTAGTTCCTAAAAACTACTCTCACAATCGTCGGTCCATTTATATACGACTCCCTTGTAGAAGCATGGAAGAGAACAGGAAAGTCCATACGGCTCAAAACAAAGGGAGTCTCATGTGGTTCAAAGAATCTCTCAGAGCTTCATGCGGCTCAAGAGTCCCCTAGAGCTTTATGCAGTTCAAAAGTCTCCAACATAGCCGTGCGACTCGGGTAAAAGCCACGTGGCCTTATGCGGTTCGCCTCTACAGCTGGCCATCAAGCAGCGGCCTCATTTAATGCTCTGATGCAACAAGGCAGCTCTGACATAAAGGAGAATTGACAGCTCTGGCATAAAGCTGCAATGATGACTCTGACATAATGGCGTGCTCCTAGGTAAACAAAGAAAATCTCTATAGCTGACACGATCCACCAAATTCTAAAGCTCTTCATGCGGATTGCTTCTAGGTCTTCCATGCGGCTTTTAACACGTGGCCATCCTTATGCGGTTCAGTTGTAGGCCACCCCCATGCGGCTGCTATTCTCATGCGGCTTGGAGCATGGGAGCCATCCTCATGCGGCTCAGATTCTGGAAAGCCACACCCATGTGGCGTTGACACGTGGCCATTCTTAAGCGGCTCAGTTGGAGGCTACCCCCATGCGGCTATTACTTCCATGCGGTTCGGATCATGGGGAGCCACCCTCATGTGGCTCAGATTTCGGAGGTCACACCTATGCGGCTGCCACCCTCATGCGGTTCGGATCAGGGGGGTACCATCATGCGGCTCAACTACCAGACCACACGCATGCAGCTCTGTGAGGACACCCTGTCCATGCGGCTCACGGTTTGGGCACGTGGCAGAAGATCAGTTAAGACTTAATCCTCCGTGTTTCTACGGCTCGCAGCATAATGACGGTTAGATACGTGGCACAAGATCAACCAAGATTCACCCACCCGGATTCGTTGCTATCAACAAATCACAACAAGCAGATTTATTGCAATCATCATAATTACTCGGATCAATTTCCAATAAATGATGCAGATTTGTTGCAATAAACATAAAACAAGATTAATACAAATCTTAACCGCCCACTGTTTAAGGGGCAATCATTGCAAACCCTACATATCCAATTCCACTCCTATAAATAGCAAGGTGCCATTTCCTTGTAAAGAGGAGAGAGAAGCTGGACACACCGAGAGAAAAAGGTACAGAGAGAGCGGCGACGCATAGAAGACTCTCCCCATACATCTCGAGAGCATTTCTTCATCAGAGCCAAGGCTACATCCGATCGTCCAAGGAGTAAGGCAGAGTTGATAGCACTCTCCCGAGCCTCTACCGTCACCCCCCAGAATCAAAAATAAACAATCGTACTTAGATTGCCATACCTAGGTTTTCATTCCTAGGCTTTCTTTGTACGAGCGAGTATGTATTGTGAGTCTAAGTTCAGTTCTCCTATAAAACTTTTCTGTTCTTTTACAATCAATGGCAAACACGATGGCGACTCTGCTGGGGACTAACTTATCTACGGCTGAGGAGTTGGTGACACAATCGGACGCAGCCAAACTTGGCTCTACTCAACAAATACTGGTCGCCCGGTTTGACCAGCAGGCATTTGAAGAAATGCTCTCCGACGGGAGCGCTGGCCTGGTCCAGCGGCGAGCCCGCACGAAGAAGGCCCGCAGGAAGTTGAGGCCCAAATCATTCGCTCCTTCCCCAGCTCTCGAAGGCTTTCTGTTACCCAAGACGACGGAGAAGTATCGCAGGCGACCCTACTTTAGACCATAGAGGACTCTGTTGTCCACAAGTCCGGCAGAGGAAAACACTACGATGCTGGACTTGCTGGGCAAAGGGTAACTCTATACGGTCCAGGAAGAAGCCGCAGAAGGGCGCTAGACGCATGAAAACTCATGCAGCCACAAAAGCCAATCGCAGACAGAAGGCTCATGCGGCCAGAACTGCCAGCCGCATGGAGGAGGCTCATGCGGCCACCATGACTTCCAGCCACATGGAAGAGGCCCACGCGGCCACTACAGCTCCCATCCGCATGCAAACTGCCAGCTGCATGCGGACCGCTTATGCGGCCAAAAATGCCAGCCGCATGCAGGCAGGTTATGCGGCTAAAAAATCTCAGCCGCAAGCCATCTGCTTTATGCGGCTCAGGCTCAGTCTTCAACCGCCTCTCAGGCGGTCCTGACCCCAGATGCTCTCATATGCCAGTCTCTGTAGACTCTTCCTACTATGCACTCTCAGGTGCTAAAAGAAAGAAGTCTCGGGCAGCGCGGGCTAGCCAAGCTCAGTCAGCTGTCCCAACTTCCGACTATCAAGAGGTCCCACTGACTATTATGCGGGCCCCTGGCAGAAAGTTGTACAGAACTATTCGTGTCCAACCCCCGGCAGCCAACGGACAGAATAGTTGTCAAGAATCTCCCAACAATGATCAAGGACAAGTACTCGTACTACCCCCACATCAGGGAGCAGACAGGATGCCAACACACTCGTGTGCTCAGGACTCCCAGGCCCACAAAATGAGTGACTTGCGCAACGTGATTCTTCACAAACGTAATGAAAGAGATAAGGACTTGGTGTTCAGAGAGTCCTTCCATGGACATTACTGCACTCAAGTCATTGTCAACTGCTGCTACAGCAAGGCGGCCACACAAGAAGACCGGCGATCCGTCTTCCAACGACTGCAACACCCAAGCTTAGACGACGAGGCGCTTCTCGTCGACTCCTGTAATTTTGCTCAAAAGATCCCTGGCAGTGGGAGAAGAAAGAAAACAAACATCTCCAGCCCAAAAATCTCAACCAAGAAACTCTCTTCTAAGCGGTTGTCCACGACCGTTACGGGAGGAGTTTTCCAAGGTACTCGCTCATAGACAAAATCTGCCACACTTGGAGATTCGTCGTCCACATCTCTGGGAGGCGCTAGAGCCGGGGGTAGCACTCCTCCAAACATCCACGATAATTCAGTGTTCCAAGAAAATAATCCAGGGGAAATGATTTCCCCAACAGATGCAGCAGGTTCCGACATCCCCGAGGATGTCCACAACTCTCAAGACGAGGCAAGCTCTGAAGCTGGGGGTACCACTCCTTCTAAATCCGAACCAGAGGAGAACAATCCCACATACCTTGACGACTTCTCGGTACAAGGGTATGTCTCAGAGGGCGCGTCCTCCACCATTCCTTCCATCTCTCCTCATGTAAGGACGGTGTTCATGACGGACAGCAACCAAGATGGTCCCAGTGATCACCAACGTATCGACAATCTGGAGGCCATACTGCATACCTTGGTCAAGTCCGTAGACGAGATCAAAGAGGCCCTTCCAACTCTGCAAGGAAGAACACTTGGCCAAACAAACGTGGGACCCACGGTCAATGCAGACTCGAACTCAGCCGCACCAAACTCGGGTGATAATCCTCCTAAAATATCGGCCCCCACCAATGCAGACGAGGCCAGGGAGACAAGAAGAGAGGTCCAGGAGCTCCTGGCCATGTTCTACGCCCGAGAAAACTGCCAGGACCTCAGGATACGACAACCGCATCCTGCTGCATGGAGAGATGTGCCCTTCCCACCAAGATATAAACCATTCAACATCAATCCGTATGATGGAAAGACATCTGCAAGCAGGTACATCACCTACTTCAAAGTCACAGCCGACCATCTTCCTCATGACGATGCCATCCTTACACGGTTGTTCATTGGAGCGTTGGAAGGGGTCGCCTTCGACTGGTACCGCAACTTGTCGAACAACTGCATCTATTCCTTCGTTGGCTTCAAACGTATGTTCCTGGAGAGGTTCTACGAAGTAGGACAAGATGTGACAATGTCCACCCTCATGGATGTTGTTCAGGGAGAAAAGTAGCTGACAAGGAACTATATCGAGCGGTTTCGTCAAACCGTGATGAAGTTGCCTTCTGGTAACCCTGATTCCTCCTTAATTGAAATTTGCCAAAAGAGGCTGCTTCCCACAATCAGCCTCTGGATGGGCGAAAGTGAGTTTAAGGATTGGAAGACTTTCATTATCAGCGCCACTAGCGCAGAAGACAAGTTGAAGAAAGCTCGCCAACTGGGATTGAACGTATCGGAAGGAGAGGACAAGAGCAAACGCCCTAACACCAACAGCAACAATGGTGGTAACCCCTCCAATAATTGAGACAACAAGGGGGGTAAACAAGCTATGGTGGCCGACACAGCTCGGAAGCCTGAACCGAAGTCGGCAGAGAAGTAGTGGCCTCAAATGACCTATTCCTTCGAGGACAGCCATGTCAAGCCCATCTTGGACATGCTCATACAAGGAGGTCGAATTCAGCTCCCTCCTTCAAGGCGTGAACCTCGTCCTGCAGAAATGGAGAGCCCCAAGTACTGCCACTACCATCGTTATGTCTACCATGCTACACAAGACTGCTACCAACTGAAGCGATACATCCAACATCTCATCGATTCTATGGCCCTGGCCATTGATTTCGAAGAGGTGACCGTAGCAGCCAATATGGTGTCAGTGTAATTCGACAGCTTCCCTCCGACAAAGACTCAAGATGGAGTAGTGCCCGTCCCCAGAGCAAGGATGGAGGTTGCTAACCTTCTACCTCCCCGAGACCAGGCTGCTGGTCTAGTGCCCCTTACCACATCACGAGGAAAGGTCATGTGGGTCCATCCGGACCTGGTACCTGAAGTGACTCAGTCTGCACTACCCTCCACCAGCAAGAAGAAGAGTGGGCAAGTCAAATCATGCCGTACAATTTCGGTAGAGGTCGATGAAGCTACTGCTGTTGTTACCCGATCCGGCGTACAAACCCAACCTCTACCAGGTAACTCGGCGGAAGATCATCAGCCGACAGCTGCTGATTCCCCAGGACCTTCTCAGCCTTCGACGACCGACAAGCCTAGGCCAAAGGAGACTCGCTTTGACAAGCCACTCCGAAGAGAGACGCCTCATGGGCTGGAGAGGCCCTATAACTTTGACATCTTGGCACAATTGGCCAACACACCGGTCAAATTGTTGCTATACGAGCTCCTGAGACTCTCTAAAGATGTTCACGTCGCACTGAGCGAGGCACTCCAAAATGCCGACGCATATCTGGCTCAGTCCAATCTCACTAGGGAGAGCTCGCTTACAGATCTCTAGGACAGCACTTGCATATGCACAATGCCCAACATCGTCTTCACTCCGCAGGATATGCTTATCAAGACTAACCTATACGATCGCCCTCTGTATTATATTGGGTACATTGGCGATATCAAGGTGGATCGGATGCATATTGATCCCAGTTCTTCCATAAGCATCATCCCTAAGAGCCTGCTACACCATCTGCGCATTCCAATGCATGGCCTGACGCCGACAAGCACCGCCATTATCAGTTTCAATTCAGGCAGAAGCTATCCGATCAAAAAAATTCGCTTGAAGTGCCAAATCGGCGACCTTCAGTCAGAAGTGACCTGTTATGTTATAGATGCGGACACTTTCTATAATATTCTCCTGGGGCATCCTTGGATACACGATTACATGATCGTGCCTTCCATACTACACCAATGCTTCAAGTATATCGATAAGCATGGCTTCGTGAGGACAGAATTTACCGACGTCGATCCCTTTAAAGGGTTCGAATCCTACTGCTCAGACTCATGCTTGTACGAGAAGTCAAAAACGTACCTTATCGAAGGAGATACTCAAGCTCAAACTAAGGCGACAATTGGATTGGAAGAACCTTTGACAATCCACCTTCAAGCCCGCAAACCTGGTAGGACTGCACCACTTACAGCCACTCTGCGTAAGGATGCAATCAGCCTCTCTGCACAAGAGGGACAAATGATAATTCGACTGCCAAGGTCTGGCCAAGCACCAAGACCCACGACAGAGCCACTGACAATCAGGCTTCCTAGGGCTAGCCAGCAACAAACAGAGGAGCTCAATCCCTCCGTCAAGCTGATGATGATTCGCCTTCCCAGAATGAATCGGCAGCCGAGCGCTAAGCCGGGGACTGCTAGCCAGCTAACAACTCCCCGCCCAGCACCAAGCAGCAAACTGGGGGTCGCTAGTATGCCAACGACTCCACATTCTGCTCCACCAGTAGTGCCCCTGATGATTAAGCTGCCCAAGTCATCCTCCCAGTCTTCATTGACACAAGGGGTGGCTGAAGAAGAGTCAGAACTGGCCAAGTATGTAGCTGCTCACACTGATGTTCCATCCGCAAATGATGTAATCCCACTGGAAAATGTACCTTACTTCATCAATAAAGGGCTATCTTTGAACTACCTCGAGCTTAATAAGCTTTGTACAATGTATGCTATGGAACACGATATAGGCAATCACCTACACACAAATGTGACAAATGTCTACACCGCAAACCAACTTACTCCAGTGGAAGATGCTTACCGTATAGTCGAGGGAGAGGATCATCCAATCATCTTCGGCCGGAAGAATGATCCACAACCCTTCAGGATAGGAGAAGTTGATCTCGAACCCGACACCGGGGGACTACCCCTTTATCTGTATAGTTTCCGATCTAGGTACCTCATACAAAAATAGGGATATGATCTGGAAACTACACCAGGCTTGAACTACGGCACTGGATGACGATTACCCTTACAATTGCCGGTCCCGGCTGGGAAACCACTAGATTATTACAACAAAACCAGATGTGGGCTAGGTTATGTTACACAGGCAACGACCCCTGAAAGCTCATACGAGGAATGCGACTGGCATTCACACTCAACCGGATCACCCACTTCTGATTCAGATGTCAGCATCGAGGACGTATTCAGGCAAGTCTTGTCCGTCAATATGGCATTTGCCGACGCCTACGAAGAAGATGAAGACATTCCTAAACTTTTTGAGTTAGAGCCGTGGGCACAACAACTAGATACACAATGGAAGAAGCGGTTCGAACAAAGAGAGCCTCCCACCGAGGATGAGGTTGTGCAAGTTGATCTCGGTGATGAATCCTCTCCAAAGCCCATCTTCGTCAGCAAGAATCTGACAGACGAAGAGCGAGAATCGCTACTACAACTCGTCAAAAAATACATCGACGTGTTCGCCTGGAGCTACAAAGACATGCCAGGACTGTACCCCGAAGTTGTACTTCACAAGCTCAACATTCGTCCGGACGCAAAACCGGTCAAGCAACAGCAACGACGGTTTCGCCCGGATATTATGAACTCCATCGAAGCTGAGGTCAACAAACTGATAGCTAGCGGCTTCATCCGCGAGGAACAACTTCCAGACTGGGTAGCCAATATAGTACTAGTCCTAAAAAAGAACGAGAACATCCAAATCTGCATCGACTTCCGGAACCTGAATGAGGCGTATCCTAAGGATGAGTTCCCCCTCCCTATCACAGACATCATGATTGACAACACTTGCGGCTTCGAGCGTATGTCATTCATGGAAGGTTTCTCGGGGTACAACCAAATCAAGATGTTCCCAGATGACGAAAAACATACATCATTCCGAACACCAATTGGCACATACTGCTACACAGTCATGCCTTTCGGTTTAAAGAATGCTGGCGCCACCTATCAAAGAGCTATGAGCGTCATCTTTAGAGACCACCTGTGCAAGACAGTAGAATGCTACGTCGATGACATCGCTGTCAAAAGCCGCTCTAAGGAAGATCATCTGCATGATCTAAGGATAGTGTTCGACCTGATACGAGCACACAATTTGAAGATGAATCCCACAAAATCCTTCTTGGGCGTATCCAGCAAGAAATTCTTGGATTTCATCATTACTTTCCAGGGTATCCACATAGACCCTAAGAAGACGAAGGCAATCATGGAGATGAGTCCCCCGAGAAATCTCCGTAAACTCTGAGGCCTTCAAGGGAGGCTGGCCTACATCAGGAGGTTTATCTCTAACCTCTTCGGACGATGTCAGCCATTCACCTACCTCATGAAAGAGGGTATTTCATTCATATGCGATGAGGAATGCCAACGCACCTTCGACAGCATCAAAGAATATCTGACGAACCCTCCAGTCCTAGTGGCCCCAATCGTTGGAAAACAATTCCTGCTCTATGTCCGAGCAATGGACCATTCTCTCGGTGCTCTGCTAGTGTAAAACCCCTAAATTTCTAATTTTTATTTTATTTTATTATTTTATTAAATTTGGTACTGATTTAAAATTTTGTATTATACGTCGCATAGTCGTATTGTACGTCGCGCACAAAATTTTAATTTTTGTAGTTGCTCGACGAGTGCGAATATGTGCAAGCGTACATATTTTTGAAAAACATTTTTCTATTTTTTAAAATTAATATAGATAATAATTATTTCTAGCTATTATTTTCAAGTTTATGATTTTAATTATAAAAAGGCTTTCATTTATACAGTTATAATAATAAGTAATTTTTCCTATAAAAGGGTATATTACAAAAGTATATTTATGTAAATATTATTTGTACATATATATATATTTAGTAATTAATTATTAGTTTATTTCAAATAATAATGTAATTTTCAAAATTATTATTATTAGTATTTTTGGAAAATATATTTCGAGATTATTGTGGCGATTTAAACCTTGATTTGAAATTTTGGATTTATTTAAATAGTTAAATATTTATAATTTGATTTGTCCCATTGATTTTAAACTAGAAACTTAATTTGATTTAAATTTGGATTTGTATTTGGATTTGGAATTTGATTGATTTTAAAGTAGTAGCAATTATCTATTAGGGATTTAAATCTATTCCTAATCCTATCCAAATAGGAATTCCCACATCCTACAAATAAGCAGGTACTCATCCATGTATTTCTATTCTCCAAAATTTTCTCCACAAATCTACGTGCAACGTGTCTGTGTCTATCCAAATTCTTATTCCATATATTTTACATATACATAGAATCCTCTCCTCCGTGTCGACAATCCCGACCCAGCAAATGCTATCCCTAACCCGATTCTAACCCTGCCACCACCGTAGTCTCCCTGTCCGAGACCTCACCCGCCACCAAAATCCCTGCCACCGCCATCACGCCGACCTTCTGTCTTTCCCGACGAACAGCAGCCCCCGTCCCCGACCACCTGTCCTTGGCCAACCCAACACCCTTCACCATCATCCCGGCGAAACCACCACAGCCCCTGTCAAGACCAAACCACCGAGACCAAATAATCCCCGGCACCACCATTACCGAAACCACCACCACTGCCTTAGCCGTCACCACCACCGTCGTCAGCAAACCATCCCCATCGTCCCAGCCACATCCCCGCCACCACGATCGGTGTGGCCGACCACCGCCACCATATCAAAAATCACCGCAAACAAATGACAAGAGTAGAACTGGACTTACCTCCGCAGACCCGTCGGTGGCCTCCGGCTGCCGCGCCAACCGCCTCTCCTCTCTGACGTTCGCCACCGAGCCACCACCTTGGCCGCAGCCTCGAACCACCGCCTCCATGACCAAGCCAACCCCAGCGCCCCTCCACTTGACCCCCGCGTCCAGCCCGATGAACCACCGTCCGGCGTCGCTCTCCGCCGCTTGCGCACACCCTTAGCCGCCGAAAAAACCCCATCGTCAACCGCTGCTCCTCCTTTCCCTTCCTTCCTCCACGGCGCCACCACCGGCGCTCCACTCCGAGCCTCGCCGGAACCCTCGAAACCACCGCCCACCTTCTTTCACACTCCCCTCCTCTCCCACTTACGTCTCCGATCGGCGGCGCCACCGCCATCCAGCCGCGCGTGCCACCTCAGCGTCGCGCTGCCCCAAGATCTGCTCTTCCCTCACCGCCGAAATTTCCTTGGAACCAGCGCCCGACCTCCTTCCGATCTTCCTCCGGCTCCTTTCCCCCGCCGGACCACCTATCCCCTCCGTCGCTCCTTTTCTCTCTCTCACTTCTCTACCTACTCTTCTCACCCTATTTCCTAAAGAATAGCAGTAGCTGTCTCGTATAGTTTTTCATTATTATTATAATTATTATTATTAATACATTATTAAGTTTTCATTAAGAGAAGGTTTAGTATTAATATTAATATTATTATTAATATTATTATACATATAAAAAGTTCTATCATTATAGCTATTATCCTTAGTATTCTGTTGCATTAGATAAATAAATATATAATAAGTTTCAAATTATTTTGGTAAATTGGTGCGTGATGATATACATAATTTTAAAATTTAATTCAAGGCATAAAAATATTACTATATTGTTTTATGGTGTTTTAAAATATCGTCTATGACCAAAAATCCTATTTTGACTAAATTGGATTTTTAGCTCTAAAATAATTTTTCAATATTTAAAGTATTACCTAAATTAGTGTTAAATTATTTTATATTATTTATGACTTTTTATTAAAAATTATATTTGATAAAAATTAGTTTTTCGCCTAAATTGTTTTCCTATATTTTTATAATTATTTGTAATATTTTGGATAAAAGAAAAACCTAGTTTTTATTTATAATTGATTATCAAACATAGTTTCTAAATAAAAGGTATTTTTAAATAGTTACGGATGTTTTATCATACTAAATTCTTCGAATATTTATTCTTGTCCATAATCAAATCCTTCCTATTCCTTCGCCCATTTCAAGCCTACCTTATGTCGAACCTAACTAATTTGACCCTTCTGGACCCAATGAAACCGTCCATGCCACCATCAGAAGTCACCCTGCATAGTTATTACACCGACATCGCAGTACGTGCCACATTCATCATCGCGGCACACCAGGTGTCCTACCAGGCAAGACACCTTGCCATTTGCTGTTTAAATATTTTAGCTCATATTTCATGCATGTTCATTATTTTCTTTACGCAAAGTAAACTGTGATACATGGCATAACCTGTTAGAACTTACTGTTCATTTATAGTTTCTGCTATGTATTGTTTTTTTATATATTAAACCTAGATTTAAGGGACCACCTTGTGTGTTGCATTCATAGGCCTTGACACATTTATACCACGTTATTGTGAGTCACATATTGGACTCAGACTTGCATGATTGGCTGGCCACCAGTACGCATAAGCCGTGTGCTAGAAAATAACTGCTAATAGAATTGCATGCTAGAAGCCTTAGCAGTTATGAGTTGGCATTGGGCGGGGAGAACATGATTGGAAGTTGACTACCACCCTATCTATCGTAGACTCGCTCGCTACTGAGGAACGATAGGTAGACTATATGCTATAGACTCGCTCGATACTGAGGAATAGTATATGGTGTTATGACTCGCTACTGAGGTACTGTATTGGTATTTTCTTGACTTGACCCGGTAGTCATGCGACCATGAACTGTTCTTAAAACTGCATCCACTTAGATTTGGTTAGGTGCCCTTATCCGTTAGGTACGAGTACTTTTGGTTTGGGTACTTGTATCTGACCGTGGCTTGGAACAATAACTTGTCGCGGATTAGTTCGTCACATCTTGTCCTTGTTTGGTTGTAGGTGTGACTTACTACTTCGATGAGAAGGTATTGAACCTTGTTGGGGTCCGGATACCATATTGGGTTCATAGCATGGAAAGATACGTCACCGTGAATTAGTTTACCATCTCCTGTCCTTGTTTGGATGGGGGGATGGTACGTTCGTTCAATAGGTGTGTATTGGACTATGTTATAATTCAATTAACTTATTTATTTGAGCAATATTTATTCAGTTTATATGGCATTATATTTTGTGTCTTGTTACGTCCCTCTGAGGACCTGGTTATCTCTCCAGGTGTGTGCTATTGTCTTTCGCAGGTGCTCTAGCTCTAGCCGTGCTCATCGCTATTTCTTCGAGGATGATTGCATTTGGATCGTCTTCGCTTCGCTCGCCAAAAATCTTTTCTTTTGTTATGTATTTCTTTTCATAGTTGGTAGTGGATTTGTCTCCGCCCAGCTACATGTACCAAATGACAATTTCTTAGTTGATTATATGATATCTTCTATTCATTTATCTTGTGTGGATGAGATTAGTTATAGTTCTACTGCATTTTACAGCTTATGTATCCATACGAGGCCCATGTACTTCGTATGAATACAGCTGACATGTCTATGTTCCTAGTCCTACGTATTTTGGGACTGGGGTGTTACATGTTTTTGTGGTGGCCCATGCAGGTCAAGATAAATTATTTTGTTACTTTACCGTACCAAGCAAGCCTGCGAATAGGATTAGAAGTCTAGGATCTCATCCACATACTTGACCTCTTCGATTCCATATTCGAACTACCGTTCGACTCATCGATTGCACCTTGCTTGATTCCTTCTATCATTATTCTTATCTTCCCTTCGTGCTTGCTAGAGATTAACCCTACTAGTTAGTTGTCCCAGAACACCATTAGTTTAATTCTTTAAGTTGGGTAGAATACCTTATGAACTAGCAACCCCTTTGACCTAGTGACCTATATTAGCAAGCTTATTTAGATCCTAGAATCTAGAGGACCTAACCCGTCTAGCCAACCAAGGACTTGGACAAGAAGACTATAGGACGACTGTATGACCTAGAATCATTCTACCTTCTTTAAATCTTAATCTCGTGCCTATGTATTTACCATTTTGACTAATGATGCTAATGTAGCCTAGTTTTTGCAAGCTTATTCCTTATCTAGCTTGTCCAAGATATATGTTAATTGGGTCGCTCCCCCTAACATATTGTCTAAACAGAACCGGTGCATGATGGTCTGATCAACCGAGTGCACTTTGGTTCGCTTTTATCTATCGTTCTACGTGGATGGGGACATAGCTAAACTTGCCCTCTAGAATCCCATCCACGACTGTATTGATAATTCCTTTGAAATTATTCGATCGGTTTTTAATCACGTATTCGTATTCGATAACGCCTCCTTCGAATTCTATATTGCTTTCGCCTTCACCTATTTTAGAAGAACGAAGGCGTTATACTAAAACTTCTGCTAGCCTTCCTAACGACTATGACCATTCTCACTCGATGTTGCTATTTTTTCATCCTAAACTACTCGACCCTTTCCTCGACCCTAAATCTACAAGCTTGACTTTCTAATCACTTGAAATTAAGAAGTGATTACAATCGTCTCTTAATCATATCCTCAACCTAGACTACGACCATATAAACTTCTTTAAAGAACCCTTCTGCCTTCTTACCCCCCCTACGAATTCTTAATTTCGAGGACGAAATTCTTTTAAGTTGGGTAGGATGTAAAACCCCTAAATTTCTAATATATTTTTTTATTTAATTATTTTATTAAATTTGGTACTGATTTAAAATTTCGTATTGTACGTCGCGTAGTCGTATTGTACGTCGTGCACGAAATTTTATTTTTCGTAGTTGCTCGACGAGTGCGAATATGTGCAAGCGTACATATTTTTGAAAAATATTTTTCTATTTTTTAAAAGTAATATAGATAATAATTATTTCTAGCTATCATTTTCAAGTTTATGATTTTAATTATAAAAAGGCTTTCATTTATACAGTTATAATAATAAGTAATTTTTCCTATAAAAGGGTATATTAGAAAAGTATATTTATGTAAATATTATTTGTACATACATATATATTTAGTAATTAATTATTAGTTTATTTCAAATGATAATGTAATTTTCGAAATTATTATTATTAGTATTTTTGGAAAATATATTTCGAGATTATTGTGGCGATTTAAACCTTGATTTGAAATTTTGGATTTATTTAAATAGTTAAATATTTGAAATTTGATTTGTCCCATTGATTTTAAACTAGAAATTTAATTTGATTTAAATTTGGATTTGTATTTGGATTTGGAATTTGATTGATTTTAAATTAGTACCAATTATCTATTAGGAATTTAAATCTATTCCTAATCCTATCCAAATGGGAATTCCCACATCCTATAAATAGACAGGTATTCATCCATGTATTTCTATTCTCGAAAATTTTCTCCACAAATCTACGTGCATCGTGTCTGTGTCCATCCAAATTCTTATTCCATATATTTTACATATACATAGAAGCCTCTCTCCCGTGTCGACAATCCCGACACGGCAAATGCTATCCCTAACCCGATTCTAATCCTGCCACCACCGTAGTCTCCCTGTCCGAGACCTCATCCGCCACCAAAATCTCTGCCACCGCCATCACGCCGACCTCCTGTCTTCCCCGACGAACAGCAGCCTCCGTCCCCGACCACCTGTCCTCGGCCAACCCAACACCCTTCACCATCATCCCGGCGAAACCACCACAGCCCCTGTCAAGACCAAACCACTGAGACCAAATAATCTCCGGCACCACCATTACCGAAACCACCACCACTGCCTTACCCGTCACCACCACCGTCGTCAGCAAACCATCCCCATCGTCCCAGCCACATCCTCGCCACCACGACCGGTGTGGCCGACCACCGCCACCACATCAAAAATCACCGCAAACAAATGGCAAGAGTAGAACTGGACTTACCTCCGTAGACCCGTCGGCGGCCTCCGGCTGTCGCGCCAACCGCCTCTCCTCTCTGACGTTCGCCGTCGAGCCACCACCTTAGCCGCAGCCTCGAACCACCGCCTCCTTGACCGAGCCAACACCAGCGCCCCTCCACATGACCCCCACGTCCAGCCCGGCGAACCACTGCCCGGCGTCGCTCTCTGCCGCTTGCGCACACCGTAGTCGCCGGAAAAACCCCATCGTCAACCGCCGCTCCTCCTTCCCCTTCCTTCCTCCACGGCGCCACCACCGGCGCTCCACTCCGAGCCTCGCCGGAACCCTCGAAACCTCCGCCCACCTTCTTTCACACTCTCCTTCTCTCCCGCGTACGTCTACGATCGGCGGCGCCACCGCCATCCAGCCGCGCGTGCCACCTCGGCGCCGCGCTGCCCCAAGATCTGCTCTCCCCTCACCGCCGGAATTTCCTTGGAACCAGCGCCGACCTCCTTCCGATCTTCCTCCGGCTCCTTTCACCCGCCGGACCACCTATCCCCTCCGCCGCTCCTTTTCCCTCTCTCACTTCTCTACCTACTCCTCTCACCCATATTTCCTAAAGAGCAGCAGTAGCTGTCTCGTATACTTTTTCATTATTATTATTATAATTATTATTATTAATACATTATTAAGTTTTCATTAAGAGAAGGTTTAGTATTAATATTAATATTATTATACATATAAAAAGTTCTATCATTATGGCTATTATCCTTAGTATTTTGTTGCATTAGATAAATAAATATATAATAAGTTTCAAATTATTTTGGTAAATTGATGCGTGATGATATACATAATTTTAAAATTTAATTCAAGGTGTAAAAGTATTACTATATTGTTTTATGGTGTTTTAAAATATCGTCTATGACCAAAAATCCTATTTTGACTAAATTGGATTTTTAGCTCTAAAATGATTTTTCAATATTTTAAGTATTACCTAAATTAGTGTTAAATTATTTTATATTATTTATGACTTTTTATTAAAAATTATATTTGATAAAAATTAGTTTTTTGCCTAAATTATTTTCTTATATTTTTTTAATTATTTGTAATATTTTGGATAAAGGAAAAACCTAGTTTTTATTTATAATTGATTATCAAACATAGTTTGTAAATAAAAGGTATTTTTAAATAGTTACGGATGTTTTATTATACTAAATTCTTCGAATATTTATTCTTGTCCATAATCAAATCCTTCCTATTCCTTCGTCCATTTCATGCCTACCTTATGTCGAACCTAACTAATTTGACCCTTCTGGACCCAATGAAACCGTCCATGCCACCATCAGAAGTCACCCTGCATAGTTATTTCACCGACATCGCAGTTCGTGCCACATTTATCATCGCGGCACACCAGGCGTCCTACCAGGCAAGACACCTTGCCATTTGCTGTTTAATTATTTTAGCTCATATTTCATGCATGTTCATTATTTTCTTTACGCAAAGTAAACTGTGATACATGGCATAACCTGTTAGAACTTACTGTTCATTTATATTTCCTGCTATGTATTATTTTTCTTACACATTAAACCTAGGTTTAAGGGACCACCTTATGTGTTGCATTCATAGGCCTTGACACATTTATACCACGTTATTGTGAGTCGCATATAGGACTCGGACATGCGTGATTGGCTGGCCACCAGTACGCATAAGCCGTGAGCTAGGAAATAACTGCTAATAGAATTGCATGCTAGAAGCCTTAGCAGTTATGAGTTGGCATTGGACGGGGAGAACATGATTGGAAGTTGACTACCAACCTATCTATCGTAGACTCGCTCGCTACTGAGGAACGATAGGTAGACTATATGCTATAGACTCGCTCGATACTGAGGAATAGTATATGGTGTTGTGACTCGCTACTGAGGTACTGCATTGGTATTTTCTTGACTTGACCCGGTAGTCATACGACCATGAACTGTTCTTAAAACTGCATCCACTTAGATTTGGTTAGGTGCCCTTATCCGTTAGGTACGAGTACTTTTGGTTTGGTTACTTGTATCTGACCGTGTCTTAGAACAATAACTTGTCGCGGATTAGTTCGTCACATCTTGTCCTTGTTTGGTTGTAGGTGTGACTTACTACTTCGATGAGAAGGTATTGAACCTTGTTGGGGTCCGGATACCATATTGGGTTCATAGCATGGAAAGATACATCACCGTGAATTAGTTTACCATCTCATGTCCTTGTTTAGTTGGGAGGATGGTACGCTCGTTCAATCGGTGTGTATTGGACCATGTTATAGTTCAATTAACTTATTTATTTGAGCAATATTTATTCAGTTTATATGGCATGATATTATGTATCTTGTTACGTCCCTCTGAGGACCTGGTAATCTCTCCAGGTGTGTGCTATTGTCTTCCGCAGGTGCTCTAGCTCTAGCCGTGCTCATCGCTATTTCTTCGAGGATGATTGCATTTGGATCTTCTTCGCTTCGCTCGTCAAAAATCTTTTCTTTTGTTATGTATTTCTTTTCATAGTTGGTAGTGGATTTGTCTCCGCCCAGCAACATGTACCAAATGACAATTTCTTAGTTGATTATTTGATATCTTCTATTTATTTATCTTGTGTGGATGAGATTAGTTATGGTTCTACTGCATTTTACAGCTTATATATCCATACGAGGCCCATGTACTTCGTATGAATACAGCTGGCATGTCTACGTTCCTAGTCCTACGTATTTTGGGACAGGGGCATTACAGCTAGCACAAAACAACGATGCAGGCCATGAGCAAGCTATATATTACCTCAACCGAATGATGATGGGGCCGGAGCATCAATACACTGTCGTGGAAAAAGAGTGTCTTGCTCTAGTTTTCGCCATTCAGAAGATGCGACACTACGTCACGGGACAAACCACCCATGTCATATCAAGAGTCAACCCCCTCAGGGTCCTCATGACTAAGCCAGGTGCACTCAGCTCTCGCCTCGCTACCTGGGCGATATTACTGTCCCCCTACAACATGATCTTCGTTCCACAGAAGGCTGTTAAAGGTCAAGCTCTGGCAGATTTTTTAGCAGCTCATCCAAGTTCGGAGTCAACAAGAATAGACGAAGAGATTCCAGATAAGGTCGCCAATTCAAATGTGGCCTCTCATGTTGCCGTATGGCGAATGTTCTTCGACGACGCTTCCAGAACTGGGCCCAAGGGCAACATCGTCGCTGGAGTCGGAGTGGTGTTGATTTCTTCCTCCGGGCTGGTGATCAATGGGCTTACTCCCTCACGGAGCCCAGTTCAAATAATGTGGCCGAGTACAACGCTTTGGTTATTGGCCTCCGACTTACAAAGGAGCTAGGGGTAGAGTATCTTGAAGCATACGGCGATTCACAGTTAATCGTCAATCAAATCCGGGGTTCATACGAGGTTCGCCATAAAGATATGATCCCTTATCACCAAATAGCGATCGACGTTATCTCGTCCTTGGAAGGATTCTTCATAGAACATGTTCCCAGACTCCATAATATTGAAGCCGATGCCCTAGCAGGCCTAGCCAATTCCCTAGCGGTATCGAATCATGCTCATCATCGGGTTGACATAATAGGCCGTGAGTTGGTCTGTCCCAGGAATAATGTTCAATGTGTTGAGAGTTACTCTGCTCAGACGGTCGACGAAGCACCCGACTGGAGACAGCCATTTATAGACTTCGTAGTCTACGACATCCTACAAGAGAATCCGAAGGAAGCCACTTCTATAAGAAGACGTTCCTTAAGATTCTTCTTCGATACAGAGAAAAAAATGCTGTATCGGCGATCATACGATGGATTACTGCTTCGGTGTTTGTCAAATACAGAAGCCAAGGAAGCTGTACGTGAAGCTCACAATGGCGTCTGCGGGGCCCATCAGCCTGGCCCGAAGTTGCAAGACCGCCTTCGCCGAATGAGCTATTACTGGCCCACGATGGTTGCAGATGCAATAGACTATGCACGAAAGTGCAAAGCCTGTTAAGTCCACGCAGATTTCATCCACCAGCCATCCGAGTTTCTACATCCGACGGTGGCATCCTGGCCTTTTGAAGCATAGGGAATGTACATTATTGGTCCGATCACTCCGCGTTTATCCCGAGGACATCGCTTCATACTTGCGATCACAGATTACTTCTCCAAATAGACGGAGGCTATTCCGCTGGTAGAAGTGAAGACTTCAAACGTGATCAGCTTCCTTAAGCATTACGTCATTTATCGCTTTGGACTTCCCCGAAGGGTCATCAACGACAATGGTCCGCAGTTCGTAAGCCACGCCTTCTATCGGTTCTGCGACAAACACCGGATCCAGAATGTTGCTTCAACGCCGTACAATCCGGCAGCGAATGGGTTGGCAGAAGCGTTCAATAAAACTATAATCAAGCTACTCAAGAATTTCGTGTCTTCCAACAAACACGACTAGAATGAGAAGCTTGGCGAATGCTTGTGTGCATACTGTACTACAGTTCGGATGGCCACGGGGAATATACCATTCTCCTTGGTATACGGGAGTGAAGCAGTTCTCCCATTGGACCCTCACTCCGCGTTGCTCTTACTTATCGATTGACGACAGATGATAACCAACATCAGCGGTTACAAGAGTTGGAGGCCCTAGATGAGAAGCGTCTGTTAGCTCAACAACGAATCAAGCTATACCAAGCACGTATCTCGAGAGCTTTTAACAAGAAGGTTAAAATCAAAACTTTCTAAGTTGGCGATCTCGTTCTGGCAGTTCGGAGGCCGATGGTTATGACTCACAAAACCGCCGGCAAATTCCAGCCAAAGTGGGAAGGCCCATTTATCATCGAGGCTTATTCTCCAATGGTGCTTACCGCCTCGTAAAACAAAAAGGAGACTTGCACATGTTGCCCATCAACGGCAAGTTCCTGAAGAAGTATTATGTCTGAAATGACAACATCTAAATTCCCCAGATTGTTGAGTTATGTACCCTCTGGTACCGCTGAACTCACATTCCGACTCCAAATTTCCCAGAATGATGAGTTATGTACCCTCTGGTACCGCTAAACTTACATTTTAACTCTAAATTTTCCAGATTGTTGAGTTATGTACCCGCAGGTACCGCTGAACTTACACTCTGGTCACTCCAGATGAACCTATATCGCATCTTTTATGTAGGAAGTCATGTATGATCATACCTCTGAACTTTCTTCCTAAAAGAGCTTCCTCCTCATGATCCAATGTCCGCGCTTTTAGTGCATAAAAAGGGTAACAGATCCACAAATTTCCCGAAACAACCACGTCGATGTTACCTCTGAGTTGTTTTCACTTCCATAAAAAACAAACCACCCCTCACATAGAACTTCCACGTCCTCAATACTTCTGAGTTGTTCTATGTACCCTTCATGGAGCCCACTCCTGCCACGTCCACATTACCTCTGAGCAGGAAGGCTCCATTGAAGAAACCCTCATATTTACCACGTCCTCATTACCTCTGAGTAAGTATATTGGTTCTCTCTCGTCTTATTATCCGTATCCAGAACTAGGGTACGCCAAGGATAATAGGTCCACAAAAAGTCTCCTATTAGGGCAACTACTGCAAGCAAAGAATAGAAAGAATGTATTATGTTCATTCAAAATCAGTTACATTCACATGACTACATCTCATGAGCAAGCCAAAAAAGTTCTCCATCGTTTCACTCAGACAAGAAGAAAAAAGATTACATTGATGTCCAAAAGAAGCGAAACATAAACTACAGCTAAAGACAGACAGAAATATCAAGAAAAAAGACAGACATTTATGGGAGCCCACGAATCCTAGTTGTGGAGGCGCATATACCATTCCCTCAACCATTTTACATATGAAGGATCTATTTGAGTAAGATCCTCGTCCGGGACAGGAGGGTCAGAACTCCCAATAATACCACCCTCAGACTGGGGCTCCTCCTTTACAGCAACTTCAATGTTGGGAGTGTTTCCATCCCCTATAGGCGCCAGTTCTTCTTCTTGTTCCTCCATTTTTGGTATCACCTCCTCCTTAACGAACGATGACTCTTGTTTGATGAAAGGAGGCAGCATCTCCTCCTTCACAACGATCTCAACCTTCGGCAGGGATGCTACAAGAATCAAAAATAAGAGAAAGATAGAAGATGGCCAGCTGAAACCAACTTAGTGTTGCGGCGCTTATGCGGCTCTATATTGGCGGGGCCTTATGCGGCCCAATTCAGAGGAGCTTATGCGGCTTGGTTTAGCGCAGCCTAGCTGGGCATTATGCGGCCCAGTCCAGATGAGCATATACGGTTCTGCTCAACGGGGCCTTATGCGGCACAGTTCAAAACGGGGCCTTATGCGGCACAGTTTAGAGGGACTTATACGGCTCTGTTCGACGGGTCCTTACGCGGTTCAGCTTACGATGTGCTTATGCGGCCGCAAGACGACTCTCATGCAGCTCGGACATGGGGTATACCCCCATACGGCTTGGACATGGGATGCACATGCGGCACACATAGCACAGTATGCAGATTCATGAAGACGAAGAAGGCCCGTGCATAAAATATGTGACTTAGCCATGATGGTTAGGATCTGAGTTCGTGCAATTTCTCCCACCAGCAGTGGAAAGGTGGACGTCGGGATGAACTTCAGGCGCCACAGTCGACGTAGAAGCCACTCCCTTACCCTTCGCCGCAGCCTTGGAAGTCTTGGGGGCCATCGAATGATCGAAGAAGAAGAAGAAGAAGATGGCAGCCTAGGGTAAGAGGGGTTCAAATAAAAGAAGAAAGTAAAGAGTTTCTCTAAAAGGTTACTCTTATTTATAGGCGGACAGGGGGGTTCATAGACCGATGGACGCTTCGATCCGTGCGTCGCCTAAAAGAACAAAATCGACGCTTCGGTCATCGAAGCAAATCTGGATATTTAAAACTGATCCTTGGGATCCTGCCCCAAAAAGCGACTTCAAATCTGAAACAAATCAAGACAAAATCAAGGGCCATTAAATGAGACGCATACGTGGCAAAAAGAACAACATGCTGCTAGAGCGGTCCATGCGGCTAGGAAGTCCATGCAGCCAGGAAGGCCATGCGGCTAAGAAGTCCATACGGCCAGGCAGTCTATGCGGCCAGGCAGTCCATGCGGCCAGAAAGGCCATGCGGCTAGGAAGTTCATGCAGCCATAACATCCTATGTGGCCAGAAGAGCTTAGGTGGGCATAGCCATGCTTCTTATTCAAAGTATTTCAATTTTACAAATTGAAAACTTTGAAGGGGGTCTTGTAGAAGCATGGAAAAGAACAGAAAAGTCCATGCGGCTCAAAACAAAGGGAGTCTCATGCGGTTCAAAGAATCTCTCAGAGCTTCATGCGGCTCAAGAGTCCCCTAGAGCTTCATGCGGCTCAAAAGTATCCAACATAGCCATGCGACTAGGGAAAAAGCCACGTGGCCTTATGCGGTTCGCCTCTACAGCTGGCCATCAAGCAGCGGCCTTATTTAATGCTCTGATACAATAAGACAGCTCTGACATAAAGGAGAATTGACAGCTCTGACATAAAGCTGCAATGATGACTCTAACATAATGGCATGCTCTTAGGGAAACAAAGAAAATATCTATAGCTGACACGATCCACCAAATTCTAAAGCTCTTCATACGGATTCCTTCAAGGTCTTCCATGCGGCTCTTAACACGTGGCCATCCTTATGTGGTTCAGTTGGAGGCCACCCCCATGCGGCTGCTATTCTCATACGGCTCGGAGCATGGGGGCCATCCTCATGCGGCTCAGATTCTGGGAGGCCACACCCATGTGGCGTTGACACGTGGCCATCCTTATACAGCTCAGTTGGAGGCCACCCCCATGCGGCTATTACTTCCATGCGGTTCGGATCATGGGGAGCCACCCTCATGCGGCTCAGATTTCGGAGGTCACGCCTATGCGGCTGCCACCCTCATACGGTTCAGATCAGGGGGTACCATCATGCGGCTCAACTACCAGACCACACGCATGCGGCTCTGTGAGGACACCCTGTCCATGCGGCTAGCGGTTAGGACACATGGCAGAAGATCAGTTAAGACTTAATCCCCCGCGTTCCTACGGCTCGCAGCATAATGACGGTTAGACACGTGGCACAAGATCAACCAAGATTTACCCACCCGGATTCGTTGCTATCAACAAATCACAACAAGCAGATTTATTGCAATCATCATAATTACCCGGATCAATTTCCAATAAATGATACAGATTTGTTGCAATCAACATAAAAACAAGATTAAGGCAAATCTTAACCGCCCACTATTTAAGGGGCAATCATTGCAAACCCTACTTATCCCATTCCACTCCTATAAATAGCAAGGTGCCATTCCCTTGCAAAGAGGAGAGAGAAGCTGGACACACAGAGAGAAAAAGGCACAGAAAGAGCGGCGACGCATAGAAGAATCTCCCCATACATCCCGAGAGCATTTCTTCATCAGAGCCAAGGCTACGTCCGATCGTCCAAGGAGTAAGGCAGAGTTGATAGCACTCTCCCGAGCCTCTACCGTCACCCCCCAGAATCAAAAATAAACAATCGTACTTAGATTGTTGTACCTAGGTTTTCATTCATAGACTTTCTTTGTACGAGCGAGTTTGTATTGTGAGTCGAAGTTTAATCCTCCAATAAAACTGTTATATTCTTTTACAATCAATGGCAAACATCCCTGATGAGTGAGGCGAGTCAGAGGCAAAGCAGTTCTCGAAAGGTCTTTCACAAACCTACGATAGTACCCGACTAAACCAAAGAAACTCCGTATTTTACTAGTTGACGTAGGTTGTTTCCAGTCTACCTCTGCCTCTATCTTCTTTGGGTCAATGGCAACACCTTCTACCGAGACAACGTGCCCTAAGAACGACACATTGTTCATCCAAAATTTGTATTTGCTCAGCTTTGCGTACAGCTAATTTTCTCGAAGCGTCTGAATCACCATTCTCAAATGCTCAACATCAGTCTCCCTGTCTTTCGAGTAGATAAAGATGTGGTCAATAAATACGACGACAAACTTGTCCAAGGGTGGTCAGAATACTCTGTTCATTAGGCTATAAAGGCTGCTGGAGCATTAGTCAAACCGAATGGCATGACCAAAAACTCATAGTGTCCATATATTGCATGAAATGCTGATTTAGGGACGTCTCTGGGTCTGATCTTCAACTGATGTTATCCTGAATGAAGATCGATTTTAAAAAACATGGATGCCCCTTGTAGCTGATCGAACATATCATCTATCCTTGGAAAGGGGTACTTATTCCTGATAGTTGCCTTATTAAACTCTCGGTAGTCGATGCACAGCCGCATCGTCCTGTCTTTCTTCTTTACAAATTATACCAGAGCTCCCCACGGTGATATACTTGGACGAATGTATCCATGGTCTAGTAATTTTTAGAATTTTACTTTTAACTCTTTTAATTTTGTTAGAGCCATCATGTATGGCATCTTTGATATCGGGCGGGTATCCGAAAATGTATCAATTATGAATTCAATTTCTCTGTCTTGTGGTATTCTAGGTATCTCGTCTGGAAACACATCGGGGGATTCTACCACGAATTTTGCTTGATACGAATCTGTGCCCTTCATCCGGGTGTCCCGAACAGAAGCAAGGTACCCTTTACATCCCGAGTATAACATATGTCTAGCTATGATTGCCGATATCACCATTGTACCCTTAGACGTCGAGCCGTACTAGTAATAGAACTCTATTTCTATGGGTAGGCAAAACACAACTCTCTTCTCCCTACAGTCGATTGTCGCATGACAGGCGCTGAGCCAGTCCATTCCCAAGATGATGTCGTACTCTTTGATGTAGAGTACAATTGCATCTAAGGATGAAGTCTTGCCTCCAATTTTGATGTAGCCATCCCTAAAAATTAAAGTTACATGCATATCTTCTCTGGAAGGAGTGCTAAGACACAGAGCCACCTTTAATAAAGTCATCCATAATTTATTTTTTGATACAAAATTAGATAAGATAAAGCAGTGAGTAGCACCAGAATCAAATAGTACCCTTGCAGGTGCGCTTCTGAGTCGAAGGAGCTAGTTTCTGTCAAAGTCCTTTTAAGATCATTTAATGACTGTTCTCTTTGATGGCTGAATCAGTCGACTCCTTTTTAATTGCTGTCGTTACTTAGGGGAGTTTGAGAAGTTAGTGGCCTAGGTCTCAGCGGAATGAACCTATTAAATGAGGTTCGTCGTGCTGAGTTCTAGGTTCATCCCATTAATCTAGGCATCTTTGACCGACGGCCATGTGGCATGTTGGTTGGACCACATTTATCCAATATAAAGGGGAGTTTTTTTGAAGCATCATCTTCCTCTCCAAACGTTATGCTTGATCATGACTTAGCTTCGAACGGCCATTGGCCTTGCACAAGTCGGCTGATGGTTTTGGATCCCTTCGTTCAAAAAGGCGATGTCTTTGTAGAAGAATACCTAACTGGTTTTAAGAAGTACCTGAATGTCCACCATATGGAGTTTGAACCTGGGCGATGTCTTGGATGTCTTCGAGGTCCAAACTACGGGATTAGGATTGGTTTTCCATCCGTTGAGCCTTCTGATGTGCTCTTCTCCGCTCATTCGTGGCCGTGTACCTTCGTTATTCTCGAAGAGCCGTCAAAGCTGATTTGCTTTTGAAAAGTGTCAGCCATCATTTTGTGGACTGAGTTCTCATTCGAACCAATAACTGCTTTATTATTCATATTGGAGTTCCTCCGTGTCTGGCTATAAAGTGGTTTACTCTGGCGAGGTTGCACGTCTGATGGGGGCTGTACGTCTGAGGCCATGTGGGAGCAAACTTTGATGGCGACTATATTCATATCTTCTATCCACAGTCCCCTGAGATATTTTCTATGTTTGTCCATGATGATCACACTGTGAAGATTAATTCTTTTGTAGATCTTTAGGAGTTTTTAGTTTTTTTCTTGTAATCAAGTAGAGTCTATAATAGATCCTTGTAGCCATGATTTTAATGAAAAGATCCCTTTGTGATCTTTTCTGTTCTGTGACTTTGCCTTTTTTTGTCTCCGCATTTGGTCACCTGTGTCTTTGTGAAGCTGGGTGGGTAGTGAGAACACCTACCTACACTTTTGACAATATCTGTGCATTTTCATGCTTCTACAAACACATCCCAAACCATGTCCCGATGCGTCATTGTAAATCTGAAATTCCTCAGAGCCTTCTGGAAGTGCTAAAATTGGAGCCGTGACGAGCCGCTGCTTTTTTTCCTGAAAACTATGCTCACAATCGTCGGTCCATTTATATACGACTCCCTACTGAGTGAGACGAGTCAGAGGCAAAGCAATTCTCGAAAAGTTTTTAACAAACCTACAGTAGTACCCGGCTAAACCAAGAAACTCTGTATTTTACTAGGTGACGTAGGCTGATTCCAGTTTACCACTGCCTCTATCTTCTTTGGTTCAACGACAACAACTTCTGCAGAGACAACATGCCCTAGGAACGACACGTTGTTCATCCAAAATTTGCATTTGCTCAGCTTTGCATACAGCTGATTTTCTTGAAGCGTCTGAAGCACCATTCTTAAATGCTCAACATACGTCTTCCTATCTTTCGAATAGATAAAGATGTCGTCAATGAATATGACGATGAACTTGTCCAAGAGCGGTCAGAATACTGTGTTCTTTAGGTCCATAAAGGCTGCTAGACCATTAGTCAAACCGAATGGTATGACCCAAAACTCATGGTATCCGTATCTTGTATGAAATGCTGATTTAGGGACGTATTTGGGTCTGATCTTCAACTGATGTTATCTTGAATGAAGATCAATTTTAGAAAACATGGTCGCCCCTTGTAGCTGATCGAACAGATCTTCTATCCTTGGCAAGCGGTACTTATTCCTGATAGCTGCTTTATTGAGCTCTCAGTAGTCGATGCACAACCGCATCGTCCCATCTTTCTTCTTTACAAATAATACCAGAGCTCCCCACGGTGATATACTTGGACGAATGTATCCACGGTCTAGTAATTCTTGGAATTGTACTTTTAACTCTTTCAATTCTCTAGAGCCATCCAGTATGGCGTCTTCGATATCAGGCTGGTATCTGAAAATGTATCAATTGTAAATTCAATTTCTTAGTCTGACGGTATTCCAGGTATCTCGTCTGAAAGCACATCAGGGAATTCTGCTACAACTTCGGCTTGATCCGACTCTGTACCCTTCATTCGTGTGTCCCGAACAGAAGCGAGGTACCCTTCACACCCCGAGTATAACATGTGTCTAGCTGTGAATGCCGATATCACCATTGCTCCCTTGGACGTCGAGCCACACGAGTAAGGGAATTCTGTTTCTCTGGGTAGGCGAAACACAACTCTCTTCTCCCCATAGTCGATTGTCGCATGGCAGGCACTGAGCCAGTCCATTCCCAAGATGATGTCATCCACTTTGATGTCGAGTATAATTGCATCTAAGGATAAAGTCTTGCCTCCAATTTTGATGTATCCATCCCTGTAAATTAAAGTTACATGCATATATCTACTCCCGAAGGAGTGCTAAAACATAGAGCCGTCTTTAATAAAGTCATGCATAATTTATTTTCCCATGCAAAATCAGACAAAATAAAGTAATAAGTAGCACCAGAATCAAATAGTACCCTTGCAGGTATGCCTTTGGACAGCAATATACCTGTTATAACGTTCTCTGCGGCCAAGGCCTCTGCCTGAGTCAAGGCATAAACCCTTCTTTGTGTACCTTGTTGTTGATTCAGTACATTCCCAGTTGGGGCTGGTAAGGCCAGTGGCGCTTGGCCATGAATCTGATTATTATGTTGGCCCCGGTTCTGATTGTTATACTACCCACGATACTGATTATTATTTTGTCCACGAGGAGGATATTGATTTCCTCCCCTACCTCTGCAGTCCCATGCCTTGTGATTTATATCCCCACATTTGAAATACCCAATGCGGCAATCTTCCGTTCGATGTACCACTCGATGACATTTGTTACAATGTGGCAACTGTTGCTGAGGTCCTCTGTTATCCTTATGTTTTGATGCTTAGGTGCATCATTTCTTTCCGCAGTCCAAGTTTATTTTTGGTTACTGCCTTGGTAGTTCTGTGTTGTACTACGGCTAACTAGCAGATGGAATCTATCCATCTCGAGAGCAGTTTCGTATGCCTCCCTGTAAGATGTACACTTTCGACTTAGCACATCGTGTTGTAGCCATTATTCAAGCCTCGCACGAATCTTTTTTGCTTTACGTCATCATTCGGAACCATATATCCAGCGAATGCAACTCTCTTCAAAATTCAGTCTTATAATCATCCACTGACCTATTGCCCTACTGGAGTATTACGAACTCCTTCTCTTTCTACCGACGGACAACCAGTGGAATGAATTGGGCAATAAAAGCCTGCTTGAAGGTCTCCCAAGATATCTTCATATCCGGACTATTATCGTAAAGTGCCTATCTCTACGAAGTCTACCATTCCTGGGCCTTGAGACGAAGTTGTACAGCAGTACACTCCATCTTCTTATTGCCCTGTATATCTAACATTCGAAAGTAGCCTTCAAGTGTATTCAAGAAGCCCATCACTTTATCTGCATCCGCCCTTCCATTAAACACAGGCGGGTCACAGCTTTTGAATTCTGAGAATTTGAAGCTCGTTCTCTTCCATGTCGGCATTTTAGGTTTCTCTGTCGGCACTTCTATGGTCTCGGTTGCTGCGGCCTTTGCAGAAACATTGGAATCGGCCGTCAGCTTAGTGACAATCTGAGACAGATTATCCACATGCTTTTGTTGAGCATCTAGCTGCTCCCAAAACTGATACTGAAGCTGCTCCTGAAGCGCATGATGTTGAGCTTCGCTCTGCTTCCTCTGAGCTTCCATTAGCTTCATCAGTTTCTCCATCGAGTCAGATGATGAATTCGTCTTCGAGCTTTCACCTTTGGTCATTCTAGAACAAAAATACTTCTATTAACACTCATAAAATATTTATGGGCTTATTGTATGGAACATTATTTCATGCTAGCGCTATCGACACCATCAACCGAGAAAATTTGCATCAAAACTTGCAATTAAAAACATTTTTGAAATTCGAGGAACTGAAACCATGCTCTAATACAAACCTGTCACGCCCTGATTCGAGGAATCGTTCGCTTCGCTTGGATTCACGTCGAATCGTTCGTGCTCGCTAAGGCATGATGTCGTACAAGTCTGGACTTACACTTGTACAAGGCAAGAACGTGCAATATTGTGTCATTTTGAAACATTGAAAACATAGCTACATTCGTAGAAACACTGAGTATGTAGTATAAGAAGAAATCATATTCATTTTATTGATAATTGTAGCCAAAATACAACTTTTCTCGGTACTCTTTGAAATGCCTTTTCAGCTACATTGATTCATGAAAAGAAATACAGCTAATAGGCTGCCATGAAAAAACTTCTCCTTCTATACATCATGCCCCTTTTAGTACTTTTGAAGTTTAAGCAACAATCTTTGAAAGCTCCACAATACTTTGTGCGTCTTTATTGAAAGTAAATTGAAAGGAAATAGCATCAACTCAAAGCCTTAGTTCAGACGTGCGCCCGAGCCTTCTCCAATACCTGTGGAGGAGGGGTCAGCACATTATAACAATGCGCTGGTGAGCCCCGTTGGCCCACTCAGCGAAACCAACATTTTATTATTAATGACAAGCATTTTAAATCATGAGATTTGCTAGGGACAGGCAACATTCAGAGTAATTCACATTTGAGGCAACATGATATTATATGAAACAACTATTTATTTTACCGTTATCCGAATCCAACTTCCTACATAAGATACAGAATAATAATAATACTTACCGCCCCTGTATAAAATAATCATTAGCATGCATCCTGACTACATAACCACTGGTGTTATTAAACCATATGGACTTGCCTTATAGGACTTCAAGGGTATGTGACGTACCATTCATTCGGGTTGCAAGTCCGAATGAACGTCCCGATACCAATTGTGCCACCAAAGCACGCTGCATTTCCTCCTAGGCCGAATCGGTCCCGGCACCCAAGTACCGCTCGAGGAAGCAATACCTTGTATACAAGTTGTCCATGACTATGAGAATGCGTGTCTGACTCGATAAGCATAGTGTGCATGGTATAATATTGAAGGTAAAAAGGCAACATATTCATTCTCAGCATTTTATATTTCATCATCACAGGCATCAATTCATCTCATTTCAATGTTCATTTCATCACGGCATTTCAATGTTCAAAGGGACAAGCATAATCTCAATATTCATAGGGATAAGCATGATCTGTTGTTGTTAACAGTGTATCGATTCATTCAATGTTCATTCTCGAGCTTCTTAGTGGTATTGACTTATGGCATTGGCATCTTATTATCGATCAACGGATGTTATAGGATAATTTATTAATTTGGCATGAAGGAGCAGCGAGAGGGAAAAAACCACCACAGAGATCCACACTCACCAGTTAGAGAACTTCCGACACTACACCAAAAAGGGTAATTTAAAACATTTAGCATTTTAGACTTTGGAAAGGTTTATATGTGTTCCTTGACCTTGGAACATGTGTTACTTATTCCAAACAGCTAAAGTGTTCCTAAAGTTAATTTAATTAAAATTAAATTAAAATTTTATATTTTGGAACGGTCAATAATAGTTTTTGTTTGCGTTCAATCACATATATTAATCACATGATTAAGAAGAGAAGTGTTCCAATTCTTTATTCTAACCTAAATACCACCTCATTGGTTATATGTACTCCACCAAAATTGTAATTCTCCCGTACTTATTTTTCAGGTTTCCCACTCCTCCATCTTTCTCATACCCGCAGCTATGCTGCAACTCATACTATTTGCTGCAACTCCTCGGAAGAAGATGGAGTTATAGCATTTGGATAGGCACTACAAGTGGTCGGCAAGTGTCCTTTTTTTCTGACATTGGAGTTGCTGTCCCCTGGCTGTTCTCTCTCCTATTATTACATCAAAAAACTGAAGTAACTCCACTGCAAGTGAAGAAAGAGGGAGAGAGAAACTCTCTCTTCTCTGTGGAGTCTCCTCTCTCGCCCTTTTCGTCAAAGTCGTGGGTTGGCCCCGTCGCACTCGCGCTCGGATGACGAGCTCGACGATGATAGGGGTGGCGGTCGGCTCTCTCTTCTCTATGGAGAATCTCCTCTCTTGCCCCTCCCCGCCGGAGCCGTGGGTTGGCCCCATCGTAGTCGTGCCCGGACGACGAGCTCGAGGCTGATAGAGGTGTCCGTCGGCTGAGCTCGTCGGAGGTGGAGGTAGGGGAGGTGGCTGCGAAGGAGGGGGCTGAGCTCGTCGGAGGTGGAGGTAGGGGTGGCGGCTCCGGTCTTCCTTATGAAGAAGAAGTTGAAGTCAAAAAATAAAAAGAAAAATAAGAAGAAAAGAAGAAGATGAATGCACCTCTGGATAAGAATGCTCTGCTGTACATTTGGATAAGAATGGATATTATTTCGTATGTTTTTTAAAAAATCCTAAAAGAAATGGTAATTTTCAAATTAGCCCATTTCAGGTTTATATATAAAGCTATTCATATATATATTTAAATATATATATTGAATAGCAAAATTGGTTCTGTGTTTGTGGTAAAAAAAATATTGTATTTTTTTTGGTTTAATTATGATAACTAAGTAACCATACATAGGGTTACCACATCTCCAAAAAAAACTTCCACTTTCTACTTACATAACTATCCAAACACCAAACCAATTTTTTTTCACTTGCAGCAGACAAAAAATATTCGATCCAAACATATTTTGGAAAGTGCCACTTGCTGCAAGTCCACGGAAACTCAACTTATTGCAAGTGCCACTTTCACACTTTCAAAGAGTTACATCTATCCAAATGGAGATGTAACTATATAGAAAGTGCATAAAAAGTGTCACTTTCAGGGGCTGTTTGGTACGAGGGGACTGAGCTGCAACTGCTAGGTTTTGCTGCAATTGTCATGTTTTTAATAGAGTTTCATTGTTTGGTTCACTGTTAAATTTGTGCAGTAAGTGACTCTATTCTGACACATTTAAGAATATGTCTCCCCATTTCTCTACTTTTTACTCCCCTCTCACTTGCAGCCCAAAAGAAGGGGTAGAGGGATGCAAGTGAGGCGAGGTGGAGAGAGAAAAAGAAAACACCGGCTCTAGAAGCTCGCTGGATCTGGCGAATGGTCACCGGCTTCGGTCGTCGAGGAGGTTCACGAGGCGATCGTGGTCGCAAATGTGGTGGGTGTCGGTGGTGGTGGGAAGAGTAGGAGGTGCGATAATTCCCAAAAGGAACATTTATTTGTGGCTGATTTAGTTAGATAGTAGTTATGGTAATTAATGAATTTTGGTTCTAGAAAATTCTATAGGTTAATTATGGCAGTTTAGATTTTTTTTTGAAACGTCCTTAACAAAAACGGCAGTATAGATTTTTCTGGAAACTTATATAAACTTGTTAAATTAGTTTAATTTTTAATCTATACACAAAAAATATATTAGGGGTAACAATACCTAGGTTTATCACATCTCTAAAAAACTTTCACTTTCAACAATCCAAACAACCGAACTACTTTTTTTCCACTTACAATAACCATCCAAAGACCAAACTAATTTTTTCTTCCACTTGCAGCAGACAAAAAGTACTATATCCAAACACATTTTGGAAAGTGTCACTTACTGCAAGTGTCCTGCAACTCATCATGGTGTAAATGTAACTTTCACACTTTCAAAGAGTTACATCTATCCAAACAGCCCCTCATGGAGCTTTCTCTACTCTTAAAGTGCAATTTTCCAAATTCCTCTCATTTGTAGTTCATCTTGTAATATTTTTTTTTTCATCTATAATTTATTCTTGATTATGTATAAGGTTTTCATCTAATTCTTAATTCCTCAAAAGTGTTACTGATGGTTTTCTTGTGTTGAATATTCATTGGAGAAGGAGGAGGTGTTCGAGATGCATAGGTTGCACCCCTCCGACCGACGTGCCACAGAGGAATGGATCGATCCCAAGGGTCTGATCCCGTTGACGTGTCATACTTGGGGAATAGATCGATCTCTATGATCCCACAGGATGAGGTCCCCGAGGAGGAGGTCGTCGTCTAATGTCGTCGTGGAAAATCTGTGGTACTTATGGAAGTATTTGTTACGGGCAAGGAGGAACATCTCCATCACCCCTTTAATTTGTACACACAATATGTTTGTTGAAATGCTTGAGTAGAGTAAAATTAGCTAGCTTGTGCGATCCAATTCATTTTGGTATGATAGAAACTAGCTTGTGCGATCCAAAATAATAAGATTCAATTTAGAGTACATATATATGCATAATGTGCACAGTTTATGTGCATCTGACATTGAGGAGTATGCTTTTTGATTATTATTTGAACTTAGTACTGTACATTTGAAAAGTTAATAGGTCTAAGAATTAAGGTGATATATTGTGACGAGAATGTTCTATCCTAGTTTCCCACGTGATATCAATGATTTTTAAACTTGTTTCTACTAGAGAGTTTGTTCTTTGCTTTATAGTTGAGGATTTCCTAAAATAGGACTTGTGCTGGTGGCGGACACAGCGATGCTAAGTGCCTGGCTTGATATGATGACTAGCTACAATTGGTCAGTTTGTAAATTTATGGATGTTGTGCAATACTAATCCACGAGTTCAAGAACAACTATTAAATTATTTCTAGATTTGAACTGTCTGCGGTAGTTTTTACACGAAAATATAAAGGAAGATTAGTAGGTTCTATTTTTCTTCTTGGTCAAATCTTAATAGCACTGAGTCCGATGCAGTGCCTACACCAGTATATTTAAAT
The DNA here is from genome assembly GCA_029216955.1 of Iris pallida. Taxonomy (NCBI): domain Eukaryota; kingdom Viridiplantae; phylum Streptophyta; class Magnoliopsida; order Asparagales; family Iridaceae; genus Iris; species Iris pallida. The sequence goes on along the minus strand of JANAVB010013999.1, from coordinate 10,517,954 downwards.
TCACCAGTCAACGTAGTCCTTAATAATTTCATGTAATAGTTAGTAACGTCCCTTAAACTTCAGATAGTATGAAACACTCTTTTTATTTTGTTCTGTTTTATTTTTTTGAAGTGTGATACAAAAGAAACTCAACAGAAGTATCAAATAACAGAAGAATATGTTCACAAGAATCATGAGCACAACTATTTAAGCATTTTTTTACCTCCATCCTCCATGTCCTTATATTTGATTCTGAACAAGATCAGATGACTAATTTTGCCAAGTTTAAGTAATTCAAGCAGAACTCTAACTGTTCTTCTCTTATTACTTTAGAGATGTCCAAGCTAGTAGTATCCTTCTAGATAATAAGTTTGAAGTCTGTCTTGGAAGTTAAAGTGAAGTATGTGCTCAAGAAGGGGATGAGCATCAGAATGTTTTCACAAGGTTTTGAGAAGATCAAAGTAAGTTGTGTTTTACTAAAAATCAGAGCTAGTTATTTTAACAACAAACTCATTCCAAATAATATATAATTGTAGGCATTTTACATGAAATTACTATTTCTGTGTATTTGTATATTTAGATCCTTTTGCTCATCAATTTATACTTTCTTGCATGTTTAGACAGTAATCTGTGTCCGGTGTAACATTCTGCATGTTTGTTGATATTTAACTTTAGTTGTAATAAAGAAGCAAGTAGTCATTGTTTGATAACACGATACTTTTTTTTATCAGGCAGTTTCATTTAATCACTCGTACATGTAATTGTGAGAAGCGAGCCTTATTAGCTGATGCAAATAAAATAATTGCTGAAAAATATTGTTCAGGATAATCATGTATTTCCAAGTTCAATATAAATTAGTCACCCTTTGTCTTTTTGAATGCTTCATGCCCCATCTATTTCTGATAATATTAGATTCCTCAAATGTACAATGAAGTACTTCCTGCATACGAAACTTAAACTCTTAAATCATAGAGTATACCCAAATTTTGTGTACTATTAAGTTAAAAATACTGAAAGGATTGGAATATTGGTTTGATTCAGTTTACCTAGTAGCTTACTTCCTTCTGTTGCTTAGTCAACATCTGATAAAGACATAGCGAGTTGTGGATGCCATGCTTGCATATGTAGATATCAATCGACTTTAACATGTTCTCACACAAATAAAGATTATACTACATCTAACGACAAAAAAGTGACATTTTCCTTAGCTAAGAGGCCGACACCACTCTATTAAGCAAGTGCCATCCTCATTGCCACAAGCCACAGTGCTATCCTTCTCTTTACATTGCCACTCAACTAAAGAAAGATTTGACAAATAGGATTGCTTCATCTCGAACCTCTGTGAAGAAGTGTTCTGGTTGTTCTCCCCTAAGCCAAATTGTAGTTCCAACAAGAGAGAGCATGTTCCTTGCTAATCCATTGAACTTTAAATCGACGCCAAGTGATTGCGTTGATGTTCTATGGTACAATAATTCATTTTACTTCCTAAACAGATGCACATTCTATTTTTATGCTACAATATAGTAGTCATAATTATGATAGAATGTCTAATACAAGATGTTACATAACAGTCAACTTATTTTCAAATAAGAATGGTTGTTGTAACAACAGTGCAACAACTAGTACTTTAGGAGGGAAAATTAAATTATTTTCTCTCTTCTCCTCATTCATATCACTTTTACACTTTTTACTTCATTTTTCTTTGCTTCATTTCATTTATCTATGGACTATAATAGAGGGCTAATGCTGCTATTGAAGCCTTATATCACAGCACTTACTTACTGCTCGAGTTCCACTTGTACATGGTAATAAATGCCCGAATGCATGTAGTTGTGGTTATGCACTGCTATACAGGGGCGAACGAGGGAATGTAGAATAGTGGGGTCAACCACAAATGTTAAGAAAGTCCAAAATTTTGTTAAATAAAGTTTGCTACATCAAAATTTTGCTAAAAATGAAAATTATGTAGGAAAATGTGAAACCTGATGTAAAAATGTATATAGAAATTAAAAATTACAAATTCGGATGGGAAAAACATAAAATTGATGAATAAAATTTAAAAACAGAAATATTTAACTGGGAAGCAAAAATTTAGTAGGGGCAACTCAAATGTAAAGAAAGTCCAAAATTTTATTAAACAAAGTTTGCTACATCAAAATTTTGTTAAAAACGAAAATTATGAAGGAAAAGTAAACCTTATGTAAATATGTATATAGAAATTGAAAATTATAATTTTTGGAGGGGGGCAAAACATACAATTGATGAAGAAATTTTTTAAAAAAAACATAGATATTTAACTGGGAAGCAAAAATTCATTGGGGGCAACTGCCCCCACTCGCCCCCATGTAAGTCCGCCCCTGGTTTGAAGGTATTAAAGTTTTTTTTTTAGCTCTTTGTAAGTTAGCAATGATTAGAAGGATGATTTCAAAAAGTACTCATGTAAAAATATCTGACTATTGTTATGCAATTATAATAACTTTCTATACTTTTTCAAGCTTTTAAGCTTGTTAAATTAGGCAATTATCACATTATGAGTTCATAGAAGTCAGCCCAATATTCAATTACTAACTGAAACTAATGTAAAAATACACATAATTTGTAATTCTTTTTTTACTTTAATCTTTTAATAAAACTCGTAACATTTTTGAACATTTTTGGAATGCCAAGATTATGGTTAATATACTAGTGTCAAGATGTGTCCTCTATTGATACTTCAACCGTAGTAAAGAAAAGATTCATGTGATGTGAGTTTCATTTCTATATTTCAATTGAGAGTGAAGAGTACCGTGGCCTTCTTGTAAGGAGTAAAGTTTTAGTGACTTGGGAGTGAGGTCACTGATGCACCTTATTGTCTATATTTCAATAGTTATTGTCGTTTCTGTTACTATTGGACTTCATAATCTTTTCTTCTATTTATGGGGGAATGTTCTTTTTATTTATATTTACATTTTATGCTTTGACTATTCAAGTATGAGGAGCGGATAATAATGTTGTAAGTTAATTAGCAACCTAATTGGCTTAGGATTAGTTTTGTTGTCTAGTTTGATAAATAAACTTGTTTGTGGTCATCCTGCAGATTCTTTTTGGTAGTCTTTGTGATTTGGCAGAGTACGTGCTTGACAAGTAATAACAACCAGGGCATACTTAAGGACTTAGGTGGATTCCTAGATGAATGAAGCTGCCTTGGACCAATTCAAGGAGTCTATGAGGCTAGAAGTAAGTTCTCTGTAAAATGTTAATAGGAAATTGAAAAGTTCAAAGGCATCCTGCCACTTTGTAGAGAGAGATTGATCCAAAGATTTTTCTTCCCGCTTGGTATTCTTCTTCTTGTTCAACCCTCAAGTTTTCTTCCTTAAGCCTCTAGTGCCTTGCGAGAGCTTGCTCAAATAATGGACAAAGTTGTACGCGTAGATCCGAAGAGCCTTGCTTTGGTCTTCATTGCACACTAGTTGGTCGGTGTAGATGAGAAAGTGTTAGGTGAGTGTTCCCGGAACTCCTGTTTAAATTACCAATTTATTACCAAATCGTCTGAGACCCTTAATAATAGGGCACTTTTTGTCTTTTTGATGTGATCAAAATAAGAAAAATGATCATTTTCATCCATTTTAGTACTATTTTTCTTTCTTTCGTAACATAAATATCAATAAATAGACTTATGGTTTGGAAGGCCCCTTCTTCAATCTCTTATTCATAATTTTTATAGAGGAATCGAAATCAAACACTGACTTAACATATTCGTGGATTTGGTAATTGATTAGTGCCTCGAGTTGGCTATTATTTTTCGAAGATAGATGAAGTCATTTGAGTAGGGAATAAAATGAGTGAGAAAAGTTTTTTTTTCTCAAAGTAAAAAGTCTAAGAAAATTTTCAGAAGATTCAAAACAATATGTCGACTTTATAACGAACTATGATTGCTCTCAAGTCTTACCAAAACTGGATTACCTTTTCGTGGCATATGGATCTTATTACTTGACTTCCCCCCCTTTCTTACCCTTTTTTTTTCCTTTATTGCTTCTCGAAGGCTGTGTGACTTGTTGTCCATGCTATATTGGCCTTTAAAAATATCTTTTTCCATCTTAAACTTATTTGAGCAATTTTGTTCTGACGATAAGCATGTTTCTCTTTCTTGTGAGTTGTTCCTTTATAATCTTAGTTGAAACTTCTTGCAGGGCTTAGAATGGAAGGAGAAAGCTGAAAATCTTGAGTTGGAGATGCAACAATGTTACAAAGCCCAGTCACGGTCGTCTGAACAATTAGTTGTAGAAGTGGCCGAGTGTAGAAGCTCAAAAGCTCTTATTCAAGGACAAGAAGCATTGATAGCGAATCTACAAAACGAACTCTCACAAACACGTTTGCGAATGCATAACTCTTAAAGACATTTTTTTTGTCTTCTATTGTACAACAATTTTAACTTACTACAGGATATAATTTCTGCGAGGTGAACTCTCAGCTCAAGCAAAATCTGGATGAAAAAACAAAAGATATGTCTATTAGTGAGAACTGTTCGCTTAAGGCACAGCTTGATAAGGTGTTACCGAAACTAAAAGAGGCAGAAACTAAAAGTAAGAATTTGATTGATAGGTATATGTTGGAAAAAATAAAGGATGTAGAAAAGCTTAATCTGGTACACTATTTTTTTCTCCCTAAATTAACATCCCATCTTATGCAAGCTTTTACTTCTACTTCAGACTATGTTGCATCTTGGTGGTTTAACATTCAGTTCATGATTTTAGTGAAAGACTTTATAGGAATAGGAATATGAAGTTTCTACCTAATGAAGACTTTAGGTTGCAGAAATTTCATTTTAGATTTTCCATACCCCTATTTTCCATAGAGAAAAGATAGTCAATGATCAAAAGGTAGCGTCTTACAGATAATAATGATGGTTTAATGCAAATTTCTAAATGTATGCATTCAATTAGTCTAATCACTCTTTGTTCACACAGATATAAACATGTTAGAATAATATTAATATTATCCCTCATCCCTCACCAACGCTCTAGAGTACATGTTAGAATAATATAAATATTATCCCTTAGCCTTGAAGAACGTGTAGACAACTCTGGAGGGGATGAATAGAGTTTGTATCGATAATAACCAATTAAAAATTAACTCTATACCTAGTCCAGACGCAACTACCAACAGAATATATAATCAGAGTAGTAATGCGGAAATTTAAGAGAGATCAGAAGAGCATACGCAAACACAGCGATTTAACCTGGTTTCCCTCGTGGAGGACTAGTCCAGGCCTGAGAACTCTCACTCATGATTGAAATCCACTATTTATGAAATAGCGTACACCACGTGTCTTTAGTCCGAAGAGCACGCAAACTTTTTTTACAAAACACAAGCTTTTAGATCGAAGCGCTCGAACACTTCAACTTCGTAGAAAGCAAAACTTGAAATTTTCCAAGTGACTTTTTTTTCACTCTTTGACACAACTTCTAGCTGATATCGAACTAAGCACCTTGGGCTAAGGAGAGTTGTGGCTTAGGAGATATGGAAGAATGGGGCTTGGAGTAGTAGAGCTTAGAAAGCCTGAATATTTGAAGGTAATAGATGATTTGAAATAAGAGAATTCAAGCTCTATTTATACTACTCTGGGAAGGCAGAGTTTGGCCCGAATTTTGTCCCAAGAATTCAAATTTTTGAACGTTGGACGGCTTGTATCAAGCAGGCCCTAAAAATTAGGATGATAAAAATGAGGGGGCAGAGTTCAGCCCAAATTCAGCCTTAGATAGAGTTCTGTCCGAATTCTGCGTTCCCTGGGCCAGAAGCTCTATATGCTAGCATTGGTTTGGTTTGGTTAGTAGTTGGTCTATTTTGGTATGGTGGAGCTTAGAAAAGTATGATTACGGGTTGAGATGATCAGTGCGACTAAACGTAGATAATTCCTAGACTCAATAAAATAAAAGATTATAGACTTGAGACCAAGTACATTAGCAAAGTCACAGCTTTGTAGACGACGTCTTACCTCGATCAGGAGATATTTTTGTTTGCCATGAAATATAAAAGAGTAGAACAATTATCGGAGGACTGGACTTTTACTTCACAATACAAACTCGCTTGTACAAAGAAAGCCTAGGGACAAAAACCTAGGTACAGCAATCTAAGTATAATTGTTTATTTTAGATTCTGGGAGATGACGATAGAGGCTCGGGAAAGCGACGGCCGCTCTGCCTTACTCCTTGGACGATCGGGTGCAGCTTTGGCTCTGTAGAAGAACTGCTGGGCGTTGATGAAGAAATGCTCTCTCTTCAGGCTCTCTGGCTCTCTCTGTATATCTCTCTCTGTCTCTGTGTATGTCTCTCTCTCTCCCTCCCATATATGTCTGTGTGGGTATGTGTGTTTGTAAGGGAATGGCACCCTGCTATTTATAAGTGTGGGAGGCCTCATTAGGGTTTACAATGATTGCCCATTCTTGTAAGTCGGTGGCTATTGATCATTGGATCTGGGCCGTTCATCGAGATTTGAGCAATAAATGTGATTGTATCAAATCTTTTGTGGGTAATTAATGCCGATTGACATAAATCCTCCTGATTTGTCATGCCAACCTCGGATTCCTCGACACGTGTCTTTAATTGGCTTATTTGAAAATGATCTGATTTGATCCCAATATTTTATTGGGATTTGCTGAGAGATTTTGATCAATCTGATGCCACGTGCCCTGCTATCATGTGTCATGACCCGCACCCCAGAGTAAGGGCACGAGACGTGGGTACGTCCAGCCTACGCCGCAGTGTCGACGGTAGAACACTGTCCTAGGTCACAACATCTAACAATTGAAGGTATAGCAGTTATACTCCCCGAATGGGGGTGACATAACACAATATAAACTCAACCACAGCTAAGGTAGAACAGGTAAGATAGATAGATAATGAAAGATAACAATATCCAGAACAGAGAATCACAGAGATACAAACCAGAGTTCTAAGTGTCTAAATAAATACATCTCAGAATATCTCAAGTCTAATACAGTAATCCAGAATAGAAAAGACAGTCCTAATCTAAAGGAGTGTCATCTACAGCTAGTGGCTCCTGCTGCTGGTCCAAGTCCAGGCACTCGTCTAGTGTAGCACCGTAGTAAGTAGGGCAGAACGCCTCAGCCTCGTCCTCTGTAATATTTCAACAGGTCCAGTCAGGACAGGAGCGAGCACAGTACATCTCAACAAATCATAGCAGGTCAGGATATATAATCATTCTTATAGAGTAAAATACAAGAAACTGAAGAAATATGATAAACAGGAAAGACTGTAAATAAATAGCTATAGTATATAGAGAACTAGCAGTATCTAGTGATTCAGAGCACAAGATGGTTATGTAAACGGCATGATATTATACACGAGTAATCTACAAAGGTTGTACACGAGTAATCTACTGGATTGATTACATAACCACTTCTACTCCCCCGCCCCAATCAATACACAAGGATCCAGCTATGATATGTTATTGCACACGAAGTATAGTCGCACACGAGATCATGTGAGCACATGAGTATACACAATTTCACACGATTTGTACACGAAAAGCACGAACACAAGGAGTATACGATGCTCATGATAAAGTACACGAACACGAATACCCGATATATCCGCTAAGGGAATAACATCGCAGAACAAGATCCATATAGTACTAATCCGTGTTTCCGATGTGTCAGCATCATGTATAGTAATCTAAAGCAGGAAATATACTCCTAATGCAGGATATGAAATGATCAGAGAATGTACTCGCCTGTAATCGGTGAATCTGAGAGAATATAGACTGTCCGAGGAGTGGTGTCTGTCTCCTATAGAACAGTACAAGTCACTATAAGTCTACAATGATAAAACAATGCAAATTAATGCATTCTACATGAAACTAGGTCAATCTAGACCAAAGTCAACTCTGGTCAACCTTAAAGTCAAACCTAGTTCAACCAAGTCTAATCTAGGTCAAACTAGTCTAATCTAGGTCTAGCAAGACTATTCTAGGTTTTCTAGGCTAATCTAGGCAATACCATGTCAAGCCTACCAATACACACATTGGTATATTGATTAAAATCTATTATAGAGTATATAGCCTATAGCCCTATTACCCATACCCTATGTTCACACTATAACATAACACACAATATCCCAATATCATGACGCCATATATATAATATATATATTAAAATACATATACACATATAAAGGGAAGCTTGTATATATATAACAAGGCTTATATATATACACAGAGAGAGTGAGGGAATAGACAGTGAAGAGTGTGATGTGTGTGGCACCCATGACCCGAGCCCGTCGCCTGAGAGCAGCTGCAGCTACTGAGAGCGTGCCTCCACCTCCTACTGTTCAGGAGATAGTTATCCCTCTATCTGATCAGGGGTGGTGGCACCTCCTGCCATTGAGGAGATGGTGGTAGCCTCGCCAGAGAGTCTTCCTTCATCTTCTGTCGTTCAGGAGAGAGCTGCAGATTTGCCTGAGACCGAGAGCCCTTCTCTACCCTCTGTACTCCATATTGTACCACCCGGGGGTTTGCTACTTGATGCAGCCCAGGTGTTTACATTTTTCCAAGAAAGGTTGATGGAGTCACAGAGAGTTCATGAGGAGGCCATGAGGGAGCAAATCCAGAGGTTGCTACGTCTGCGGGACTCTGTGCTTCTAGGAGGAGAGCCTAGCTCCAAGAGGGCGAGGAGCAGTACCCAGTCCTACCCAGAGTCTGAGGAGTACCTATTTATCCAGCCTATATCATCATACCCAGCCCAGTCTCCTGTCCAGCAGAGGCCAGCTGAGCCGGAGCCTATCTGTGCCTACTACAAGAAGTCTGGACACAAGTGGAACAACTGTAGAAAGAGACTATGATTGTGCCTAATCTGTGGTTCAGCTGCATACTGGATGCAGCACTGCCCTGCTATACCTGCCCCAACCAGGGCCCTGCTTCCAGGAGGGGGTTCTGGTTCTCAGACCTAGCTGGAGGTGAGTTGATCTAACCTTAGTATTCCTTTTTGAGAACTTTGATGCATCCCTTGCTTGTAAGTTTTGATACCTTGTGATTGCCTAGTACTGTAGCATGGTTGGTATAACCTAGATGAGACCCCAGACTGATATTGCATGCCATGACCCCATAGATTACACTTTTCAACTGTATGATTTAAGATAGATTTCTGATCCTTTGATTGCTGGGGGCTTAACCTAGAAGGGGTGCGACCATCTTAATTTCGAGGACGAAATTTTTATAAGGCGGGTAGGATTGTAACACCCAGTTTTCCAGAAGAGGGTAATTTTGAAATTTTGTGATTATAATTATTATTTAATGATATTTATTTCATATTATGATTTTTATTGATTTTTATTTATTTTAAACTATTTAAATTCATGACTTGAGATTTTAGGCGTTTTGCTAGTGAACCGTAGAGACTGTCTACCCTGGAGCCTAGCCATGTGATTAGGATATCTCATTTATCGTTTTTAGTTTGAGGGTATTTTTGTCATTTTTGAATTATTTGAATTTAATATATTTTGTTAGGAATTTAAAATAATTTATTTGAATGGTGTGATTTAATATTATTTGATTAATCTCCATGTGGTTTATGGTTAGCCTAACCTAGATTGGACCTAACCTAGATGAGTCATGACTAACTTAGTGAGCCACTTTGAGAATTAGATGAGTTGGTTAAGGGGGTTAAGTCAAGTTTAGTCATGGTTAAGTGATTTGCAAGGACTAAGATAGAACCTTTTGTTCTAGGCCATCTATTTTTCCATGATTCAATCCTAGCCATAGGATGAAACCTAAAAACCCTAACCCTAACTATTATGACCAGCCAAGAGACTTTTCCCCTTGCCTATATAATGTCTCTATGGGGATTTGTGCCTCCTTCTTCAATAGTTCTTCATTTCTTAAGGAAATAGGTAAGCCTTCATAAATTCCTTCCTAGTTTAATCAATAGGACTCCTTTTTGATTGGAATTTCTTCCATTAGGATCTAATCATTGTCCTCTTGCTGTTTGTGGTGTTCAAACTTAGCTTTGGGACAATTTGGAGAAGTTTGCTAGCAAGAGGAAACCCCCATTAGAGGCTTTTCTTGCAATTTGACACCAATAGGTAAATCAATGTAAACACCATTAAAATTCTAGTTTCTTTGCATGTAGACCTAGCCCTAAGTGTCCTGGTCCTGTAGGTATGCCTAGACCTAGGTTTTATGTCCATTTCGTGTCCTAAATGGACACGTATCAGTGTTAGTGTTAAGGTGTTTGTTGAAATGCCCCAAAGGGCATTTCGAGTGATTTTTCAGGAAGTGTTTGAATAGGAAATTAAGTTTTTAGGTCGCTTATGGATTTCTGATTGCTTGGACATATTTCGTGTCATGTCGGAGTCGTACTGGACTCGTGCACATGCCTGTGCGTGCGTGTACAGTGATCCCCTGCTGATCGGGGTCGACGCAGGATACGACACGCCACCATGTGCCATGAAACTTCGTGGGCACATGGGGGCACCCACTGACATCATGTCCATGAAGTTTCATGCAACCTCGATTTGTGTGCGCGAAGGAATTATGCGCTCCCTGGCCACGCACTGGCTGTGTTCTCGCCAACAGTGAGCTCTGATACGCTTCTCGTTTGCGGACACGGCGACACTAGGACCCAATTCAGGGTATCCTAGCCCTAGCCCTAGTCCTACACGACACTGGGACACGACCACGAGATCTGTGTCGTGTCGTGTCGTGTGCACGAGCACTGGGAACACGTGCACGAGGATTGGTTCAGTGTACTGTTGTGCTCTCTGTTCAGATCAGTTTTAATGACTTAAATTGTGTTTTAATTGTTCTTTAGATCCTAATTATAATGTATAATCTCTGTTATATTAGGTTTACATGTTAGCTTAGGTTTTGTAGTATGGAAATGTGGATCGAATGGGGTTTAACTGAATGCCATCACTGATATTGTTCTGATACATTCGATTTCAGGTTCCTGAACAATTTGATTCCTAATTCTAAACTGTTTTGATGTAAATTGAAATATTAATTCATATCTAGAAGTATTAGTTACTGCAATGTTTGGGTTATGAATGATGTTGAGATGTTAGTTTTTCGAAATGGGTTGGTGTGAGGAAAAACAGGGAAATGGTTTTTGAATTTGTTTGGATATAATCTGTTAACTGATACATAGCTGATACATGGTTTTCCATTTTTTTTTCTAACCCTTAATCCCTTGTTTTGTTGTTGTTCTTTACTGATTATGTGTCTCCACATGTTTGATTGTTTATGCTAGCTTAACATTTCCATTCAATTGGTTTTATGGTAGTGAAAATGAGAATTTGGCTTGTGTTGAGTTCTAATGAAATAGAACTGAAATCCTGTCTTAAAACTGAGATTGATTTTAAATTGGAAAGTGATTTTGAATGTTAGTTTAAACATGTAAATTTGAGAATAGCTCCTTCTTCCTGTAAAATGAACTGAATCCTTTCCTTTACACTGTCAACTATAAGTTCAGATTTTCTCACATTCTCTCACACTCTTCACACACTCAAATCTCACATGTTTTCACACATGTTCCTAACACTATACTGGTTCATGTTTCTTTTCTGTTTTCCTAATAACCACATACCAAGTCACTCACACACTCACTGGAAATTTGCAACCTGAGACTGTCAATTGGACTGTGCAAACCTGAGAATAGTTCTCTCTATCACACATTGTTGGTTAATTAATTCCTGAGAATTCCAAGTATCCTGTGCTTCACTGTTTGTAGGTGATTAAATTTCAATAGCGATATACCCACACAGCAAGGACTGTTTTTTTTCCTTCCTCATTAACTGAGCTATGACTCATTATATTTTCTCTATGTCACACACGAATCTGAGAACTAACCAACTAATTCCTTTAGAACTGTAAGTTTATTTCCTTTCCTTTTTCAATGATAAGTATATGCATGTGTGAAACTTGAACTATTTCCTTTCCTTTTGTTTTACTGTCAATCGATTTCCCTTCCCTCTTAACAGAGATTCACCCTTTAAATACTATAATGATTTACCTGTTGTGTGATTCCTGAATACCCATTGCAATGGATTCAATCCTAAACCTGTTATTTCATTTCCTTTTAAAACTGAGATTTAGTTCCTTTTCATTACACTGAAATGAATGTTTATGCATGATTAAACTGTCAATTCCTGTTTAATCCTAGTTTGAAACTGAAATGTTTGATTCATGTATTCACTGCCTTCATTGCTATTTTTCTGAGATTGTTTCTTTCCTTAATGAACATTCCTGGATTTCAATTAAACACAAGTGCACTGTTTTGCAATGTACACCCTCACACCCTCATGCCATTCTCACACATACACATCTCTAACACACACAGGCCTATGACACATACAACCATTTTCCTATCACTCTAACACACAGTCCACTCACACTTGCCACCGTCTCATGACTTCACTCATCACACACAACACATTCATTCCTATTTCTTTATGCTTATGAGTTTATGAGATTCCATTTTTAGGTATCCTATAATGTATGTGTGATATACTATAGGTACCTATATGCTAATATTTGTGTTATCATATCATATATTAATATGGATAGATAATGTATGTGTGATATTAAGGGTAGCCTATATGCTATTGTGTATCCCTATATAGATTATATTAATATAGTAATATGTATATTATTTTAAGTATAGGTATAATCTTGTGTAGATGTGATTTTTGGTTGGGTTAGGCATGGTATTGCCTATTAGCCTATGGCCTATGTGTGTCTGCTTGACTAGTGAGTCTAGAATAGACTGGTGTAGTCTAGTTAGACCTAGAATAGACTTGTTAGACTATTATAGACTAGTTTGACTTAGGTTTGACTTGGTTGACCTAGTTTGACTTCTAGGGTTGACCAGAGTTGACCAAGAGTTGACTTTGGCATAGATTGACTTAGAATCATGTAGAATGCATAGTAGGGCTTCATTATATCATTTTAGACTTGTTGTGACTTGTGCTATTCTGATTAGGAGCCAGACACCTCTCCTCGGACAGTACATTTACTTCAGACATTCAGATACGAGGCGAGTACATTCTCTGATCATTTCATATCCTGTTTAGAATTATTTTCCTGCTTTAAATTACTTTACTTGATACTGTCACGTTGGTCACACGGATTGGTACTATATGGATCTTTTCATGAGATGTTATCCCCCTCGGGAGCATCGGATACAGCATGTTTTGTGCATTTCACGAATCATCACGTATCTCTATGCTTCCGCTGATTCACGAACCGCCTGTCACACATGTACTCTCATGTTCAAAGAGCCCCCATGAGTCACCTTCACGTACCACTCATTTTATGAGCCATGTGAAGTTTCACGAACCTTAACATAACTTGAACGGATCCTTGTGTATTGATTGGGGTTAGGGGAGTAGAAATAGACATGTGAATATTATCCAAGTAGCTGTAGTCATGAATCACTCTCTTAGCTGTAGTCATGAACCTCCTATGCCATTCACATGTTTATATTTTACTCTGACTCACTAGTCACTATTAGCTCTCTACTTATAGTAGATATTTCCATTACAGTTTTCTCTCTCTGTTTACATACCGTATTTCTTCAGTATCTATATCTTACTTTACTGCATGATTATATTTTCTAACCTGCTATGAACTGTTGAGATGTACTGTACTCGCTCCTGTCCTGACTGGACCTGTTGAAAATATTACAGAGGACGAGGAGGAGGCCTGGGAGGATACCTTCTTCGGATAGCTCTAGCTGAGGACATCACCCCACTGCCTAGACTAGTTTAGTTAGGCCTTATCTTATTTTCATGTTGTCTTGAGACTGTTTAGCTAGATTTTACTTCTGTTCAGAGATGTTGAGTTGTATATATTCTTTCCTTCAGTAAGCTGAGATATGTACTCTGGATATTTGCTAGGATATTATCTTAGACTTTTCTATCTTCAGTATTTCCTTGAGTTCTATATCATATCGTGTTTTTTTCTTCCTTAGTTGTGATTGAGTTCATTTACTGCTTAGTATTATAATGCTAGATGTATGTTGACCTAGGACAGCGTTCTACCGCCGACACTGCGGCCTAGGCTGGGCGTTGTGACGTTCTCGTATCCTCACAGTGGGTGCCACGTGTCAAGCCGTTGTATAAATCTGAGCCGCAGGAAGGTTGTTCCTCATTGAGCCGCATAAGGCTGGCCATGTGTCCAGGCTGCTCGAGAGTGGCCGCATATTAATGATTTGAGCCGCATGAGTGTGGAATGACCGCATGAGTGAACCGCATGGAGATAGTCCTTGTGAGCCGCATGGGGGTGGTCTTTGTGAGCCGCATGGAGCTAGTCTTTGTGAGCCGCATGGAGCTAGTCTTTGTGAGCCGCATGGAGCTAGTCTTCGTGAGCCGCATGGGGCTAATCTTCATAAGCCGCATGGGGCTACTCTTCGTGAGCCGCATGGGGCTACTCTTCGTGAGCCGTATGGGGGAGTCTCCGCTTGGGCCGCTTACGACTGTCCACGTGTCAAGGCCGCATGACAGTTTCTGACTCTCGGGGGATCGTGTCAGAGATTTTCTTCGCTTCCCAAGGAGTCCGTCATTATGAGGGATTCATAATGATATCTTTGTGTCAGAACTGTCACCTTGTCATAGCTGTCAGCCGTCAAGGCATTTAATGCGGTAATAGACAAGGGGGGAGAGCTGTTTTGCAGGCCACGTAGCTCCTCCTTGAGCCGCATAGAGCTTGTTTGAGCCGCATGAATACTTGAGCCGCATGAACTCTCTGAGCTGCATGGGATTCTCTGGCCGCATGGATCTTTCTTTATTCTTTTCCATGCTTCTACAGTTTTGTCTCGAGCTCGATGTGTCGTATTAGATCATATCATATATTTGTTTGTTAATTATCAAAATCAGGTTGACTATGATCCGGTTTGGGAAAACAATCTCCCCCATTTTGATAATTGACAAAAAGATATTTGTATGTCTCAATATTCATACCTGGACACATATTGAAAGAAAGAGAAAATTTGTAGATATGTCATGGATCCCCCGCAATGTAGTATTCCTATTCTTGTACAAAAGATTATGACAGATATACATAATATTATGAAGGAGAGAAAATTTGCAGATATGTCATGGCTCCCCCGCAATATAATATTCATGTTCTTGTACATAAGATTATGACAGATATGCATATACAATCACATAAAAATATCACATCACATGTTTCTCCCCCTTTTGGCACTTAGTAAAATAGATACAATGTAAAGCTCTCCCGTAAAAGGATAGAAAATAAAATCAATCTTAAGTAAATGAATCAGAGCATGAGAAAGGCATGGACTATCATGATCAATATATACTAAATTAAGAACAATGGGAGTAGTGTGTAAAGACATGTATAGAAACTACATACAAAATGTAGAGTATCAAAACGAAAATAGCTTATAAAAACACAAATAGTTGGTAAAACTAAAAGAATTTGAAAATAATCAGCATATAGTTTACCAACATGAAATCCAAGAAAGACACTAAAAACATAATATGATATGAAATATTACTCTAGTTTTGGAAAAGAATTATGAAATAAAGGATTTCAGTCAAAAGCCATGGAGATTAGATATATAATAGATATCAAAGAAGAAAGATACCAATTGAGATATTGAAATATATAAACTTGAAAGATCAATCAATGAAACTATGATAGTCATAATTGTCCACAGATAAATAGTGGAACAAAATAAAGGAATGATCAATATAAAATAGAGCAATTGATATAAAATAATCTCATTATTTGCAAATCTATTTGCTTATCCAAAAATCATGCATATGAACTCAATTACCTTATCATGCTATATGAATATCCTTTAGATAAACATGAAGGTAAAGGAGAAAAAATACTTGAGAAGGAGAAATTCAGTTGACTTGAATGCTCCCCCTTAAAGTAGTACCAATGTTGATACAAATCATGAGTTTTGAATAAGTCCGCAAAAAAAAACAAATCAATAAAAGCACAATAGTCATCAAGTTAAGATATGAAAGTTAATATTAACAAGTTGACCTATTTAACCCTTATAAGAGAGAGATAAAATAATAAAGATAATTGCATACACTCTCATAAACCCTTAAAGAAATATCATGACCTCAATGAGATAAGAAATTGAAGAGAATATGGGTTCATGATGAACTAGGTATACGACATATTAATGGATATAAATGAATTGAACCAATTTATTTGCTCCCCCTTAAAATATGTGTATCTAGTTCCAAAGCACTTATATCATAAAATATATAACTGTAAGATCTAGGGGTAAATCGACTATGGATTTCTTTCCCTTGCTCAATTCATATAAGACTATAAAATTATCATAAAAAGAATAATGCCATCTTTAGTCAAGAAGAGATATCCACTTAATAGCTACTAAAGATGAGAAATCAAAAGAATATTCCATTTTAGCACATGTAATCAAAAGATGACATACATTAGCTTATAGAAGAATTAAATAAGATAGATCAATGTATGTTACATATTGAGAAAATGTCGTCATAAAAAGGAATAAAGTCAATTAAGTCAATCATGATGAAAGTCAAAATATAGCTCAAAAATACAAAAAAAAAAAAAACTCAAATATCATGTCCATGATTATCTAATTAAGAAATGATCAACCAATTTATTGCGTTGCATGGACTTTGTATTTTTACCACATATGTACCCATCAACGGGTAATAATCCAACCTTGCTAATACTAAATGGGGAACCAATGAAGTTCAAATAACAAAGAGCATTTGTGATAATCCATGAGTAGTCAAAGTAGAGTAATAAATTAACTTGATAACCACATAATTAGATAATATAAGACTGCTCAACCATTAGGATCATTTATTAATAAAAGTAAACATGATCGAACGAATATCATCAAGAGAAAATTCCAAATCCATATTTATAATAAAATCTTACAAATCAATGTAAATTTAAGAGATGCTTACCAATGACTGGTATGGAAGAAAGTTAAAGCGATGAATCACAAGCCTCAACGGAAACAAGATTAAATAAAAAATTTGTCAAACTAATATTAGAGACCAAACATATGTATCTAAAATAGAATACAAACTGCATCAAGAAAATTCGTAAATCTTGTTTTTGTAAACTAGCATATCACATATAGATTGAAATTCAAAAAGATAGCTAGATGAGTGAAAGTGAACAAAGATTATGTAGCTTAACAATACATCGCAAATAAGCAAGCTACATAACTAATTAACATTAATGAGGTAGAACATTAACAAGATAAATGTGCTCATTAAATCTTATGTCACTAACACTAAAGTTACATGCTTAAACATAGAGTTCACAATAAGGATGATACATTTTGAATGATCAAAATAATTTATATATTCTTTATTAAGCAAGGATAAGAGTATAAGATAACAAGTAAATGAATGGAACTCTCATCAAGTAAGGACAAAAGGAATGTTCATGAAAACACAATAGAACAAATCTCTTTGCCAAGTATTGAGATTAACCCAAGATAAAGAAATAATAGATTGATCTAGAGAATGCAAAATTATAGCCATTATGAAATTGTATTATCTAGAAATGGAAAATCTAAACGCAAAAGCTCAACCTATAGTAGCTAAAGACATAAGAAATATGATGTATCAATTACATGTATTCTTATGTGCTGCAAAAACATCATTGGACAACAATAATTCAAAAGAAGCATATGTCCAAGGAATGAGAAAATAAAGATCATTAAGATCAACAAAGCTAATTAAGAGCTAAAGATAACAAGAGACATAATTTATTTTAAAGCTTTCATAGTGCACCATAGTGAAATATAAAGAAATAGACTAGAAAGTGTACACTAATTAAGGTGGTAAAATTAAAAAGCAAGGTAAAACACAAAATCATGTGATCCTGAAAAGAACTTCCATAAATAGTCATGAGCAAGATACTAATAAATATTTTCTCTCAATATTCCAACTTATATATATATATATATATATATATATATATATATATATATATATATATATATATATATATATATATATTTGTTTATATATATATATATATATATATATATATATATATATATATATATAAACAAATATATATATATATATATATATATATATATATATATATATATATATATATATATATATATATATATATATAGTTTTATCTATGCGATTCCAACTGTTGATATTAATTCATTCAATACCTTTAAGTTGGAATATTGAGAGAAAATATTTATTAGTATCTTGCTCATGACTATTTATGGAAATATATATATATATATATATATATATATATATATATATATATATATATTTTATATATATATATATATATATATATATATATATATATATATATATATATATATATATATATATAAATAGTCATGAGCAAGATACTAATAAATATTTTCTCTCAATATTCCAACTTAAAGGTATTGAATATATATATATATATATATATATATATATATATATATATATATATATATATATATATATATATATATATTCTATACCTTTAAGTTGGAATATTGAGAGAAAATATTCATTAGTATCTTGCTCATGACTATTTATATATATATATATATATATATATATATATATATATATATATATATATATATATATATATATATATATATATATATATATATATATATATCAAATAGGCATACATGAAAATATTCAAGAATCAAGTAAAAGGCATGTATCCATAAAGTTAAACAAAAAGAAGCCAAGAATATATCATCAAAAGAAGACTTTAAGGAAGAAGCTAAATGATCTAAGAAGAGATGCACAAATTTGTTGAAGGAATCAATAGCTAAAGTATAGAATAAACACAAGTTTGAAGGAACCAAGTATAATTAAATATTCGTCAAAATAATATAAAACTGGAGCTTAACTCATATGCCCACATAAAGTTATCAAAAAATATATATCAATATAAGAAATAAATGAACTACATGCAAATGGAGATTTAATGAATATAGTCATGTATCCTTAATGAATGTATGAAAACTATCACAAATTCAAAGCACGTATAAATAGGCTTTATTAGGCAAATACATACTTCATTCATAAGAGGTTTAATCAAAATAAAATATGAAAATAAATAATGAATATATTATGTAAGCACAAGGTTAAAATGGAAGTATAAGAAGCTTATGCTAAACATATATATTCACAAATACCGATTAAGACAAATATGACATATTAAATACAAATCGACAAGAAGTAATTATCTCAAAAATTTTAAAGACGGGGAGTTAGAATTAACTCAAATCAAAACCAAGGTCCTACGGACTAGAATGATATGCATGCTTTATAAGTAAATATTAGGAATAACAAGCATGCATATATAAATGTGTCACACTAAAAAAAAATGAGTGATAAACTACATAGATTTAAGCTGAGTAACTAGTCATACGAGATATAAGAAATAATAAGAAAATTAACTAAGCATGCTAGTATTATGTCTCACATTGATTTACATAATACACAACTAAAGGATATCAATGTGAGCTAGTAGCCAGACATCAAGAGAAACAAGCTAGATTCTACAAATATAAACCATTTAAAGAGAATTGTTTAGCATGTTACCAAAGTGGCTCTAGGGGCCACACTTGTGTTAATGTAATTGCTTGGAAGATGAGCTTTGAGTTTTGCAACCACCAACATGCTCCTCGGTGTTGTCCTGATACAAGTAGCTCCACCTACAACATTAGGCGAAGACTTTGGTATCCAAATAAACTTGGATCCACATTTGTTAGCTTTAGGGACCCATATACTATTTACTCTAGTATTGGTAAAAAAAATTTGACGAACAGGACAAGTTACACTCAAGTGTCCAATACGAGAGCAATAGAAGCACCTAATACTAGTGTGTGCACATATATCGGAATGAGCATGATTATGAACATGTAACATACTAGAATGATTAATATCTCTAGAGTGAGCATGCATGGATTTGGTCTTAAGAATATCATATTCTAATAGAAAATCATTATACAAACAAGTAAGAGAAAATTTTAGCATTTAAAGCATAAATCTCTTTTTCAAATAAAGCAATTCTAGAAATAAAATCATCATTTTATTTCTTTAAAGAGTGAATAGAAGAATCATGCAAATGATTTAGCTCATGAGTTTGCTTCTTAAGATCTTCTAATGATGAGGAAAAAGATTTGATTTTCAAAAAGAAAGAATCATTCAAATTCTTTAAAGAAACACAAGATGAGTTTTGAGAGTCAAGTCTAGATAATAAATCATTGTTTTTATTTCTCAAAAACTCATTAGATTCTTCTAAATGAATGACCTTTTCTGAAAGTTCTTTATTTGTAGAATAAAAGTCCTTAAGAATCTCTAAGGATTGTTTAGCCATAGCTTTCCACTTAGAGTATTTCTTGCATTTTGAAGAAACATGATTGTCCATGCTATTAGAAGTAAAACTCTCCTTATTTGAGGAGGAGGAATACGATGCCATACACAAATAAACAAGGATCTACTCTAAGAATGTTAAGCCTAACAATAGAGTCCTTGCTCTGATACCAATTGAAGAACGTGTAGGCAACTCTATAGGGGGTGAATAGAGTTTATGTCGATAATAACCAATTAAAAATTAACTCTATACCTAGTCCAGAAGCAACTACCAACAAATATATAATAAGAGTAGTAATTCGGAAATTTAAGAGAGATCAGAAGAGCATACGCAAGCACAGCGATTTAACCTGGTTTTCCTTATGGATGACTAGTCCAGGCCTGAGAACTCTCGTTCAGGATTGAAATCTACTATTTGTGAAATAGCGTACACCATGTGCTATTAGTCCGAAGTGCTCGAATACTTCAACTTCGCGAAAATACGAGCTTTTAGATCGAAGCGCTCGAATACTTCAACTTCGCGAAAAGCAAAACTTGGAATTTTTCAAGTGACTTTTCTTTTACTCTTGCACACAACTTCTAGCTGATATCACACTGAGAACCTTGGGCTAAGGAGAGTTATGGCTTAGGAAATATGGAAGAATGTGGCTTGGAGTAGTAGAGCTTAGAAAGCTTGAATATTTGAAGGTAATAGATGATTTGAAATGAGAGAATTCAAGCTCTATTTATACTACTCTGGGGAGGCAGAGTTCGGCCTGAATTCTGTCCCAAGAATTCAAATTTTTAACGTTGGACAGCTTGTATCAAGCTGGCCCTAAAAATTAGGGTGCTAAAAATCAGGGGACAGAGTTCGGCCTTAACTCTGCCTTAGACATAGTTCTGTCCGAATTCTGCGTTCCCTGGGCCAAAAGCTCTATATGGCTAGCATTGGTTTGGTTTGGTTAGGAGTTGGTATATTTTGGTATGGTGGAGCTTAGGAAAGTGTGATTATGGGTTGAGATGATCGGTGCGACTCAACGTATATAATTCCTAGACTCAATAAAATGAAAGATTACAGACTCGAGACCAAGTACATTAGCAAAGTCACAGCTTTGTAGACGATGTCTTATCTCGATCAGGGGATGTTTTGTCTTGAGCTCGATGTGTCATGTTAGATCATATTATATATCTGTTTGTTAATTATCAAAATTAGGTTGATTGTGATCCGGTTTGGGTCAACAAGCCTCACCAATGCTCTAGAGTTTTGGTGCAAGTGGCAGACACTTTAACATGATAGCAGAGCAACCCAAGTTTCGGTGGAGTCACCACCCAATTGATATAGGTTTTCTTTTCTTAGTTAGTTGTCTAATAAACAATTTGGTGGCTATGTATTTAACTGTTGTCAGATGTAGAAAATGAAGACAAGTATTAAAGCTTGTTATTTTTGTGGTTTTCTTTATTTTGGAAAAACTAGACAAAGTTACTCGATGGTATTTGGAAGTCATGTCTCTATGATTGACCCTGAGATGTTAGAGATGCAATATATATGTTCCACAGTTATAATGCAACTGTATGCCACTTGAAAATATTTACGAAATCCTTCTGTGATATCTTTATTCAGGTTTCTGCATGAATATGTTTATGCAGCACTATAATTTATTGATAATTGCAAAACTAATAATGGCTATATACTTCTAATCAACAGTTGTGGAATAGATACAGATTCACGAATCTTAATGCAATCACGCAAGATGATAGTCTCTCAAGCTTCTAGCCATTCATCTGTAGTTTTGTAGCAGGAACGTGTGCCAAAGCCGTGTGTCACCCTCTCGATGTATTAAAGAAGAGGTTTCAGGTATGAACCTAGCTTCCAAAACTTTAAATGCTTTAGGCCTAGTTTGGGTTGCAATTATGTTCCTCTCATTTGTCAAACGCCTATTTCCTGGATGCTAGTCGGGTTGAAAAATGACTATTTGACCCCAAAACGTCCGTATGAAATAAAAAAACATTTTACTGGCCCCTTTCATATTGACACCAAATGGAGTCCCGGATGAATAATAACTGCAATCCAAACTGGCCCTTAATCTCACATCTCTTGTCTAAGTCATAAGGACCCATATGTTGAGGTATACTTTAATGCTGAGCGAGAATCCTAAATGTGCAACAACTCTTCCACCAGCCTTTGTTAGATAAAAAAGTAGTTCGTCTTGTGGTCTATAGTGGATTTATAGCCATGTGGGTAAGTCGTCAAATGAGATAAATATAGCATATGGTTTCTCATGTTCAGGTTTGAGTTTGGGTATGGAAGGACCTAACTGCGTATTACTCTGAGTGGTAAGTGGTGGAAGAAGTCGTCTCTTGGTGAAATCATATTTCCTGCAGTTAATATCTTTCTCGTGCTTGTTTTCTTTTAATTCGAGTTGAACTCTCATTCCATTCTCGTACCAGGGATCAACTTGCAAAACCCATTGAAGGATTACAAAGGCATCAGAAGTACGGGACAAGAGTAGAGAAACAGACATACAAGGGCACGTGCCATGCCTTATGCTACATAGTGAAGACGGAGGGTTGGGCTGGTCTCTACAAGGGCATCTTTCCCTCCTTGGTAAAATCCGTTCCAGCCTGTGTCGTCACCTTTTTGGTGTACGAGTATGCATCAGACATGTTGGAGTCTGTACTAGCATGATATTTTGGGTCACATACCGATTCTTTTCTGGCTATTTTTGATTCTTGTAACTATTCAACTTGACCCTTATTTGATTTTTTTCTGGATAATAGTCAATTTTTGTTAGGATTCCAGTTTGGCAAAGGATCTGATATACAAATTCATGCAATAATATAAGCAATATTTTCCTGGAGGATGTTGATGTTGCTAAGCATGGAAAGGTTTGTGAGATCTTCTCTAATATACTTTTTCTTCTCTATTTGGCAAATGTGAGATAGTAACTTCCATATCTTAATGGATTGCAGATTTCTGTTAAGGAACGTGCACTTTGGTAGTGGATGCTATATAAAGACAGTAAATATATCGGTTGATGGTGGCAAAACTTTGACATATGTTTTAAGATATCAAACATGAGGGAGAGATCAAAGTAGGTGTACTAAACAAGTTGGGTCATCTATCAGTTCATCTAGGAGGGAGTTTGATGGTACTTGATTTTAAATTGTCCTAGTTTTATTTTGAGGAACTAGAGATGAATGTTATCATATATTGTATTTCTTAATAATTTTGAACTATTTTAATTTTCTTGTGAATATTTGTGACTTGTGCAAAGCTTTAGTTGCTTTTTCTCTTGTAGTGATGTTTATATTGCTGTTTGTAAAGAAAGTTTTGACTGGTGTCTGTTTGAAATAATATATTAAAGTGTTATTTGTTTTAAAAGAGTAACATTGTGGATCTCTGGAAGAGTTTTTTTTATTGTGTTAATAATATTCTTAAATTTTTCTCTTATTTACTGTTGTATTTAAGTGATTACTTCATTTTGTGTCTTCAGCCTAACTTGATTTAGAATAGTGAAAAAAGGTAATGGATGGATATAGTACGCTGTGCCTATATTCCTGGTATCATCATTTAATGTGCTACGTTCAAAAATCTGATTGTAACCACTTATTATGTGCTTCATGTTCAGTTTAGAAATCTTAGATTTAATTGTGGTTCAAACTAAAAATTGAAATGCAAAAATGAAATTGAAAAATAAACAGGAATGTTAATAAAGTGTTGCAAACATAACTATAAGAATAATGAAAAGTGTTGCAAATTACATTTAGGAACAAGCTTAAAGCGTTTCAAAATGCCATTTAGAAACGTTTTAATGATGTTCCAAAAATAATTTAGAAAAATATTTTATATGTTCCAAAATCTAATTTTGGAACGCCATATAACTGTTCCAATCTAAATATAGGAACGCTTTATAGCGGTTCTAAATATTGTTATGCCACTTTTAGGAACGGTTATGATATGTTCCTAAAATTATTAGAAACATATAAAAATTGTTCCAAAATACCTTTTTTGGTGTAGTACGAGAGGGAGAGGGACACTTGTGCGTTTAGCTTCTCGTCACGCGTCCGTCTGCAATGGCACCAAAAGTTTGGTTAATACTCCGTCTCGTTATTTTTGTTTCTCTCAGAATTATCAAGAATGAATGCTATAAAAATCGATAAAAACGGGCAAGAATCAAATTATCGAAAACCATTCAGAAAAGCATCCATCAAAATAAAAAACAAAACCAGCATCAAAACATCCAGAGAAAACTCTTGGATGCATTTCAAGAGAAACCAATCCATCAATTGGAAAGGTTCTTATGCATTTGTCCGTGATCGATTCGATACAGATGGTAAGTTTCCCAATACTTGGTTCCGACCGAGTTGATCAAGCCACAAGCCTTACATAGTGAACCGCTAGGAGCGGGGCACTACAACATCTCACTTCTTCTAACTGCTGCCATACCAACACTCACACGCACCCCAACACTCTCCATAACTCATGTGCACTGCCTAGCACAAGTCCCCTGCTACTGATCATCGCACACACACCCTATATACACATGTATTGTTGCCTACAAGGTAGCAGTAGCTACAACTACTGATGCTGATTTCTAATTCCTAACCTGCTGTTACACTCCCCCTTATATGCTACTATTTGAACGAACTACCACTCCCTACACAAAGTACACAAACCCCTTGGCTAACCTGTAGCCCCTTACCAATCTACTGCTGCTGCAGGTTTAAACTAACCTCTTGTTCAGTACACACAGGTACACTGGTAACCTTTTTTTACAAGTTTCCCACTTGGCCTGCAAAGGCCCTTAGGTCCCCTGCACCCACAGTCGGTGCACACTTGTGCACAAGTGCAAATGCGCACTTATGTACTGCCTAGTGCATAGGGCAGAGAAACTCCTCCCTTCTTCTCGCTTGTTGTTTAAGGTCATGCATACCATTAACAGCATTCATTAGCCACGCTACTGTTGTGGTTCACTTCTTTCCTTCTGTCACGCCCCAGTACCGAAATACGGAGACGGACTAGGCCAGCTACACCATATGAGGTACGTAACGTCATACGGCGATCGTGGCTGTCGAGAGACTAGGGGGTACATGCTGCAATCAAGTCTCCTATGGTCCCACAGAGTTCTATGTCTCAATCAATCAAATCACATCAGCAATTAAATGAACATTAAAGATAAAGCAGTAAGGCGTCCCCGACGCTTCATCAAAATGATCATGAGAGACTAGCTTTATAATTTAGCTATCACAGAGAGTCAGGAGTACAAAATTATACACAGCTGTAGTCTGTTTATTTACAATTCTGTACTGACACAAAATATCAAGTAATCCGACTAACAGGTGCCGGTGGCTAAACGCCGCACAAAGTAAAGGCAGGAGTGGTGGAGAAGAAACCCACTCGAGTCCCCGAACCGCCATGCTCCTAGTATGCACCATGGATGTCAGGAAGGAAGATCGTGTCCTCCGGCTCTGCTACCAGATCTGGCCAAACAAAACCAGCGGGGTCAGCCCCGAATAGCAAGTACCGCCAAAGGGGCACAAGAGTTAAGATTAAAAACCTAGTTACTAGAATGATTGATAATAGTAATACTTATGCTACTATTATAGGGTAGCGCAACCTCCTCGAACCCATATGGCACCCTTACAACCAAACAAGGACAAAGGTGCCGTATGGAGTCGGGACGTGTCGTACTCTATAACTTTCACATAAGAAAAAGGTATAAACAATAAAATCTTCTGATCGTGACTTCGGTCGAAAGCCTATCGCAGCGCAATAACCAGCCCAACAATCAAACAAGAACATGGGTTGGATCAAGTACCATGATAGACCATGTTCCTCAGTCATTCACAGAAGTAACACTTTACAACCAGAATAAGTCTTCCGCTCATAACTTCGGTCCACAGCCTGTCATAGTACGATAACCAACCCAACAATCAAACAAGAACATGGGTTGGATCACATACCATGACAGTCCGCTTCCCTCAGTTATTCATGGGAGGTAATAAGATACAAGCAAGTCGTTTTCACGGCCAATCAAGTCTACGAGTTTCTAGTGGGACGAGGTCATCCTCGTATCATGTTATTTAGAAATCCTCAGATCGTATCTTTCCAACAAGGCTAGCCAACCCAGGGGTTCGCGTAGACAGGTGTTATTGGGCACAGGTCCCTCGTAAGGCCACCTTGCCAAAACATATAATATATATCATGAATTAATCGAATACAGTCATCCACTCGTCGCAGATAATACAGTATCCGTGGAGACCAGCCGGCACGTCAAGACAATATCTCAAGGCGGCTGGTGTAACACGATCTCGGGATTCTGCCCTCCCCATGTATCTAGTATATTTAGTTGCCTAGTTTAACCCTAGGTGAAATCTTGGACTCACATGCTGTGGCCTGCATGATTATCCTCCTAAAGTCGTACTTTAGTACGAGTACCCCAAAGAGGATCCATGTCAATCAGTATGTCAACATGTTCTACCCTCCTTAGTGTAATGCATCATTGCAAATACGCCACGTGGACTTACGAGTCAATTGTCGAGCATGAACAAGAACTGGGACATTCAGGTACATGTATCAGGTAGGAACACTTGTTCACCGAGATCACATTAGTGCTCATATCATGCTCAGGACATTCAGGTACATGTATCAGGTAGGAACACTTGTTCACAAACATTCACCTATATATATATATATATAAGCAATATAATATAAGAAAAATATAAAATATAAAGGAGCCCAGGTCAGGGCGCGCTGGGTCAGAATGTGCAGGGTCAGACTGCGCAGGGTCAGGTTGCGCAGGGTCAGACTGCGCAGGGTTAGACTGCGCATGGTTAGACTGCGCAGGGTCAGGCTGCGCAGTCTCAGATTGCGCAGGGTCAGGTTGCGCAGGGTTAGACTGCGCAGGGTCAGGTTGTGCAGGGTCAGACTGCGCAGGGTCAGACTGCGCAGGGTCAGGCTGCGCAGGGTCAGATTGCGCAGGGTCAGGTTGCGCAGGGTTAGACTGCGCAGGGTCAGGTTGCGCAGGGTCACGAGAGAGCTGCGCCCTTCGCTAAAAAGCGCTGGGCCAAGAGAGAGCTGCGCGCACGAACTGCTACAGGTTCATCTCCTTCCTCTTGGCTGAGAGCAAGAACACCATGAGCCCTAGAACTTCTAAGGTCCATAAAATCCTCATCCTAAGCCCAAATTGGGACTTCTATAGGTCAAAATGGAGTAAAACAAAATTCTCTACAACATGGAACACTCAAAACTTGAAAATAATGAAGTTTGCTAGATCAAAACCAAGAAAATCCAAAAATGGCTAAAACTTAGATCTATAAAAATGAAAGCTTCAAAATGGAAAATTTTAAGTTCTAAACTAGTATAGAATGAGGAGAAGATCATTTTTGACAAATAATTTTGTAAGAAAATATTAACAAAAATTTATTGATCCATCTGTTGAGCAAGTTGGCACTTGCCTTGGTTGGTGGAGAAAATAAATAAGGGGAGAGAGAATGAGATGAGTTATTATATAGAATCTTGAACCCATGGGTTCATGATGAACCAAAGGGTTCATGATGAACCATTGGTGAACCAAGAATAGGTTACCCAAATGAGCCAAAACTGTAGGCCCAAATGCAAAAAATAAATTACGAAATAATATTTTGGGAAATGCATGAAGAAATACAGCATAATAAATATAGTATAAATACAAGGTAAATACAATTTATCGGTTTACGTATTGAAATACGTATTCCAGGATCGGGGAGTGACATCTCTACCCTTCTTAGAAAAATTCTGTCCTCGGAATTCCAGCCAAGATAGGGTAGTGAAATCATGGCAAGCAAGGCACAATCATGTACAAGTTAACTATCACAGCAGTTATTATCATACATCACAAGGTGCAAAACAAGCAGGTGCAGATAAGCATGGAATCGTGTCAATAAGGCATAAAAATATACCTCATTAGTCAAACAAATACGGATACCGAGATCTGATCTCGTCCTCGTGCTCCCAGGTTGACTCTCCCGAAGAGTGATGGTTCCAAAAAACACGGACAAGGCTTATCGTCCGATTCTTAAGTACCTTCTCTCGCCGGTCTAAAATAGACACGGGTTGTTCCTCGTAAGTTAGGTCGGTACCAACGACTAACTCAGAATGGTCGAGGACATGACTAGGATCCAGGATATACCCACGTAATTGGGACACATGAAACACATCATGTATGCCAGTTAACGAAGGCGGAAGGGCAAGTCGATAAGCCACATCGCCTACCCGAGCGGGAATCTTAAAAGGACCAACGTATCTTGGGCTAAGCTTTCCTCGGGTTCCAAATCTGATGATACCCCGAGTAGGCAAAATCCGCAGAAACACTTGGTCGCCAACTCTGAACTCTAGAGGCCTACGATGCTGATCTGCCCAATGACGATGTCGGTCCTGTGCAATTCGAAGGCGCTCTCTGACCAACTTAACTATCTCCACAGTCTGCGTGATCATCTCTGGCCCCAACAACTTCCGTTCTCCGACGTCGTCCCATGCCAAAGGGGACCTGCACTTCCTTCCGTACAATGCTTCGAACGGGGCCATCTGAATGCTAGCCTGATAGCTGTTGTTATAGGAGAACTCCACTAGATGAAGGTGATCCTCCCAAGATCCGCCAAAATCCAGGGTACATGCCCGCAGCATATCTTTTAACGTCTGAATGGTTCTTTCTGACTGCCCGTCGGTTTGTGGATGATAAGCAGTACTGAATCCTCTCTTGGTTTCCAAAATTTGATGTAAGCTCCGCCAAAAATGGAAAGTAAATCGCGTATCCCGATCTGATACATACTAACTGGAACACCGTACTGCCTCACTATCTGCTTCATGTACATTTCTGCTAACTGCTCAGTGGTCTGTCCAACTCGGAAGGGAAGGAAATGAGCGACCTTCGTAAGTCGATCTACTATTACCCAGACTGCATTCTTACCAGTCGAGGATCTAGGTAAACCGATCACAAAATCCATCATGATATGCTCCCATTTCCATTCTAGGATAGGAAGCGGCTGTAGCAACCCTGCTGGTCTCTGCTGCTCGGCTTTCACCTGCTGACATACCAGACACTTGGATACAAATCTCGCTATCTCTCTTTTCATGCCATTCCATCAAAAGTACTGCCTGATATCTCGATACATCTTCGTTCCTCCAGGATGAATGGAGTAAATAGAACTATGAGCTTCGGACATAACTTCTTGCCGAAGGTCTCCACTCGGTACACAGAGTCTGTTTCCAAACCTGAGCGTACCATCTTCATGAATCACTAACTCCTTCATACGGCCTGATTCACACTCCGACCGCAACTTCTAAATCTGTGGATCTCCTGCTTGTGCTGCCCTTATCCTCTCTACTAAGGTTGACTGAATCTGCATACTGGTCATTCTTCCTATATCCCTTGGCAAAACTACTTCGATTCCTATACTCTGAAGATCTTCTAAAATATGCTTCTGCGAGGTCAAGATAAAGGCACTGCCTCTCCTACTCAGTGCATCTGCAACTATATTCGCCTTGGCTGGATGATACTGAAGATCTAAATCAAAATCATTCAGCAGTTCTAACCATCTTCTTTGCCTCATGTTCAAATCTCGCTGCGTGACCACGTATTTCAAACTCTTATGATCAGTATAGATCTCTACCCGATCCCCGTATAAATAATTCCTTCACAACTTGAGTGAAAACACCACAGCTGCTAACTCCAAATTGTGAGTCGGGTAATTCTTCTCATGGTCTCAAAGCTGCCGTGACGCATATGCTATCACCTTTCCGTGCTACATCAATACACATCCAAGACCCTTTCCTGATGCGTCACAATATACTGTGAAGCCTTCCGCTCCTACTGGAAGCGTCAAGATCGGGGCTGAGATCAATCGCTTCTTCAATTCTTCAAATAATGCCTGACAGCTAGCTGACCAACACAAACTGTACGTCCTTGTGCGTCAAACGCGTTAAGGGCGCAGAGATCCTGTCAAAGTCCGCCACGAACCTTCTGTAGTAACCAGCTAATCCTAAGAAACTTCGCACTTCCACAACCATTCTCGGAACCGGCTAATGCTCTACGGCCTCAATCTTCTTCGGATCCACTGACACTCCTGCTCCAGAAATTATATGTCCCAGGAACGAAATGTGGTCTAACCAGAATTCACACTTGTCAAGCTTCGCATAAAATTGATGCTCCCTCAATGTCTGCAAGACAGTCCTAAGACGTTTCTCATGCACCTCTTTACTGCTGAAATAGACAAGGATATCATCTATGAACACCACCACAAATTTATCCAAATACGACAGAAAGATACGGTTCATTAAATCCATGAATACTGCGGAGGCGTTGGTTAGTCCAAAGGGCATTACTAAAAACTCATAATGCCCATATCTAGATCTGAATGCTGTCTTCGGTATGTCTTGCTCCCGGACTCTTACTTGATAGTATCCCGACCGAAGATCGATCTTGGAAAAGACGCTGGCCTTGCTCAACTGGTCAAACAGGTCATCAATCCTTGGTAGTGGGTACTTATTCTTCACTGTTACTGCATTCAGCTTGCGGTAGTCGATGCACATCCTCGTCGACCCATCCTTCTTGGGAACTAGAATCACTGGCACAGCCCAGGGCGATTTACTATCTCGAATGAATCCCTTAGACTTCAACTCTTCTTCATGTTGATACAACTTATCCTGTTCTGACGGCAACATTCTGTAAACTCTGTCTGCAATAGGCCTCGTTCCAGGGTTCAACTCAATGCTAAATTCTACCTCTCTGACTGGAGGTATCCTTGGGAGCTCATCAGGGAAGACGTTGAGAAAATCTTCGACCACTATCGGAATCTGTCCTGGCTCTGACACTGCTGCTGAGATGACGCCTCCGGCCTGATTCTTCAAGGTTCGAGTAAAGATGAACTATTCCATCCCAGGAACACTGAATATGACCCTACCTTCTCTACAATCAATTGTTGCATGACTGTCTCTCAACCAGTCCATGCCAAGAATAATATCGAAATTCCCCATAGGAAATTCAATCAACGATGCGGGCAATAAATGCCCACACACCTCTACCGAACATGAAAAGCGCACCCTGCTAACTTCTACGAGCCCATTGCCGGGGAGTATATCCATCCTCTACGGCAATGCCTCAAACTCTAATCCAATCCGTGTAGCATATTATGTAGAGATGAATGAATAAGTACCGCCTGAATTAAATAATGCTACAGCGGAAAATAAGGTGACGAGAATTTTACCAGCCACCACGTCACTAGATGCTAGAGCCTCTCCCAAGGATAATATGAGAGCCTGACCCTGGCCCCGCCGAGCTCCTTGTTGCGGCCTTGCTCGACCATGCTGTTGCTGCCTCTGAGGGCCTTCGGCTTCCTGTGCCTGGCGGAACATCTGAGCCTGCGTTGGTAGTCGCTGGGCTAGGGGCCTTACTGCTAATACTGGCCCTCCACTGGGGGTTGCCGCCGGAGCTGGCAATGCTGGAAACTGCTGAGCCGGCCCTCCTGGCCTCTGCATCACAGGACAAGTGGAGATACGGTGGTCTGAACTACCACACCTCAAGCATAAGCCATTCGCTGACCGACACACCTCTCTCCTGTGCCCTGCCTTCCTACAGAATGTACAGCCCTGGGGTGCTCCCTGACGCTGCTGTTGGTTCCTTGGCTGCTGATGCCGAACTGGCGCTGTATTAGTTGACACGGCCGTCCTCTACGGCGCTCCCGCATCATAAATACGTACACCGGGTGCTGGTGCCGATGTTCGCTGCATTCCTCCTCCTCCAACCTGGGAATGGGACCTCTTTTGACCTCCTGTCCTTGATGCCAACCTCTGCTGGGTAAGCTCGTGCCTCCGAGCGGCCGTCAAAATAGCATCAAACGTCTGGTAGTCGTGTCCCTCCACTCGCTGTAATAGTTCCAAATGAAGTCCCTGCTTGAACCTCATAGCTTTCTCTGGCTCCGTTGCCACCATTGCTGGTGCAAAATGGCACAATCTGCAGAACTCTGCTGCATACCCATCTACGGTCCTGCCTGCTTGCTTGAGACTAATAAACTTCTGCTGGAGCTCATATCGAGCTATTACGCCAAAATACTTGGCCTTGAATCTTTCACTGAAGGTGGTCCAACGAACAGGGCGTCTTATACCAACTTCTTCTGATGCCCACCAGTCGCGGGCAAGATCCTGAAGTACTAATTTGACCTGATCAACCTTCTCATCATCTGGAACCTTGGCTGCCACAAGAATGGCTTCGATGTCTTGAATCCATGCATCCGCAGTGATGGCATCCTCCGTGCCATCAAAATACCTCGGGTTCAAGCGACGGAACCTTCCTGATGCTCCCGAGTCAACCCCGGCACTCCTCTCAAGAGCTAACTGAATCCCTTGGTTCAGCAACACGTTCTGCTCCTACTGCTGGGTCTGTTGCTATTGGTGAGTGACAAGAATCCCCCGGATGATCTCCAGGAGTGCTACGATGTCTGGTACTGCCATCGCTGCTGGTGCTGCAGGAGTTTCAATAACCTGCGGCTGCACTACCTCTGGTTCCATTTCTGCTCGTGTCTTTCCTGGGGATGGTTCTCTCTCCTGCTGGTGCCCAGTCGAGCCATGCTCTCACTGCTCTTCCTCATGGGCCTCACCCGCTACTGAGAATGAAGCACCCCTATAGAGAAAGATATAAGATTATCAAGTCCGGACGAGAAAGATTTCGAGGATGCAAGTCAGGTTCGAGATCAAGGCAAGGACATAATTTGAAACGGAATTTCAAGGGGAAACAAGTTTTGATTGAGACTCCTAATAATTCGCAATACCCCATAAGTCTGAAAAACTGACCTACATGGGCCACCACTAAAACCTTGTCACGCCCCAATACCGAAATACGGAGACGGACTAGGCCAGCTACTCAATATGAGGTACGTAACGTCATACGGCGATCGTGGCTGTCGAGAGACTAGGGGGTACATGCTACAATCAAGTCTCCTATGGTCCCACAGAGTTCTATGTCTCAATCAATCAAATCACATCAGCAATTAAATAAACATTAAAGATAAAGCAGTAAGGCATCCCCGACGCTTCATCAAAATGATCATGAGAGACTAGCTTTATAATTTAGCTATCTCAGAGAGTCAGGAGTACAAAATTATACATAGCTGCAGTCTGTTTATTTACAATTCTGTACTGACACAAAATATCAAGTAATCCGGCTAACAGGTGCCGGTGGCTAAACGCCGCACAAAGTAAAGGCATGAGTGGTGGAGAAGAAACCCACTCGAGTCCCCGAACCGCCATGCTCCTAGTATGCACCATGGATGTCAGGAAGGAAGATCGTGTCCTCCGGCTCTGCTACGAGATCTGGCCAAACAAAACCAGCGGGGTCTGCCCCGAATAGCAAGTACCGCCAAAGGGGCACAAGAGTTAAGATTAAAAACCTAGTTAATAGAATGATTGATAATAGTAATACTTATGCTACTATTATAGGGTAGCGCAACCTCTTCGAACCCATATGGCACCCTTACAACTAAACAAGGACAAAGGTGCCGCATGGAGTCGGGACGTGTCGTACTCTATAACTTTCACATAAGAAAAAGGTATAAACAATAAAATCTCCTGATCGTAACTTCGGTCGATAGCCTATCGCAGCGCAATAACCAACCCATCAATCAAACAAGAACAGGGGTTGGATCATGTACCATGATAGACCATGTTCCTCAATCATTCACAAAAGTAACACTTCACAACCAGAATAAGTCTTCCGCTCATAACTTCGGTCCACAGCCTGTCATAGTACGATAACCAACCCAACAATCAAACAAGAACATGGGTTGGATCACGTACCATGACAGTCCGCTTCCCTCAGTTATTCACGGTAGGTAATAAGACACAAGCAAGTCATTTTTACGGCCAATTAAGTCTATGAGTTTCTAGTAGGACGAGGTTATCCTCGTATCATGTTATTTAGAAATCCTCAGATCGTATCTTTCCAGCAAGGCTAGCCAACCCAGGGGTTCGCGTAGACAGGTGTTATTGGGCACAGGTCCCTCGTAAGGCCACCTTACCAAAACATATAATATATATCATTAATTAATCGGATACAGTCATCCACTCGTCGCAGATGACACAGTATCCGTGGAGACCAGCCGGCACGTCAAGACAATATCTCAAGGCGGCTGGTGTAACACGATCTTAGGATTCTGCCCTCCCCATGCATCTAGTATATTTAGTTGCCTCGTTTAAACCTAGGTGAAATCTTGGACTCACATGCTGTGGCCTGCATGATTATCCTCCTAAAGTCGTACTTTAGTACGAGTACCCCAAAGAGGATCCATGTCAATCAGTATGTCAACATGTTCTACCCTCCTTAGTGTAATGCATCATTGCAAATATGCCACATGGAGTTACAAGTCAATTGTCGAGCATGAACAAGAACTGGGACATTCAGGTACATGTATCAGGTAGGAACACTTGTTCACCGAGATCACATTAGTGCTCATATCATGCTCAGGACAAAAGACGTAAGGATATATAGCATACACAAACATTTACCTATATATATATATATAAGAAATATAATATAAGAAAAATATAAAATATAAAGGAGCCCAGGTCAGGGCACGCTGGGTCAGAATGCACAGGGTCAGACTGCGCAGGGTCAGGTTGCGCAGGGTCAGACTACGCAGGGTTAGACTGCGCAGGGTTAGACTGCGCAGGGTCAGGCTGCGCAGGGTCAGATTGCGCAGGGTCAGGTTGCGCAGGATTAGACTGCGCAGGGTCACGTTACGTAGGGTCAGACTGCGCAGGGTTAGACTGCGTAGGGTCAGACTGCGCAGGGTTAGGCTGCGCAGGGTCAGATTGTGCAGGGTCAGGTTGCGCAGGGTTAGACTGCGCAGGGTCAGGTTGTGCAGGGTCACGAAAGAGCTGTGCCCTTCGCTAAAAAGCGCTGGGCCAAGAGAGAGCTGCGCGCGCGAACTGCTACAGGGTCATCTCCTTCCTCTTGGCTGAGAGCAAGAACACCATGAGCCCTAGAACTTCTAAGGTCCATAAAATCCTCATCCTAAGCCCAAATTGGGACTTCTATAGGTCAAAATGGGGTAGAACAAAATTCTCTACAACATGGAACACTGAAAACTTGAAAATAATGAAGTTTGCTAGATCAAAACCAAGAAAATCCAAAAATGGCTAAAACTTAGATCTACAAAAATGAAAGCTTCAAAATAGAAAATTTCAAGTTCTAAACTAGTATAGAATGAGGAGAAGAACATTTTTGACAAATAATTTTGTAAGAAAACATTAACAAAAATTTATTGATCCATCTCTTGAGCAAGTTGGCACTTGCCTTGGTTGGTGGAGGAAATAAATGAGAGGAAATAAATGAGGGGAGAGAGAATGAGATGAGTTATTATATAGAATCTTGAACCCATGGGTTCATGATGAACCAAAGGGTTCATGATGAACCATTGGTGAACCAAGAATAGGTTACCCAAATGAGCCAAAACTGTAGGCCCAAATGCAGAAAATAAATTACGAAATAATATTTTGGGAAATGCATAAAGAAATACAGCATAATAAATATAGTATAAATACAAGGTAAATACAATTTATCGGTTTACGTATTGAAATACGTATTCCAGGATCGGGGAGTGACACCTTCTCTCAACCTACTACCCACACTTCACACACATATACTTATACACACCAACGTATATAACCATCACATATGCATTCCCCTAAGCTCACTACTACCTATCTACACAGAACACACACTCCCTGTCACAAGACTGACACTACACACTAACATGCGTGTATCACACACACACACACACACACACACACACACACACACACACACACACACACACGCATATATATATATAAAAAATATATATATTTATATATATAAATATATATATATATATATTAATATATATAAATATATAAAAAATATTTACATTTTTTAATATATATATATATATATATATATATATATATATATATATATGTATATATATATTATATACACAGACACACACACACACACACACACACATATATATATATATATATATATATATATATATATATATTAAAAAAAATATATGATAGCTCTCGCGTGCGCAACCCTAGCGCCGCGGTGGTGACTTCTGCTTTCTTCGACCTACGCCGACTCCGGCTTGGCCGCTGGGCAGGCCGGTGCCATGTCTGCGCCCAAGTCTTTCGCGAATGCGGTCGCAGGCCGAGTTGATGCTCCTCCTAGACTAGCTGCTCGTGTGGTGTCCTCCTTTAAAGGGGCACCTGCAATTTTGTTTACTGTAGAAGAAGAAGAAGCCCTTGCTGATCCTTTGAAATATGCTCTCATTCGGAAGTTTTCGTACAATACACCCCCGATCGAGATCATTCGCAAAGTTCTACAAGGGTTTGAGTTTAAGGGATCCATTAAGCTGGGTGTCATTGACCGTAAACATATACTGATCCGACCTTCTATTGAAGAGGATTATTTACGGCTTCGTTCTAAGGAGATGTGGTTCATTACTCGTGCTCTAATGCGTATCTTCAAGTGGGAACCAGATTTCACACCTTTGATCGAATCTGCCTTCATGCCGGTGTGGGTTAATCTCCCAGATTTACCCCACCATCTATATGCCAAAGACGTGCTTTTTGCGATTACTTCGGCGATCGGGACACCTCTCAAGATTGATCGGGCAACAGAAGATTTGGCTCGGCCTAGTATGGCCAGGGTTTTTGTTGAGATTGATGCTGGGAAGCCATTGCAGAAAAGAATCCGCATAAACTTAACTAAGGGAAGAAGTTTTTTGCAGAACGTGGAATATGAGAACACACCATTAAATTGTAATTACTGCTTTCATTATGGACATACTATAGATACATGTAAGCTGAAGAATAAAGGAAAGGCAATCGTGCAGAAGAAGGATACTGAACCTATCACTAACACCACGACGACCACGCGTCAGCTCCCTACTCAATTGCATGTCATACCGAATTTGTCAAGAGTGGATGACGGTATTAATGCTATTAATGTAGACACAAATCCCTCGGGGGAGGATTAATAATGATCCTGCAGCAACCACGTCCGAACCCACTATGCCGCCATCTCACGTTCCCCAGGAGCCATAACTCCGGCTCCAAGTGGGCCATTTAGCAACACGGAACCGAAAGTCATCCCGGTTGCAGAGGAACGTGTGGATCCCCACGATGACATGACGGCGGCGGTCATTCCTGCTCAGGCCACTTCCGATGCCAACTTGACGCTATTGGAGGATATGAAAGAAGGAGAGGTTCGGGGTCTTCATTGTAACTGGGCGGATATTGTTGAGGAAGAAGAATTGCATGATCGGGGTGGCGAAGGAACGACCGATCCCATAGGGGGAGCCCTGCCCTCTGAAAATGAAGAAAATATAGAAGAAGGCTATGGAATCCAAGACATGCATCAAGAGCCTATGTAGCATGAGATACAGGCTACAATGGGACCTACTCAAAAGCAGAAGAAGGGGACGAAGCTGGTGGAGCCATCTGATCGAACCATGCGCTCGGCTGCAAGCAAGGCACAAGCTGGTACTATTCAAACCCTTAATGTATAATTTCCTCATATGGAATGTTAGGGGAGTCGTCAACACTATGACTCTTAAAAGGCTGAAGACTCTTATAAGAGTGCACAAAGTAAATTTTCTTGCTATCATTGAACCTAAAGTGGATAGGGAGCAGCTTCTTCGTTATCGGCTCAAGTTGGGGTTCTCCTATGCTTTTTCTTATGCTAAGGGGAATATCTGGGTTATGGCCAGAGCTAACAGTGAGATTGCGCTTGTGGATGAGTTCGGTCAGGCAGTTTCAGTTAGGCTTGTTGATCCTGTTTTACCAGTCGAAACTCTGTTATTGATTGTTTATGGGGAGAATAAGAAAGAAGGTCGCAGGCTACTTTGGGATAGATTATTACATCTTCAATATTCTCAGAGGTTGCCATGGATTGTCGGGGGTGATTTTAATGCAGTTCTTCGAATGGAGGAGAAAGTGGAAGATAGATGTGCTAAAGCAGTGTCAATGCAGGAGTTTGCCAACTTCTAATTGACTGCGGGAGTTTCTGAATTGCCTTTCACAGGGAGCTCATATACTTGGGTAAAGTCGGACATATCGGATCGTCGTGCGTCGCGCTTGGATCGGGTGTTCATGGATAGTCTGTGGCATCAATTGGCTCCTTGCTCTGTTAAAGATCATTTGAACCGAGCTGAATCTGATCATTCGCTTATCCTTGTTAGACTATTGGCTCAGCAGCAAGGTGTTCGTAAGCCATTCAGATTTTTAGTTTTTTGGACTAAGCATGATGAATTTTTGCAGATGATTTAGGGAGCTTGGTATTCAATAGATCATCTTCATGGCCTCACTAAGGTTGCTCTCCGCTTGGATGCATGCAGGAAGGCATTATCGAAGTAGAGTCGAGCTACATTTGGGGACCTATTTCAAGCAGTGTAGGAAGCGGAGGACAAGGTCCTTGCTGATGAATTAGCTTTGGAAGCTGACGGCTCAGAGGAGAATAAAGTTGCTATTGTACAGAATACTGCGTTACTCAAACAACGCGTTCGTATTGAGGAGGAGTATTGGAGGCAAAAGTCTAGGATGAAATGGGACTTGGACGAGGATAAGAATACGGCGTATTTTCATTAATGTGTTAATTACGAGAAGAAGGCTCTCTGAATCCATTCGATCTCTACTCCAAATGATATAGTATTGACTGATAAATCACAGATTCAATCCTATACGGTCGAATACTATTCGGCTTTGAATCAGCGAGGGGATATTAAAGAAGATGATGATTTACTCTCGGTGATCCCATGTTTGGTCGAGGACGGTGAGAATGATCGACTCATAGCCCTTCCGGCTAAGCATGAGTTATTTGAAACTATTAAATCTTTGGATTTGAATAGTGCGTCGGGACCCGATGGGTTTACTGTTAAATTCTTCCTAAGCAGTTGGGAGATTATCGGTGATGATGTAACCGAGGCTGTAGGAATGTTCTTTGAGGGTTTCTC
>JANAVB010013999.1:10448616-10473616 GCA_029216955.1 Iris pallida | reverse complement strand
CAGAACTCGCCTCCCCATGGAGGAAAAAACAGGTACCACAGCTCCAAGCCACCTCGACTTGATGGTAGCCTCCTCTACAGCGACGCAAAGAGCCCCCAAAATCCCTCAAAATAAGAAGAAAAAGAAACAAGCTTAAGAGCCCTCGGCCATGACCACTCGGTCAGCCACCAAGCTCAACCCCACCCCCACCCCCGCCTGCAATCCTCTAAATGCTTAACATACTAGCATAGAGCGTCAAAGGGCTGACCAATAAACCAACCATAAGGAGATTAATCAGCCTCAACAAAATCAACTGGATCGACATTATAGTTATCACCAAACCCAAAATCCCCCAGAGAAAACTCAAATCCATCCAACTTCAGTTCGGGTTCCCGAACGCCATTGCTGGGTGTGACGACATATGGATCCTCTTCTCCCACGAATGCCTCTTCGGTACCGTCCTCGACTCCGACCAGGCACTCTCCTGCTGGGTGGAACACCCCTCTCTCACTTCCCGATCCTTCATTTTCGTAGTTCACGACAGCTGCGACATCGTCGAGCGCAAGCAGCTATGGAACACCCTAATGGACACCCACAGCTCTCTCAACAACCTCCCGTGGCTCTGCCTTGGGGATTTTAACACGATCTCGCACAAAAAGGAAAAAATGGGGGGCGCCCTCCCCACCAACCGGCCTTGAACGACTTCAACTTCTTTATATTCCAGGCCCAGTTGTTCCCCCTTCCCTACTCCGGTAGCACCTTCACCTGGTGTAACATGCAGGAAGGAGCTCGTCGATAATATTTCTGCCTGGACCGTGCCCTCGTCGACAACCGGTGGTCCGACATGAATCTCATCTCCAACCTCTCATACCTTAACTCTACAAAATTCGACCACTATTCTCTACTTATTGAGGTCAACAACAACTCTAATCTTATTAAAAAACCTTTCAGATTCCTGGACATCTGGAGACACCACCCACAATTCAAGAACATCGTAGCCTCCGTCTGGATTTCGTCGAGCAACCCAGACCCCCTAGTCAGAGTGGCCGCTAAACTCAAGGCGACCAGGGGCGCCCTTGCTTCCTGGAGCAAAGTCGCTTTTGGCAACATCTTTCAAGAGATTAAGGCAGCGGAAGACGATGTCACTCGACCTGAGATTCGGTTCGTTGTGGATAGTTCTACAGAGGCCCACGCCATGCTCAACCTCACCAAGGCTATCCTTAAATCTCGCCTGAAAGTGGAGACATAATTTTAGAAGCAGAAAGCCAGGCTGACATAGGACATCGAGGGTGACAGAAACTCCACTTTCGTCTACGCCGGCGTCAAGGGCCGCAGTCATCAACTCAACCTACATCAAATCTACGATGATAACGGCACCTTACTCAAAGATCAGTGGAGCATCCAGGCGGCTGTCGCTAACTTCTACTCCAAATTATTCACCAAAGAAGACGTTGCCAAGGATGAGAATTTTCTGGCAAAGGTCCCTCTTTTTATCGACGAACGGGATAACGTGCAGCTATTAATTCCTCCATCTGCGGAAGAAGTCAAGTCCGTGGTTTGGGCCCTTGACGAACACATCGCCCCCCGGTCCCGTCGGATTTTCTGGGTTTTTCTTCCGATCCTTTTGGGATATCATTGAGACAGACGTACACGAGCCCGCAACTGCCTTCTTTTAAGGCGCTTGCTATCCTAAATCCTTATCGCGAGCCAACCTCATCTTAATCCCCAAAAAATATAACCCAAAGTCCTTCAAAGATTTTAAGCAGATCAGCTTATGCACCTTCACCAATAAAATCATTTTCAAGATCATCGCCACCCGCATGTCCAATCTCCTTCCCAAGATTATCTCCGAGGAGCAAAGCGGCTTTGTCCTATTGTGGAACATCACAGACAACATCCTTCTCGCTCATGAAATGATAACCTGTATGAAATTCCTGTTCAGGAGGTAACGTAGCCATCAAACTCGATATGGAAAAGGCATATGGTCGCCTGGACTGGCAATTCATGATATGGGTTCTCAAGGCCTTCGAGTTTTTCGAAACCTGGATCGACATCATCTTCAGATCCAAAAGCAACTCATGGTTCTCCACTGTCATCAATGGACAAGCAGACGGCTTCTTCAAATCTAGCCGTGGAGTTCATCAAGGCGACCCTCTATCCTCCACCATCTTCATCATTGCCATCGAAGCCCTCAGCAGAAACCTAAACAACATGGCTAATATCCCCAGATTTTACCACTTTTATACCACCGTCGGTTGTCCTTTAATCACTCACTGGCCTATGTCGATGACATCCTCATCTTCTCCTCCGGTGACGTCGGATCAGTGGAGGTGGTCAGTAGCATCCTTGAGAAATACACCAGATGTTCTGGACAATGGATCAACTATGATAAAAGTGTCATCTATACCCATCATAAAGTCGACAGGAGCCACTCGGACACTCTAACCCATCTCACCTCCTTCTCTACCGTATAACCTCCGTTCACCTACCTAGGCTGCCCTCGGGTTTACGGCAGATCTAATTTAGGCATCTTCGTTGGGCTTGTAAACAAGGCAAGGAAGAAGATCGAAGGATGGCACAACGTGACCCTCTCTCCAGGCGGAAAGATGATCCACATCAAACACGTTCTATCCTCCATCCCCATCTACACCCTGGCCGTTTGCCCCTTCTTCGAAGGTTCTATCCTCCTTAGAGGCCCTCTTCGCCAACTTCTTCTAGGTCATCTCGATGGTAAGGATAAGCACCACTGGGCCAGCTGGGACACGATGGCCCAACCTACCGACGAGGGGGTCTCGGCTTCATCAAAATATCGTACATCGTGGAGCCTGCTCTATGAAATTGTGGTGGAAGCTGAGATAGAATAACTCTATCTGGACGAGGTTCATAAAATCTTAACACTTCTAACATGCTCACCCCGCAACGGCCGTCGCCAATAATCGATCCTCTTCATCCTGGCGCTGTATTCTTTACGGCCGTCACCTAGCTGAACCCCTTATCCGCCTGCGGCTTGGCAACGGTAACTTATCGCCTAGCTACGAACACTGGATCGATAATGCGGTCCGCCAACTTTCACCTAACGCCCCCCCTAACTGCACGATCCGAGATCTTTGGGACCTTGTCTCGGGTTGGAGGTGGGACTGGATTAGAGACTGGATGGGACCGAACGTACCGACCGAGCTTACCGCCGCGAACGTACAGATCAATGATCTCTCTGACGTCTTGATTTGGGCCCCCACAGCCGGAGGTTCATTCACGATGGCCTCTGCCAGGCACGAGGTGGGGGGCGCCGGCGTGCCGTCTCCACTGATCGCTCCGTTTTGGCAATCCTACATCCCCAACAAGTAGTCTTTTCTGATCTGGAGAGCCCAGCGCAGGATGCTTCCTACTGACGATTCCCTCATCACCATCGGCTATAGCCTTGCATCTAGCTGCCACTGCTACACCTCACACAAGTCAGAAATGGCTGAGCACATCTTGCTCTTCGGAGATCCAGCTACTCAGATTTGGAGCGACCTATCTCGTCGTTGCGGGAAGAAGAATCGGCCCGGGGGCTTCAACGATCTTCTGGACAATTGGGGCGGCTCCCATGGCCATCAGATCACCGCAGCCGCTAGAATTTGGGTACTCTGGAAGAACCGAAACAATTTCAGGTATGAAGGTCGCCAATACAACCTATTACAACTGATCCGAGAAGTCCTCCGATAAATTCTTACACTCAGGACTCGTTGTACCCACTCTATAGAACGATTTGGCAGGCTCTGCTCTAGCCGCGGGTACCGACTACCCTCCGGTGTTCGGCTAAGGCTGTTTGGTTTTGTTGTTTCTTTGCGCTTGGCGTGCTTACTTGTATAGGCTTCGGCATTTTGTGCCTGATACATCAATAAAAGTCCTTTCGTTCAATATATATATATATATATTTTTCAATATATATATATATATATATATATATATATATATATATATATATATGCAAACACACACATTCTAGGACACCACACATGTTTAATGAGTTTACATACAAATGTGTATCTACAGGACACGCACATATAGACAAACAAAAATAATTGGTGTGCATCACCTTCATATCGTATTAATCTACGGTACGCTTGTGATACGACCAAGATACATATACCAAACCTTGTTCGAATCCTACCAAATTACATGAGCGAGCCAAAAATGAGTAGGTAAACATAAATAGTGTAATTCGAAGCTAGTGTCAAGTGTCATATGAAATTGGACATGTGTACCACAAGTGTCGGAGAAAAAACTCCCAAAATGACCTCGTGTCTTACACTATCATGATACAGTCTACAAGTATCCAATTGTAGAAACAAATCTAGACACACACAATCAAATCAAATCTAATCTGAATAGATCTCATAAACCAAATGACAAACACTTGGTCACCATTCTCGAAATTCTTCTAAAATTGGCACAAAACCCAATATAACTTTCACATAGAGAGTCATTAGAGTCTCAAACTTCTTCCTATGGATAGTCCTAGTCCGTGGGTGAATTTCTATGGATCAAATAGCACAATTAGAGTCTAATTAAAGCAAAAAGTGAGATGTATACCTATTAGGAGATATATTTTCAATAAAAAGTTAAATGGACACGATCTGAATATGTAGCTCATAGCAAATATACTCCACTTCTTGCTCCTACCCTCCAAGGTCCTAGGCTCCTTCAAGTGAAAATAATAAGAGGAATGTATGAGTGGTTGAGTAGAATTTGAGAGGAATTGGTAGAGGAATGGCTCAAATTGGAGAAGAATACCAAAATGAGAAGAATGGTCTCAATGAATGAAATGAGAGCATGAGTCTCTCTCTCACTCTCTCATGAGGTGACCGGCCATATAGGTAGGGGTATGCTAATCCAAAAAGTCCAACCTGCCCTGTAAATGTTGTCATACGGGCTAATTAATGCATGAAAGGCTCTAAATCTATTTTGGTAAATAGTCTAATCTCTAATTTAATTAAATGGTCATGACGAATGGGTCTAATTGGGCCTAGTCCAATGAGTTGGTCCATGAGTCATATCGTGCTAATTGTTGGTCTCTAATGTAGTGTCTAATATAATTGGTTTACTAACACAAGTCTAACAAATAGGCTAGCCACGAACCATAATAACTAGCACAATATTAATAAATAA
The DNA here is from genome assembly GCA_029216955.1 of Iris pallida. Taxonomy (NCBI): domain Eukaryota; kingdom Viridiplantae; phylum Streptophyta; class Magnoliopsida; order Asparagales; family Iridaceae; genus Iris; species Iris pallida. Next base: position 10,468,486 of record JANAVB010013999.1, on the reverse strand, counting down.
ATATACACAATTTTTTATAAACATGAAATGACAAAATTTCCCCTATTTAAAAAAGTGGTTGTTATATGCCCTCATCTGAAAATTCTACTTCATAGAAAAGTCGTACGTGTTGATGTCAACTTCCTACAACTAATTCAATACATATATCAATGGTTGTAAGTACACATTAATGTTCCTCTTCGGGTTGTTAGACTTGGGATGATGACGATTAAGAACATATATGGAGTCTTCACGCACATCCAAGGTGATAGGTTGTACGAAGTGACAATCATATGCCAACACAAATACTGTGAGCTTGAAAGTCCGAATAGGGGCAGATCCATAACAAAATCATGATACTTTTGATAAAAGTGTTTCTATGCATCACCAACAGATGGATTATCCAATAATCCTTCGGTCTATTCCCGCCTTTGCTAACTCATGCTTTTGGCAGTCTCCTTCATCTTAAACAACATCTACAATCTCGTTGTCAAAACAATTAGCGTATCAAATATGTCAACTTCCTTATATCGACAGTACTTTATGAAACATTTGTCTTATAGCGATTGGCTTCACATATTGTGCATGTGTCTTTGTTCTTACTGTCTTTGTAATACAATATACATCTATTGTAACAACCATTAATTATCACGTATCCCATCTAGAGCAATCTCATCATTATCTTAGATCAATAGAACTCTGTAGGCAACTTTATACCTTCTAGCAAGATATCTATGATCAACCCTGTCAGTCGACTGTAGCATTCTTACGACATGTTAAAATTAGACTTGATACTTAGTAGTCTTGTAACCACCTTCAACGGTGAATGATCCTTACAACCAGGATATAAGGGGTCCTTAGCTTCTCCAATAACTCCATGAAGGCCACAACATCGACATTCGATGCCTTCTCTATGTCACGATTATCCAGATTGAAACTAAGACCTACAACATCAAAAACCATATTCAGAGCCCGTCATTAAAGTTAAAATAACCATAGACATCCATATACGTCTCCATATATGACTCTGGCTTCGATACTAATGACACAAGCTCTATGTATGAGGTCCATTGATTGTAGTACGACGTGAATCACTTCGAGTAGTACGACGTGAATCACTTCGAGTACAGATGAAATGTCATAATATCTTCTTTATGATATTTGATATCGTGACATATCACACATGGACACTTGATTTTGATGTCGTCCATGTACTAGGAGAACACCTTGGTGAAATGGAGGAATGCATCTATCCCTTGCATAAATTCTTTCACATATCCTCAGGACGATGGCTGTACATTCATGAAAGATATCACAACTCATAATTCGTATATATTTTTACATACTTTTGCAAAAATTGATACACATTATTCAGTACGGACAATACATAAAATATCCATCAAAACAGTTACACAAGTATTAACTAGGTATTGGTACTAAAATATATTATTATTCAATTACACACATAAATCTGTATATACAGTTGACTGAGTATCGATATCGATCATTAAAGCCAAAATAGTTTATTTACCCATACAATACTGGCTCAGAATAATAACAAATTTCATTCATTTCTTGCTTATACTACCTATAATACTCGTACTTTTGCTCATATGTAATATCATAAGTTTTTTTTAACAAATTTGTGTAGTATATTATTGAACAGAACTAAAAGCACCCCAATAATGTAAGTTAGGACAAGTAATTAGTTGCATACTAAAAAAGAGTGTTGGGTCATCACATAATCATTACAAAGTATGGGGAAGAGACATCCGTAGGGTCATCACCAAAACTAGACAACTAATTTTAGTCTTGCCTCATCATGGACATAATCGAAGGTTGTAAGATACTGGGTTTGAATCATAGATATATACCTAATTAACTGACTAACTAATAATATACTATTTAAAATTTAACCAATGATAATGGAATTACACATGTTACAAACTAGGATATTCTCCATCATCAGACCTTCTCCGAAGTGAATGGGGGTTGAGTATGGAAATAATAAAGCTAACAAATTTGAGGATGGTTTTATGACCATTTTTTGACCTAAGTTGACCCTCAATGTTGATGACAAAATCCTAGACAAGCAAACTGTAAGAATGAGAGGGTCCCATAAACCTAGGCGACTAGTTGACATGGAGGTAGGCCTTTCCTTTAGATATGCGTTTAAGCACATGAAACCAAGGATCATCATCCAACTTTCCCTTGAATAAAGAGTCTTGATGAAGAGGTAGGATATACAATTCGTCCTTCGAAACTGCATTCATCTCTGACACATTAATTCGAAGACTTAAGTGTTGGCCCATGTAGCCATGATCAACCTGATTTTGATAATTGACTTGAAACTCTGACTTAGATACGACAAGCAAGAAAACTACAAAGACGACTACAAAAGATCGCAGTTCAGCTCGTCAAATAAACTTTTACAATTTTATTCTGTATTTTTAATTAATTGAGTCTAGATTATTTTGTAAGTCGGATTACTGGCATTTAGAAGTTCATTCTCACAAAAACCACAACACAACATCAAAAAACCTTTCTGAACCAAAATATCCTGAAATCCTAGTAGCCAAACTCGGGCCGAGCTTGCTTTCAACTCAGACCAAACTCAGTTCCCTTTGAATCACTCCTAATCAGAAGGATTTTTTAGTCTTTTGGATCTCCAACGTTCAAAAATTAAAATATTTGCCATAGCCGAGTTCTGCCCGAACTCTGGTAAAAATTACCTATAAATAGAGAAGAGTTTTCATTTTACTCACTCATCTCATTCTATATCTTTTCTATTTATTCTAAGCCTTTCTGTTACGAAGAGCTTTTCAATCTTCTCATTTCCAAGACAACTCCCATTCTTCTAAGTGTCGGTGGTTTCTGATTAGGAGTATTCGAGTTGTACAAGCTTAGAGTATAAAAGCTTTTACAGATAGAGTTGAAGTTTGATCGGGGGCTTCTGATTAAAACACAACGTTGTAGAAGTCAGCGTGTCCTTAGGAGTATAGAACGCGGTATAATCTCTATTTCAACTAGTGTATTTAACTTCGAGCAGGAGTACTCGAGACTAGACTAGTCCTCTCAGAAAAAAAAAACTAGTATAGAATCTCGGTGTCTGCATATTGCTTTCTTCTCTCTATTTACTTACTTCTTTATATTACTGATTTAATTATCTATCTACATTTTCCTTTACCTGTTTTAGTTTTTAATCGGGAATATTACTTCCATTACACTCTATTCACCCTTCCTCTAGAGGTAACATCGATACCATAATTGTTACCATAGCTGAGTTTCTTAAAGTTGGACTAGAACTCCTCGAGAAATGGCATCGTTATACACTAGCAATGGTGAAGGCCAGTCTACAAATAGGCTACCCCTATTTGATGGCATAAATTATACGTATTGGGAAACATACATGAGCTTTCATCTCAAGTCACTTGATTTTTATTTATGGTCAACTGTTATTGACGGTTATAAGAAGCCACTTCTTATCAACGTAGATAGGAACATGGTTGAAAAACCATATAACAAATATACTAACTATAAAAAAAGCAAGTTTTGACGGAAAAGCTATAATTATTTATTTTGCATATTAGATAGAACTGAGTTCAATAGAGTATTAATATGTGCCACATCTCACGAGGTTTGGAAACTTTTGAGGTAACTCATGAAGGAACTTTATAGGTGAAAGAATCCAAATTCTTACGACTTACACAAAGAATATAAGACATTCAAAATAAAGCCTAATGAGACCATCACTAAATATTTACTCGATTTTTAGATATTATTAATCCTTTATATTCTCTTGGAAAAATACAGCAATCATGAAAAGATACGAAAGGTACTTCGTAGATTGACCAAGAACTGTAATCCCAAGACAACGACTATTATTGAAGGAAAAGATATCACCACAATGACTATCGAGACGTTTATAGGAAAGCTTATGACACATGAGCTGGACCTTAAGGAATTCGAAGAGCCAACACCAAAGAAGAAGACTATCGCATTCAAGGCACATCATCGATATCTTCTGATGACGAAAGTGATAATGATAGCTCAGACAACACGCAAATGACCCTTATGACAAGAAAATTCAAAAGATTCCTGAAATATGCAAAGTCTAACAAAAAGAAGAAAGATTTTAGAGATGATGAAGAACCAATTTGCTATAGCTGTAAGAAGATAGTTCATATAAAAAAAGGACTATCCTATTGTAAGAAAGGGAAGCAAATATGATCAATCCAGCAAGAGAAGGACTTCAACAAGGAACTACGCCAACACTAGCATCTGGTGTGAAAGTGAGGCGAGTGATTCAGAAGAAGAAGAAAAAACTCGTACACAGCCAATCTATGCTTCATGGCTACAGATCCAAAGGTAACTACAAATCCTTTATTTAAAGAATTTGCTTTTGATGAGTTATCTGATGCATTCAGTGATCTACTAGAAGATCAAAAGAAGATAATGAATATGTATAATTGTGCTAAGAAAGAGCTGAAAATAGTTCAAAATGAGTTTTCTAAGCAATCTTAAACACTAGAAGGTATTAGAGATAAAAATTCTTCTAGTAACAGGAATAATATTTCTTCTTTAAAGTTGAGATTACATGACACTCTTGAGAAGCTTGATAAAGCAAATCAAGATAATGTAAAACTTAATGATCTCTATGAATTAGAAAAAAAAGAAGTATAACATTACTTCTCAGATAATAGATGCACTCACAACCAAGTACAATGAAGCCTTTGATGTACGTAAACAATTAGAGATATAGGTTGTCAAGCCTATAATTCAAGTGAACACAAATCACACGGCTAAATACAAACACATGACATCCAACACTACTAGAATTTCTAGAAGTCATGCATTCATGTATAATTTTTCACATAAGAAATCACACACCTTTTAAAAAAATCACATACATGATTTTCGAACTTTACCTAGCACGAACACTTCTGCTACATGTCACTATTGTGGTATAAAAGGGCATATATCACATCAGTGTAAGAATAGAAAACTAGTAGACATGCATATATATATATATATTTTTTTCATATATATATATATATATATAAATATATATATATATATATATAAAATATATATATATATATATATATATATGGGTACCTAAAACTAATATATTCGGACCCTCAAGAAAGTGGGCACCAAAAGTTACATCTTCAACTTGTGTTGTAGGTGGACCTACCTCATTCCACTAGAAGCAAGTGAATTTTCGATAGTGGTTGCTCTAGACATATGACGAGCGATAATACCTTATTTGCATCTCTATCAATAAAGAAAGAAGGCTATCTCCTTTGGAAACAACTTAAAATAACATATAATTGGTAATGACGACATAGGTACTTCTCTCTCTCCTATTATTAAAGATGTATGCTTAATAACAAAATTAAAACATAACCTTTGAGCATAAGTCAATTTGTTGATCATGGTTATGGAATTAATTTTGTTGAGGATAAATGTTTTTTTATGATTAAATCTTATGGAATAATCACTTTTGAGGTAATAAGGGAGGACAATATATATGTTTATATCTGTCAGAAAGTACTAACAATATAGGGAAGTGTTTATACACATCTCAAGATGAAAGCTGGATATGGCATATGCATCTTGGACATGCTAACATGGATACTATTGCAAGATTGTCCACAAAGAAATTGGTAAAAGGCTTACCTGATATTACTTTCAAGAAAGATATATCTGTGCCGAGTGTGAAAATAACAAGGCATCCATATCATATTTTAAGTCAATAAATGCTATAAGTACCTCTAGACCACTTTAATTGTTACATATGAATTTATTTGGACCAAGTAGAGTAATCAGTCTTGGTGGTAAGCTATATGCTTTCGTAATAGTTGATGACTATTCATGATATACTTGGGTTTACTTTCTCGCAAATAAAAAAAAGACCTTTTTTGAATTTGTTTATTTTGTAAAAAAGTAAAAAAATAAGAAACGATTCATGATTATTCGTATTCGAAGTGATCATGGAGGAGAATTTGATAACCATGACTTTAAAATTTCTTGTAATTCAAATGGCTTATCACATGAATTCTCTTGCCCCAGAACTCCTCAACAGAATGGCATTATGGAGAGGAAGAACATAACTGTAGGCAATATAGCCAGAGTTATGCTTAAATAGCATAATCTTTCAAGATATGTTTAGGCAGAAACTGTTTATTCAACATGCCATGTGTTAAATAGGTTCTTATTAGACCGATCTCCAAAAGTACTTCCTATAAATTATGGTTCAATAGAACTCCTAATATTAGCTATTTTAAAGTGTACGATTGCAGATGTTTTATCTTAAACACTAAATACAATTTATGTAAGTTTAATGAAAAAGTTGATGAAGGAATATTTTTTGGATATGCTTCAAAGAGTAAAGGATATAGAGTATTCAACAAATGATCACTTGTTGTTGAAGAATCAATAAATGTCACCTTCGATGAGTTGAACAGTCAATGTGACCACGACAGTGATAATAAAGATGATACAAACCCCCTCAAGCAAAACACCCGAAGATACACTAACCTCATATCTGGAAAGTCTGCGAAACAATTATGATTTAACCAAAATCATCCAGAAGAACTGGTAGTAGGTAATGTTTCAAAAGGTGTAAGTACTCATTCAAGCACTAGAGATATTATTGCTAAAGTAGCTTTTATTTCTAAGATAGAACCAAAGAATATTGAGGAAACTTTTGATGATAAATTTTGGGTTTTTGCAATGCAAGAAAAACTTAACCAATTTGAACGAAATCAAGTTTGGAAAGTTGTTCCTAGACCTAGTGATCACCCGATCATTGGTACTAAATAGGTTTTCCAAGATAAGTTAGATGAGAATGGTATGGTCACACACAACAAAGCACGTCTAGTATCTCAAGGCTATAATCAAGAAGAAGACATTGACTATGATGAGACATATGCTCTGATTGCTAGACTAGAATCCATTCAAATGTTATGTGCTTTTGCAAGTATTCAATATTTTAAAACGTTTTCAAATGGATGCCAAAATACTTTTCTAAATAAATTTATAAAACACAAAGTTTTTCTTAAACAACTTCTCGGTTTTGAAGATTTTAAAAGACTAGATCACGTATTCAAGCTTCGTATGGCTCTCTACAGACTCAAACAAGCACCTCATGCATGGTATAGGCATCTTAGTTCCTTCTTACTTGAACACGATTTTTAAAAGAAAAGATTTCTACTCTTTTTATAAAATCTATGGATAAGAACATTTTATTAGTGCAAATCTATGTAGATGATATTATATTTGGATCGACAAATGAGATGCTATGTAACGAGTTTGCAAAGTAAATACAGAGTTTGTAATAAGCATAATGGAAGAATTGACCTTCTTCCTTGGGCTACAAATCAAACAAAATTCACAAATGATTTTTATCAATCAAGCCAAATATACAAAAGATATGCTGAAGAGGTTTGATATGCCAATGTCAAACCAATTGGAACTCCTATGGCAATATCCAAAATGCTTGATATAGATGAAAGTGGTAAACCAACTGAAGTACGTAAGTACAGAGGTATGATTGGTAGTTTACTTTATTTAACAGCTAGTCGTCCAGACATTATGTTTTCAATATGCTTATGTACAAGATATCAGGCTTGTCCAAATAAATTACATGTGAGTGCCGCTAAGTATCCAACAATACCTTAAAGGTACTTTGACAAACGGCCTATGGTATCCTAAAATCGAATCGTTTGACCTGATAGGTTACTCGGACGTGAATTTTGCAGGATACAAGGTTGATCGTAAAAGTACCAATGCATATGTCATTTCCTAGGAAAATTCTTAGTCTTTTGTTTTTTAAGAAGCAAAATTCTATTGCATTATCAACAACCGAGGCAGAACATATAGCCGCAGGACGTTGTTGTGCCCAGATTTTGTAGATGAAACAAACCTTAGAAGATTATCAGTTGTCTTACAACAACATCCCCATTTACTACGATAACACTAGCTTGATAAATCTCATAAAGAATCCCATTTGTCACTCTCGCACTAAATATATAGAAATTAGACATCATTTTCTTAGAGACCATATTTTATAAAGTAATATCTATTTAGAGTATGTCGACATAGAAAGTCAATTACTGACATCTTCACTAAACCTCTAGCTGAAGATCATTTTAACTTTATACGAAGAGAATTCAAAATTTTGGAAGTTGAAGTTTTATAATTATATATTACTTGATCTAAATTCGTAAAATCATAGAACATATTTTGGTTATAAGCCCAAAAAAGATGTAAAAGTATAAGTGACATAGTGCCAACTTTTTGTATATTTGTCAAAACCTGTATCACAACTACCCAAGTCTTTTAGGATTACCTAGGGCCCGAGATCTGGGCGAACTCGGGCCAAACTCTGTTAGGAAAACGTCCAAACAGAAGCTGGACAGTCGTGCACCTCTTTTATAAACTCCTCAAAATCATCATCTTCCTTATTCAAACAGCTGCAAAAACCACCCGAAACTCTAACCCTAGCAACCCTAAAACTCTCTCTTTCAAGCATCCCAAGGTCTACAAACTTGGATTCAGAGCTATTTCGTGATTATCTTCCATATTCTTACTCAATTTTGGTATATCTCTACTTTTTTCTCTACTTTCAATCTTTCAATGGCTCTTAAGTTTTTCATTCTTCCAAAAAAAAGAGAAAATTGGAGAAGCTTCCTCCTCTAATGTTCAAGAGGAAGGATCACTTCACTCTTTAGTGCCATCATGTATTTAAAGAGTGGTTCAATGACTTTGTCGAACAGATAATTTGTCCGGGGACCCCAATCAACTTCACGTTATTTTCTGATCACTTATTTGTTTTTGAGCACTTTAACTATGGAAATCTAGTTCAATCTAGTTATCCAATTGAATGTTATTCGCATATTTTATTGCAATCTTTCGATTACAAACGGTACAGTTAAATCCAAAGTAGGTGGGATAGACATTGTATTTTATGTCGATGATCTGGCTCTTATGCTTCATATTTCCAATGAAGGGTAAGCACTGGTGGATATCACCAAAGTTCAATTTTTTGTCCATATGACTTTTGATTCATTTCATGACTCATTGTGTGAACTCAATCCGAGTCCCAAAGGTCGCCTTCGACCGAAGTTCATGAACGACTATTTTTATGACTTGCATCGGATGATATTTCTAATATTCTTCAGAAATAAACCTCCACCGATGAGATCACCTATCTGAGCTTTCATCTATTTATCATCTCCACTTTCAAGTTCCATTTAGTCTCCTTAAGACTCTTATCGCTGCTATAGAACATTGTTGCAAGAAAACGAGAAACCTTCTATATATGTTTCGTACATCTTTGAGTATTTCAATATATATGACTATTCTCGAGATGCTCTACCTGCTTTTCTTCATGAACATTGTTGAGTCGCACCTACTTCAGCAGTACAGGCTCCTCCACATCCTCCTCCTGTTGTTGACCGATCAACTAGTTTCCATCCTTTATATCCTCCTACAGGTGTCACTTTTGAGTCCCTAAAAGCCTTGATGTTGGATCAGTTTCGATCTATATACTTTCGTACCACACTCCAGTTTCAGGCCATGACCAACACCATAAGGGACTTTGGCTACAGTTTTGCTCACAACCCTGGCGGTCCCATTCCCATGGTTCATGACCCCTCGGTGCTTGGTTATTGGATTGATGATCCGGAGGCTCAGTGTTATTTTGACCCTGCTGTTGCTCGTTATGATCCACACCGCACTGCTGAGTCCGGGAACCCTTCTCGGGCGACGGATGATGATGATGAGGATGATGATTGAGGATGACGTCTAGTGATACTGAGTCACTATTATATTCTAGTTGCTTTTTCTTTTTCATATATTAGTGATATGCTTCTTCAAAGCATTTCTAGTTATATATGACATTTTAGTATTTCAGTTTGGCATATATTAGTTGCTTTTTATGAGATAGTTTATGTATTCTATGTATTATTTTCTTATTTTAGCACTTTATATATATATGCATTTCTAGTTATCTTCTATGCTTTACTAATTTGTGCACTATTTTGTTTTCACCTGTGCTGAGTATCTTTAGATTTCTGTCATTTTGATTATGTGACAAACGGAGGAGAATTCTATGATACTTACTTATGAATACATGTTGTGTAAACCCCCTAAATTTTAAAGTTTTATTTAATGTACTTAATATACTTTACAGTATTTTTTTATTTGGACTTTTAAATCTAGATTTGTTATGTATTTTGGTAGCATGATAAAGCTACAATATATATATATATATATATATTTATAAACTTGTAATAAATTTATATACTAAATGTATCAAAAAAAGTATATTTTTATTTGTAGAAATTTTATTTTTTACTTTCTAATGTTTATTTGTTAATTAAATTGAATTGTAATTAATAAATGATTTATTTTGGTAATATTTAATAGTAGCAAGAATTGCTACAATATAGGTAACTAGTTGGTAAAATGTTCAAGTTATTTATTAAAATGTCTTAGGAATATTTTGTGAATTTTATGAAATTTTGTATAAATTATTTGAATTTATTTTAGTGTCTATAATATATATATATATATATATATATATATATATATATATATATATATATATATATATATATATATATATATATATATATATATATATTATATATGTATATATATATAATATATATATGTATATATATATATATATATATATTATATATATATATAAATGTCTATAATATATATATATATATATATATATATAATAATTATAATAAATATATATAATATATATATATATATAATATATATATATATATATATATATATATATATACATATATATATATATACATATATAATAAAAAATATTATATATACAAATATATATAAATATATATATATATATATATCTATATATATATATATATATAATATATAATATTATATATATATATGTTAAATAAAGGAGGAAAGAAACCCAGGTTTACTGTTCCCTCAAGGGAACAGTAACCCGAGCCCACAAGAGACGACCCGACCTTGGGCGACTCCAACCCCAACCACCCCGCGTACGTGCCTCCACGGTGGCCGCCGGCGACCACAGACGCAGCGGTGAGGCTAACATTGACCATAGGAAGCACGAGCAACAGGCAGCGAACCACCCTTCTTCGCGATGCCATTTTCGTCACCTCATTGCGCAGTTTTGCGCATCGTCTTCACATGTGCATCGACAACCGAAACACTTCCAATTTCCTTCAATTAATTTATTTTATTTTGCTTTGTGCGACATGAATGGAGTTCCAAAATCGAAAAAAATCTCGATTTACTGAACTTTCAGAACTGTCCCAACCACGTATGTTTACGGTCGATTTGCGACCAGGATATGGTAAATTTTAGAAATCTACCTGAACAACCTTATAAACAACCCATACATGACAAAACCCTATTTTTAGTTTTATTTCTAGATTGATATATTCTGTTTAAACCTTGTTTGAACTTGGAAAAAAAATCTGTTTTAAAAATACCAAAAAAACCTCGATACGGAGTCCGTTCCAACAAATTGGGCGATGTGTTCGCGAACTGAAAGCATCGAAAGGTGCGTATCGACTTCGCAGATGTGTGGAATTTGACGGAATTCAAATTTATTGCGTGTGCGCGACAAATTTGATGCGTATCCGTCGAAATTTACCATATCAGCCCTTTGTAAACTAGGCCATAACTTTGTACACATTCGTCATATCAAGACGAAACTTGTGCCAGCAGGGCCATATCATTTTTCTAGTCTTGTATCCCAAGTTTGGTCCTTTTCTGAGAAGGTTGACCGAAACGCCTATTTGGCGGGCTCGCGACCCGCTCCAACGGGCAAAATTGTGCACGACCCATCAGAATCCAACTTTGGACATACCGTTGGGTTTGTCTCCTCAAACCGGACCCGTAGACATATAGATTGACCACTTTAGAGACCGTAGATATTGGCACACTTTTTGGTGTAAAACGGGTCCAACGACATACATCATTTTGACCCAAAATTATGATTTTGGCCCTGTGTTCGGAATTGGACTTTTGGACAGGCATTTCAAGATATATCTTTTATAGCAAAAACATTTATGGTGTTTATTTCATAAACCTTGACACAGTTGTACCACGAGATATGTGTGACATGCATATAGAGGTACTTGCGGATTGGCTGATCACCCGTGCACATGCGTTAGGTCTAACTGCCAATAGAGGCATGCTAGGCGATTTGGCAGTTAGTAGAGGTACATGGTCGCGGATGCGACCTAGATAGGTGCATCGGGTGGGGAGAACATTTCCTTGTCGTATGGGCTTCTATTACACATTCCCATGTAACCCGAAAGCTCCACTTGAGATACGGGTATGCTTACCCCCTTAGGTTGGCCACTGACGTTTTTGAACGTTACGCGCTTGGTCACTGGTGCCCAAGAGGGGACTATACCGGATCCTATTTATAGCCAGGGCCCATGCGACTAAAGGTTTATTCTTAACTGCATGAACATAGTAGATTGGTTAGGTAACCTTAATTGATGTCATGTCACTCCCCGTTCCAATAGTGGCATGGGACAATGTTGCATCACAGAATAGTGTGCTACCCCTTGTCCTTATTTGGTTGTAGGGTAGTCCACTGTTTTGGGGATGGGATATTGGACCGTGTTATGACTTGGACTATTTATTTTAGTTGTGACTTGTGATATATTATATATATTCAGTTTATAGCATGTTCTTCCTGTATCTTGTTATGTCCCTCTGAGGACCTGGTGATCTCTCCAAGTGTATGCTTTTCATGATGCTTCGTAGGTACTCTATCTATGATCGTGGTCTTCCCTTCTATATCAGGAGGATTGCTCTAGGATCTTCTATTACTATTTTTATCCATTATTTTCTTTTATTTTTATTCTTATTTAAATGGTTAGTAGTGGATCTGTCTATGGCCAACTTTTGTACAAATAATATTCAGTGTTGATTTTATTATATATATTATTTTTATTATGGATGAGATTTACTTGTCATATTTTACTGTATTTCACATCTTATGTATACATACGAGGTTTCCATATATTGAGTATACTTCGTATGTGTATAGCTGGCATGGCTACGTACTTTAAGTAATTTGGGACTGAGGCGTTACATGTTTTTGTGGTGGCCCATGCAGATCGAGTTTATCACTTCGGTTACGTTACTGTACCGATGTGAGCCTGCATATAGGATTAGAATCTGGGTATCTCATCCACATGCTTGATCTCCTCTATTGATCTCAATTTCGAACTTCGTCCGTCTACCTTGATTTTCTTCTGCTTGAATTCTTTCCACTGTAAATCTTATCTTTTCCTTCGTGCTTGATAGAGAGGTTAGGAGGGATGACTCATACTAGTTATAAGTGTTATATTACTCAGTCACTCTACTAGTTGGATTTTTCCATAAGTTGGGTAGTATGCCTCACAATCTAGCATCACATTTTCTTTATGACCCATTAAAGAGGATTTTAAGAAGATTACCTGGACTGTAGTGCTTAAAGATCCATAACTCATTCGTTCAACCAAGGCCTGAGAAAAGAAGATAGTAGGACGACCGTGTAAGCGCGAACCCCGGATAAAACTTAGATTCTTTTGGAACTTGAATTATTTATATCTGCTTTTATGATTATCTTGTATACTTATATTTTTGCACTACCTTGATTGATGTCGCTATTACAGCCTAGCTTTACAAGCTTATTCTATGTCGAGGTTGTTCAGGACATATTTTTTGGGGATGCCCACTAACATTTTGTCTAATTATAATCAATGTATTACGGTCTGATCAACCTTAGTGCACTTGGTTCGCTCTTCATATGATTATCCCACGTGGATTGAGATATAGGTGTCTCTATGAACTCATCTACAACTGCCCTGACAACTCTATTTGAATTATTCAATCGCACTTGGAACCCCGTATTCGCATTGATTCCCTCTTCCATGAACTCTTTTTTGTTTTTCGCTTTTACTTACTGCAGAAAAACAAATGCTCATATTTGAGGAAGATATACCCAGAATGTCCTCCTTATTTTGCCATACTACCTATGGCCATGAAAGCTATATACACAATTGTTCCATCTATTTGAAATTAGAGAACCACCTTTCAATTGATTCATATCTACCATATCACATTATCTATCACATTGTGTAGTATTCCTTTTACTCAAGGCCCAAGCACAATATCACAACTTTGAAATTTTCTAACCTCATTAATCCTAAAACTGTGCCTTAGTTTTTATTCAGAGAAAGAAACTTTAGAGTGAACAGATTCTAAGACTTCTAAATTTTATGAGCTACTAGGTTACCGATTGATCAAGATAAGTTGATTTCCATTAGGATGATAATTAGTGCCCTATGAACTCCCACTTTTTTATTTAGATCATTTGTTGTCCCCGACCGTGACATTAATATTCGAAGCACGAGGCCAGCTGTTACCTTCCAACAAATTTCACATACGAGACATAGACGACTATACCTTCATGTAGACTTATCATGTCTCACTAAAACACATACCTTTGTACTCTATTTTTATGATACAACTTTCGAGTCAAAAAGGCTAGCTATAGTCCCTACCATAATACCATTGTCCTTTCTGACTTCAGTTAGAGATCCAACCTCGACTCAAATCTTTTGACCTTGTATACGGTTGTGATCTACTCAAAGCCTACTACGCACATACCACTAATGTGCCTCAATTAAATCTTCTTATGCTACTTAAACACAAAAGTCACAAAAGGCGTATTCTTGGGCTTTAGGAACCTGGTTAACCAACCCGGTTGAAAAATTAGTCTGACCACTTGACTTGGAGCCTATAAATCACCCTAACCTACTAGGAATGGTTCAGATTAATTTTATAGCATCCCGTCCAGTCAATATAGATTAAAACCTATATTCATTCAATCAAAGATCGATGTCCAATTAAGGAATCCATTAAGACCCAGTTAAACCCATCCTCACATATCATCATAATTGGGCTATAAAAACCAAACTTGATGAAATAGATCCTGACACGTATTATGTAGTCGCCACCTCTTGTGTATTGCTCCACTTTCGATAGGTGACGACACTTCATAATATGCTTGCGCTAAGTCAGATCGGTAGGAAACTTAGATGACCATCTGACTCGATCGCTGAGCTTGGTAAACGATAACACCTTGCGGCATCGATCAAATTGATTTGGACGAATGTTACGAGAATCGATCCAACTAATGGAACGACTTCTCTTGGAATAAGTCCTAGATGCAACGGGCTGTATCTCGGCGAGTGAGCTTCATATAAGAGTCCCTTCGACGGGACCGGGCCACTGTATGGTTTTTTGGAGCTTTTGCCGCTTGGTTTTGATGAAAGTGCTTTTGCATCATTTTCTGAATGCAATCTACGAATTTCGAAGCGAAGGAATAAAGAAGAAATCCTAACTAAGTGTTCATGCCATTGCAGGAGCTCGCGTAACTAAAACTTGAACGTTGCGAAGCGCTTCGACGGTCGACATGATCAAAGAACTTGGTGGGTGATTCGGCCCCTTCTTTTCTACTCTGTCCCGCAAACCAAATTCTTTTTCCTCGAATTCATTCAAATCGACGATGCCAAGTTAATTCATGCCAATCCACTAAGGTCAAGAACTCGGAAAAAATGTATCTATTTAGAGTAATCTACTTTAAAAATACAAGTTTCGCACATAAACGAGAAAGTTTAAGGTTCTAGTAAAAAGATAGACTATTTCACATGCTGCAAAATAATATGAAACCTCGATCGTGGTTTATGATGCCTCGAGCAATTTGGTGCCTATGGGACGCTAAATCGGGAGTACGGCTTTGGAAAAAATGAATCGTTGCATGAGTTGGGAGAAATGATAATGCCGTTCAATACTGTCCGTGCTATACAAATCTGTTGCATATATTAAAACTGTTCACGCATCAGCATGGTCATGGACAACTTGTGCACAAGTTTGATTTTTCTCGAATCGGTATCCGGGGCATCGGAATCGAATCACCTAGGGGGAATGAATAATCATGCTTCGGCACTGATGCATTGCGGATCGTCAGTCAGGTTTGCAACCTAGACTGAACGGGCCGAAATACGTTGAGATAGTCCCAAATGGTGTGTAACACCAGTGACCGCACATATAAAGTAGCATGCTCACCTATTGTCTTATGCAGGTAGTAAGTATTATCTCTATTTTTATGCAGGGATGAGCACGGCCGTGGTAAGAACTGTGAATAATCGCTATGTTTTACTGTATGCTTTATTACTTCAAAGATGGCTATCGATATGAACTAAATTCATTTAGTTCTAAATAGAAAGTAAACTCTAAAGATGTCTACCTAAACAATCAGAGTCGATTTAGACGAGTGGGTTCAACTCGTCCACCTAGCAAGTGTGCTAATCCCCTCCCCCAATTCCTCAGGTGCGCGGGAGCTCTAAACTGAAGCTGATGTTCTGAGAGGCATTTTGAAGCTCTTTCTATCCTGAAGTATTATGAAGCCAATTCAATCGAAGGCTTATATATAAAGGGGAATGTATGGAATGGCAAGTATTAGTTCTGTTTGCCATTGATTGTCGTAGAACAGAACAGTTTTATAGGAGGACTGAACTTTGACTCACAATTACAAACTCCTTGTACAAAAAAGAGCCTAGAAACAAAATCTAGGAAAAGTAATCTAAGTACAATTGTTTAGTTTAGATTCTGGGTGACGGTAGAGGCTCGAAAAAGTTCTATCAACTCTGCCTTACTCCTTGGACGATCGAACGTAACCTCGGCTCCGGTGAAGGAAATGCTCTCTTTCTGTCCCGGAGTGTGTATATCTCTCTGTGTGTGTGTGCAAGGGAATAGCACCTTGCTATTTATAGAAATCCATGAGTAATGGGGTGTACAGCGACGTGGCTAATTTTGGGCCACATCCTTGTAATTGTGCCTCGAGAAGTGGGCAGCTGGGGATTGGTTAAGATTGATCATGATCTGTTTGTTGCACTAAATCCGAACTATTAAGACTTGGTCAATTTCTGCCATGTGTCCCAACTGCTACTCTGCGGCGAGTCGCATGAATGATGTATCTTGGCTGAGCCGCATGAAGGACTGTCCCATAACCGAGCCGCATGAAGAGTGTCATGACCGAGCCGCATGAAGGTCGAGCCGCATGAAGAGTGTCTCATGATCGGGCCATAGAGGTTCGTCTCATAACTTAGCCGCATGAAGGACGTCTTATAACCGGGCCGCATGAAGGTTGTTTCATAACCGAGCCGCATGAGAGTTGTCTCATGACTGAGCCGCATGAGGGTCGCATAGGAATCCATAAAAAATCTTCTTTGGAATTATGGATGGACTGCCGGATATCATGATAATTTTCTCGTCTTTTTAGGAGCATGTCACGTCTTGTCTTTAAGTCAGAGCCATCATCCCTGTCAAGCTGCTGTCGCCTTTATGTCAGAGTAATTATGACTAGCTGATTTCGAACCGCATAAGCTTTCTGCTATTTGGGCCGTATGAAGCTTTCTGAGCCGCATGAAGCTCCCAGGATTTTGAGCCGCATGAAGTTTCATGTTGATTTTGGGCCGCATAGAAATTCCTATTCTTTTCCACGCTTCTACAAGACCCCCTTCAAAGTTTTCAATTTTGGTAAAATTGAAATGCTTTGAATAAGAAGCATGGGAATATCCGCATAAGCACTTCATGCCGCATAGGCTTCTCTCTGGCCGTATATGTTTGTGCCACGTGGGCATCCATTACTTCGGCATTAATTACCTTAGATTTGCTTTGATAATTTGGAGCCGTCTTTTGCATGAAAGGGGATAGAATCCCAAGAGTTGTCTTTATCTTTTAGGCAGCACGAAATCCAAAGCGGTGTTATCGATTTACACGCCTCTGCCAGCCTATAAGTACGAGTAGTTTTTAGGAAAGAGGTTCCTGCTTTCCTTCTTCCAACTTTTTATTGCCCTAGTCGTCGTCTTCTCTTCTCTCGATTATCGATGGCTCCCAAGGCTTCTTCCAGTGATGCAGCGAAGGGCAAAGGACTTGCCTCCTTGTCGAACACGGAGTTCGATTCACCAAAACGTTCATCCTCCTATTAATGGTAAAAACGTTGGGAAGAAACTTCATGAGTCTAAACCATAACCACAATGGCTATGTCGCATGTTTTATGCGGGCCTTTCTCTGTTATGCCTCGGCATAGTTGATGCTTTTTTTGTCTTCACTAAACTGTTCAAGTTCTGTGATGAATTCGCATAAGTTGCCGTATGGCTGCATGAACGCCTCATGACTGAGCCGCATGGGGTATGCTTCCTGTTTCGAGCCGCATGAGAGAGGTTCATGACTGAGCCGTATGAGATATGCTTTATGCCGAGCCGCATGAAAGATGTCTCATACTGAGCCGCAGGAGAGACGTCTCATAACCGAGCCGCATGAGAAACATCTCATGACCGCATAAGCACCTTATGAACTGGGCCGCATGAAAACCCACCAAACAGAGCTGCATAAGCTCAGAAAACATTAAGTGGTTTTCTCTGGCTATCTTCTGACTTCTTTCTTTTTCCCTTTTCAGTGAAGTTGCCGATCAATCCTTCGGAAGAGCTTCTGGTAGGTCAAGCTCAATTTGTTGTGGGTGTGAGGTTCGACCATGTGGTCGATTATGTGTCAGCCCAAATCACTAAAGGTCAATCTGAGGACATGCTGAGGGATATCAGAAACCAATCTTTCTTCTTTCTCTTGGGCATGATGAACTCAGGAAAATTAGGGGGCACTCATCTAAACCCGCGTTCTTTTTGGGGATGCCCTAACTGTAAAGAACTCCAGCGTTCTAGATTTATCTGAAAGTTAGAGTTTTTCTTCCAATGGGATGGTGATTCATATTCCTCTGATGGAACGTCATTTCCCGCTGTCCTGGTTCAATATGCTGTCCGACAGAAAAATGGTGGACTTCCTAACCTTGAGCCAGCAGGGGATGTTCATGGGTGATATTTACTATAATATAGCCTCGAGGTCGGTAGTTGCAAGCAAGATACCGATCCGCTGCTTTGTGATGGGGTTGGCCCCGGGAAGCTTCATAAACGTGCAGGGTCCCAACTTTTGGTTCTCATAGGCTGACACTTTTATGAACTAGATTGCTCAAAAGGGGTCCTACCCTACTGGTCGGCTGTCGCTACTGAACTGGATGAACCCCACCCCTTCATGGAACAACTTGACCTCTTGGATCTTGCGGACATACAAGGAACTCCTGCTCGAGATTGGCCTTTATCACGCCATACGGGGCACTTATTATGGTCTGCCATAAACAAGAAGTTGTTCATGGCTCTTCTTGAGATGTACAACCGTCGTACGGGAACTTTCTTTACATCCGGAGGGAAATGGGACTCGTCTCCACGAGATGCATGAAGTCTCCAAGATGCCCTGGGGAGATGAAGTTTTTGAGGTGTATACCCCTACGAATGAAGAATTCGAGGAATTGGAGCGACGGTTCCCGTTTTGTGGCTGTTTATCGGGAACTGCTGTGTTACCATAGCACGTGCCAACAGATGTCGAAGAAGAAGAACGATAGCTCGAAAGGAACCTTCCTCACACCAAGTCCTGGCTCAGTTACCTTTTTGAGCTAAGCGCCTGAGGCCGGGTTTCCCTCGAAGTCCTCGAACCCGGCAGGAGGTACAGAACCAGGTTGACTGCCAAGAGGGTGAAGACCACGGGTGACAGATTTGGGAGCCAATCTGACACCTTTAATTACTTTTATCAAGATACCCAGAAGATGTCTGATAAGGCTCTCCTGTCGGATTTCTGATGGTGTGGCTGCGAAACTGTGTAGTTTCGGGAGGGGCTGGTGCTATTGAGAGAATCAGCCGTAACCTGATCCTTCATACGGTGATGCTAGTCTTTGGTGCCAGAC
>JANAVB010013999.1:10334283-10448603 GCA_029216955.1 Iris pallida | reverse complement strand
CCCATTTACTACGATAACACTAGCTTGATAAATCTCATAAAGAATCCCATTTGTCACTCTCGCACTAAATATATAGAAATTAGAACATCATTTTCTTAGAGACCATTTTATAAAGTAATATCTATTTAGAGTATGTCGACATAGAAAGTCAATTACTGACATCTTCACTAAACCTCTAGCTGAAGATCATTTTAACTTATACGAAGAGATTCAAAATTTTGGAAGTTGAAGTTTTATAATTATATATTACTTGATCTAAATTCGTAAAATCATAGAACATATTTTGGTTATAAGCCCAAAAAAGATGTAAAAGTATAAGTGACATAGTGCCAACTTTTTGTATATTTGTCAAAACCTGTATCACAACTACCCAAGTCTTTTAGGATTACCTAGGGCCCGAGATCTGGTGCGAACTCGGGCCAAACTCTGTTAGGAAAACGTCCAAACAGAAGCTGGACAGTCGTGCACCTCTTTTATAAACTCCTCAAATCATCATCTTCCTTATTCAAACAGCTGCAAAAACCACCCGAAACTCTAACCCTAGCAACCCCTAAAACTCTCTCTTTCAAGCATCCCAAGGTCTACAAACTTGGATTCAGAGCTATTTCGTGATTATCTTCCATATTCTTACTCAATTTTGGTATATCTCTACTTTTTTCTCTACTTTCAATCTTTCAATGGCTCTTAAAGTTTTTCATTCTTCCAAAAAAAAGAGAAAATTGGAGAAGCTTCCTCCTCTAATGTTCAAGAGGAAGGATCACTTCACTCTTTAGTGCCATCATGTATTTAAAGAGTGGTTCAATGACTTTGTCGAACAGATAATTTGTCCGGGGACCCCAATCAACTTCACGTTATTTTCTGATCACTTATTTGTTTTTGAGCACTTTAACTATGGAAATCTAGTTCAATCTAGTTATCCAATTGAATGTTATTCGCATATTTTATTGCAATCTTTCGATTACAAACGGTACAGTTAAATCCAAAGTAGGTGGGATAGACATTGTATTTTATGTCGATGATCTGGCTCTTATGCTTCATATTTCCAATGAAGGGTAAGCACTGGTGGATATCACCAAAGTTCAATTTTTTGTCCATATGACTTTTGATTCATTTCATGACTCATTGTGTGAACTCAATCCGAGTCCCAAAGGTCGCCTTCGACCGAAGTTCATGAACGACTATTTTTATGACTTGCATCGGATGATATTTCTAATATTCTTCAGAAATAAACCTCCACCGATGAGATCACCTATCTGGAGCTTTCATCTATTTATCATCTCCACTTTCAAGTTCCATTTAGTCTCCTTAAGACTCTTATCGCTGCTATAGAACATTGTTGCAAGAAAACGAGAAACCTTCTATATATGTTTCGTACATCTTTGAGTATTTCAATATATATGACTATTCTCGAGATGCTCTACCTGCTTTTCTTCATGAACATTGTTGAGTCGCACCTACTTCAGCAGTACAGGCTCCTCCACATCCTCCTCCTGTTGTTGACCGATCAACTAGTTTCCATCCTTTATATCCTCCTACAGGTGTCACTTTTGAGTCCCTAAAAGCCTTGATGTTGGATCAGTTTCGATCTATATACTTTCGTACCACACTCCAGTTTCAGGCCATGACCAACACCATAAGGGACTTTGGCTACAGTTTTGCTCACAACCCTGGCGGTCCCATTCCCATGGTTCATGACCCCTCGGTGCTTGGTTATTGGATTGATGATCCGGAGGCTCAGTGTTATTTTGACCCTGCTGTTGCTCGTTATGATCCACACCGCACTGCTGAGTCCGGGAACCCTTCTCGGGCGACGGATGATGATGATGAGGATGATGATTGAGGATGACGTCTAGTGATACTGAGTCACTATTATATTCTAGTTGCTTTTTCTTTTTCATATATTAGTGATATGCTTCTTCAAAGCATTTCTAGTTATATATGACATTTTAGTATTTCAGTTTGGCATATATTAGTTGCTTTTTATGAGATAGTTTATGTATTCTATGTATTATTTTCTTATTTTAGCACTTTATATATATATGCATTTCTAGTTATCTTCTATGCTTTACTAATTTGTGCACTATTTTGTTTTCACCTGTGCTGAGTATCTTTAGATTTCTGTCATTTTGATTATGTGACAAACGGAGGAGAATTCTATGATACTTACTTATGAATACATGTTGTGTAAACCCCCTAAATTTTAAAGTTTTATTTTAATGTACTTAATATACTTTACAGTATTTTTTTATTTGGACTTTTAAATCTAGATTTGTTATGTATTTTGGTAGCATGATAAAGCTACAATATATATATATATATATATATTTATAAACTTGTAATAAATTTATATACTAAATGTATCAAAAAAAGTATATTTTTATTTTGTAGAAATTTTATTTTTTACTTTCTAATGTTTTATTTGTTAATTAAATTGAATTGTAATTAATAAATGATTTATTTTGGTAATATTTAATAGTAGCAAGAATTGCTACAATATAGGTAACTAGTTGGTAAAATGTTCAAGTTATTTATTAAAATGTCTTAGGAATATTTTGTGAATTTTTATGAAATTTTGTATAAATTATTTGAATTTATTTTAGTGTCTATAATATATATATATATATATATATATATATATATATATATATATATATATATATATATATATATATATATATATATATATATATATTATATATGTATATATATATAATATATATATGTATATATATATATATATATATATATATATATATATAAAATGTCTATAATATATATATATATATATATATATATATATAATATATATATATATAAAATATATATATATATATATATATATATATATATATATATATATATATATATATATATATATATATACATATATATATATATATACATATATATATAAAAAAATATATATATATATACAAATATATATAAAAAATATATATATATATATATATATATATATATATATATATATATATATATATATATATATATATATATATATATATGTTAAATAAAGGAGGAAAGAAACCCAGGTTTACTGTTCCCTCAAGGGAACAGTAACCCGAGCCCACAAGAGACGACCCGACCTTGGGCGACTCCAACCCCAACCACCCCGCGTACGTGCCTCCACGGTGGCCGCCGGCGACCACAGACGCAGCGGTGAGGCTAACATTGACCATAGGAAGCACGAGCAACAGGCAGCGAACCACCCTTCTTCGCGATGCCATTTTCGTCACCTCATTGCGCAGTTTTGCGCATCGTCTTCACATGTGCATCGACAACCGAAACACTTCCAATTTCCTTCAATTAATTTATTTTATTTTGCTTTGTGTGCGACATGAATGGAGTTCCAAAATCGAAAAAAATCTCGATTTACTGAACTTTCAGAACTGTCCCAACCACGTATGTTTACGGTCGATTTGCGACCAGGATATGGTAAATTTTAGAAATCTACCTGAACAACCTTATAAACAACCCATACATGACAAAAACCCTATTTTTAGTTTTATTTCTAGATTGATATATTCTGTTTAAACCTTGTTTGAACTTGGAAAAAAAATCTGTTTTAAAAATACCAAAAAACCTCGATACGGAGTCCGTTCCAACAAATTGGGCGATGTGTTCGCGAACTGAAAGCATCGAAAGGTGCGTATCGACTTCGCAGATGTGTGGAATTTGACGGAATTCAAATTTATTGCGTGTGCGCGACAAATTTGATGCGTATCCGTCGAAATTTACCATATCAGCCCTTTGTAAACTAGGCCATAACTTTGTACACATTCGTCATATCAAGACGAAACTTGTGCCAGCAGGGCCATATCATTTTTCTAGTCTTGTATCCCAAGTTTGGTCCTTTTCTGAGAAGGTTGACCGAAACGCCTATTTGGCGGGCTCGCGACCCGCTCCAACGGGCAAAATTGTGCACGACCCATCAGAATCCAACTTTGGACATACCGTTGGGTTTGTCTCCTCAAACCGGACCCGTAGACATATAGATTGACCACTTTAGAGACCGTAGATATTGGCACACTTTTTGGTGTAAAACGGGTCCAACGACATACATCATTTTGACCCAAAATTATGATTTTGGCCCTGTGTTCGGAATTGGACTTTTGGACAGGCATTTCAAGATATATCTTTTATAGCAAAAACATTTATGGTGTTTATTTCATAAACCTTGACACAGTTGTACCACGAGATATGTGTGACATGCATATAGAGGTACTTGCGGATTGGCTGATCACCCGTGCACATGCGTTAGGTCTAACTGCCAATAGAGGCATGCTAGGCGATTTGGCAGTTAGTAGAGGTACATGGTCGCGGATGCGACCTAGATAGGTGCATCGGGTGGGGAGAACATTTCCTTGTCGTATGGGCTTCTATTACACATTCCCATGTAACCCGAAAGCTCCACTTGAGATACGGGTATGCTTACCCCCTTAGGTTGGCCACTGACGTTTTTGAACGTTACGCGCTTGGTCACTGGTGCCCAAGAGGGGACTATACCGGATCCTATTTATAGCCAGGGCCCATGCGACTAAAGGTTTATTCTTAACTGCATGAACATAGTAGATTGGTTAGGTAACCTTAATTGATGTCATGTCACTCCCCGTTCCAATAGTGGCATGGGACAATGTTGCATCACAGAATAGTGTGCTACCCCTTGTCCTTATTTGGTTGTAGGGGTAGTCCACTGTTTTGGGGATGGGATATTGGACCGTGTTATGACTTGGACTATTTATTTTAGTTGTGACTTGTGATATATTATATATATTCAGTTTATAGCATGTTCTTCCTGTATCTTGTTATGTCCCTCTGAGGACCTGGTGATCTCTCCAAGTGTATGCTTTTCATGATGCTTCGTAGGTACTCTATCTATGATCGTGGTCTTCCCTTCTATATCAGGAGGATTGCTCTAGGATCTTCTATTACTATTTTTATCCATTATTTTCTTTTATTTTTATTCTTATTTAAATGGTTAGTAGTGGATCTGTCTATGGCCAACTTTTGTACAAATAATAAATTCAGTGTTGATTTTTATTATATATATATATTTTTATTATGGATGAGATTTACTTGTCATATTTTACTGTATTTCACATCTTATGTATACATACGAGGTTTCCATATATTTGAGTATACTTCGTATGTGTATAGCTGGCATGGCTACGTACTTTAAGTAATTTGGGACTGAGGCGTTACATGTTTTTGTGGTGGCCCATGCAGATCGAGTTTATCACTTCGGTTACGTTACTGTACCGATGTGAGCCTGCATATAGGATTAGAATCTGGGTATCTCATCCACATGCTTGATCTCCTCTATTGATCTCAATTTCGAACTTTCGTCCGTCTACCTTGATTTTCTTCTGCTTGAATTCTTTCCACTGTAAATCTTATCTTTTCCTTCGTGCTTGATAGAGAGGTTAGGAGGGATGACTCATACTAGTTATAAGTGTTATATTACTCAGTCACTCTACTAGTTGGATTTTTCCATAAGTTGGGTAGTATGCCTCACAATCTAGCATCACATTTTCTTTATGACCCATTAAAGAGGATTTTAAGAAGATTACCTGGACTGTAGTGCTTAAAGATCCATAACTCATTCGTTCAACCAAGGCCTGAGAAAAGAAGATAGTAGGACGACCGTGTAAGCGCGAACCCCGGATAAAACTTAGATTCTTTTGGAACTTGAATTATTTATATCTGCTTTTATGATTATCTTGTATACTTATATTTTTGCACTACCTTGATTGATGTCGCTATTACAGCCTAGCTTTACAAGCTTATTCTATGTCGAGGTTGTTCAGGACATATGTTTATTGGGGATGCCCACTAACATTTTGTCTAATTATAATCAATGTATTACGGTCTGATCAACCTTAGTGCACTTGGTTCGCTCTTCATATGATTATCCCACGTGGATTGAGATATAGGTGTCTCTATGAACTCATCTACAACTGCCCTGACAACTCTATTTGAATTATTCAATCGCACTTGGAACCCCGTATTCGCATTGATTCCCTCTTCCATGAACTCTTTTTTGTTTTTCGCTTTTACTTACTGCAGAAAAACAAATGCTCATATTTGAGGGAAGATATACCCAGAATGTCCTCCTTATTTTGCCATACTACCTATGGCCATGAAAGCTATATATACACAATTGTTCCATCTATTTGAAATTAGAGAACCACCTTTCAATTGATTCATATCTACCATATCACATTATCTATCACATTGTGTAGTATTCCCTTTTACTCAAGGCCCAAGCACAATATCACAACTTTGAAATTTTCTAACCTCATTAATCCTAAAACTGTGCCTTAGTTTTTATTCAGAGAAAGAAACTTTAGAGTGAACAGATTCTAAGACTTCTAAATTTTATGAGCTACTAGGTTACCGATTGATCAAGATAAGTTGATTTCCATTAGGATGATAATTAGTGCCCTATGAACTCCCACTTTTTTATTTAGATCATTTGTTGTCCCCGACCGTGACATTAATATTCGAAGCACGAGGCCAGCTGTTACCTTCCAACAAATTTCACATACGAGACATAGACGACTATACCTTCATGTAGACTTATCATGTCTCACTAAAACACATACCTTTGTACTCTATTTTTATGATACAACTTTCGAGTCAAAAAGGCTAGCTATAGTCCCTACCATAATACCATTGTCCTTTCTGACTTCAGTTAGAGATCCAACCTCGACTCAAATCTTTTGACCTTGTATACGGTTGTGATCTACTCAAAGCCTACTACGCACATACCACTAATGTGCCACTCAATTAAATCTTCTTATGCTACTTAAACACAAAAGTCACAAAAGGCGTATTCTTGGGCTTTAGGAACCTGGTTAACCAACCCGGTTGAAAAATTAGTCTGACCACTTGACTTGGAGCCTATATAAGATCACCCTAACCTACTAGGAATGGTTCAGATTAATTTTATAGCATCCCGTCCAGTCAATATAGATTAAAACCTATAATTCATTCAATCAAAGATCGATGTCCAATTAAGGAATCCATTAAGACCCAGTTAAACCCATCCTCACATATCATCATAATTGGGCTATAAAAACCAAACTTGATGAAATAGATCCTGACACGTATTATGTAGTCGCCACCTCTTGTGTATTGCTCCACTTTCGATAGGTGACGGACTTCATAATATGCTTGCGCTAAGTCAGATCGGTAGGAAACTTAGATGACCATCTGACTCGATCGCTGAGCTTGGTAAACGATAACACCTTGCGGCATCGATCAAATTGATTTGGACGAATGTTACGAGAATCGATCCAACTAATGGAACGACTTCTCTTGGAATAAGTCCTAGATGCAACGGGCTGTATCTCGGCGAGTGAGCTTCATATAAGAGTCCCTTCGACGGGACCGGGCCACTGTATGGTTTTTTTGGAGCTTTTGCCGCTTGGTTTTGATGAAAGTGCTTTTGCATCATTTTCTGAATGCAATCTACGAATTTCGAAGCGAAGGAATAAAGAAGAAATCCTAACTAAGTGTTCATGCCATTGCAGGAGCTCGCGTAACTAAAACTTGAACGTTGCGAAGCGCTTCGACGGTCGACATGATCAAAGAACTTGGTGGGTGATTCGGCCCCTTCTTTTCTACTCTGTCCCGCAAACCAAATTCTTTTTCCTCGAATTCATTCAAATCGACGATGCCAAGTTAATTCATGCCAATCCACTAAGGTCAAGAACTCGGAAAAAATGTATCTATTTAGAGTAATCTACTTTAAAAATACAAGTTTCGCACATAAACGAGAAAGTTTAAGGTTCTAGTAAAAAGATAGACTATTTCACATGCTGCAAAATAATATGAAACCTCGATCGTGGTTTATGATGCCTCGAGCAATTTGGTGCCTATGGGACGCTAAATCGGGAGTACGGCTTTGGAAAAAATGAATCGTTGCATGAGTTGGGAGAAATGATAATGCCGTTCAATACTGTCCGTGCTATACAAATCTGTTGCATATATTAAAACTGTTCACGCATCAGCATGGTCATGGACAACTTGTGCACAAGTTTGATTTTTCTCGAATCGGTATCCGGGGCATCGGAATCGAATCAACCTAGGGGGAATGAATAATCATGCTTCGGCACTGATGCATTGCGGGATCGTCAGTCAGGTTTGCAACCTAGACTGAACGGGCCGAAATACCGTTGAGATAGTCCCAAATGGTGTGTAACACCAGTGACCGCACATATAAGATAGTAGCATGCTCACCTATTGTCTTATGCAGGTAGTAAGTATTATCTCTATTTTTATGCAGGGATGAGCACGGCCGTGGTAAGAACTGTGAATAATCGCTATGTTTTACTGTATGCTTTATTACTTCAAAGATGGCTATCGATATGAACTAAATTCATTTAGTTCTAAATAGAAAGTAAACTCTAAAGCATGTCTACCTAAACAATCAGAGTCGATTTAGACGAGTGGGTTCAACTCGTCCACCTAGCAAGTGTGCTAATCCCCTCCCCCAATTCCTCAGGTGCAGCGGGAGCTCTAAACTGAAGCTGATGTTCTGAGAGGCATTTTGAAGCTCTTTCTATCCTGAAGTATTATGAAGCCAATTCAATCGAAGGCTTATATATAAAGGGGCGAATGTATGGAATGGCAAGTATTAGTTCTGTTTGCCATTGATTGTCGTAGAACAGAACAGTTTTATAGGAGGACTGAACTTTGACTCACAATTACAAACTCGCTTGTACAAAAAAGAGCCTAGAAACAAAATCTAGGAAAAGTAATCTAAGTACAATTGTTTAGTTTAGATTCTGGGTGACGGTAGAGGCTCGAAAAAGTTCTATCAACTCTGCCTTACTCCTTGGACGATCGAACGTAACCTCGGCTCCGGTGAAGGAAATGCTCTCTTTCTGTCCCGGAGTGTGTATATCTCTCTGTGTGTGTGTGTGCAAGGGAATAGCACCTTGCTATTTATAGAAATCCATGAGTAATGGGGTGTACAGCGACGTGGCTAATTTTGGGCCACATCCTTGTAATTGTGCCTCGAGAAGTGGGCAGCTGGGGATTGGTTAAGATTGATCATGATCTGTTTGTTGCACTAAATCCGAACTATTAAGACTTGGTCAATTTCTGCCATGTGTCCCAACTGCTACTCTGCGGCGAGTCGCATGAATGATGTATCTTGGCTGAGCCGCATGAAGGACTGTCCCATAACCGAGCCGCATGAAGAGTGTCTCATGACCGAGCCGCATGAAGGTCGAGCCGCATGAAGAGTGTCTCATGATCGGGCCATATGAGGTTCGTCTCATAACTTAGCCGCATGAAGGACGTCTTATAACCGGGCCGCATGAAGGTTGTTTCATAACCGAGCCGCATGAGAGTTGTCTCATGACTGAGCCGCATGAGGGTCGCATAGGAAATCCGCATAAAAAATCTTCTTTGGAATTATGGACTGTGCCGGATATCATGATAATTTTCTCGTCTTTTTAGGAGCATGTCACGTCTTGTCTTTAAGTCAGAGCCATCATCCCTGTCAGAGCTGTCGCCTTTATGTCAGAGTAATTATGACTAGCTGATTTCGAACCGCATAAGCTTTCTGCTATTTGTGGGCCGTATGAAGCTTTCTGAGCCGCATGAAGCTCCCAGGGATTTTGAGCCGCATGAAGTTTCATGTTGATTTTGGGCCGCATAGAAATTCCTATTCTTTTCCACGCTTCTACAAGACCCCCTTCAAAGTTTTCAATTTTGGTAAAATTGAAATGCTTTGAATAAGAAGCATGGGAATATCCGCATAAGCACTTCATGCCGCATAGGCTTCTCTCTGGCCGTATACTATGTTTGTGCCACGTGGGCATTCCATTACTTCGGCATTAATTACCTTAGATTTGCTTTGATAATTTGGAGCCGTCTTTTGCATGAAAGGGGATAGAATCCCAAGAGTCGTCTTTATCTTTTAGGCAGCACGAAATCCAAAGCGGTGTCTATCGATTTACACGCCTCTGCCAGCCTATAAGTACGAGTAGTTTTTTAGGAAAGAGGTTCCTGCTTTCCTTCTTCCAACTTTTTATTGCCCTAGTCGTCGTCTTCTCTTCTCTCGATTATCGATGGCTCCCAAGGCTTCTTCCAGTGATGCAGCGAAGGGCAAAGGACTTGCCTCCTTGTCGAACACGGTGAGTTCGATTCACCAAAACGTTCATCCTCCTATTAATGGTAAAAGCGTTGGGAAGAAACTTCATGAGTCTAAACCATAACCACAATGGCTATGTCGCATGTTTTATGCGCGGGCCTTTCTCTGTTATGCCTCGGCATAGTTGATGCTTTTTTTGTCTTCACTAAACTGTTCAAGTTCTGTGTGATGAATTCGCATAAGTTGTGCCGTATAGGCTGCATGAACGCCTCATGACTGAGCCGCATGGGGTATGCTTCCTGTTTCGAGCCGCATGAGAGAGGTTTCATGACTGAGCCGTATGAGATATGCTTTATGGCCGAGCCGCATGAAAGATGTCTCATAACTGAGCCGCAGGAGAGACGTCTCATGACCGAGCCGCATGAGAAACATCTCATGACCGCATAAGCACCTTATGAACTGGGCCGCATGAAAACCCACCAAACAGAGCTGCATAAGCTCAGAAAACATTAAGTGGTTTTCTCTGGCTATCTTCTGACTTCTTTCTTTTTCCCTTTTCAGTGAAGTTGCCGATCAATCCTTCGGAAGAGCTTCTGGTAGGTCAAGCTCAATTTGTTGTGGGTGTGAGGTTCGACCATGTGGTCGATTATGTGTCAGCCCAAATCACTAAAGGTCAATCTGAGGACATGCTGAGGGATATCAGAAACCAATCTTTCTTCTTTCTCTTGGGCATGATGAACTCAGGAAAATTAGGGGGCACTCATCTAAAACCCGCGTTCTTTTCTGGGGATGCCCTAACTGTAAAGAACTCCAGCGTTCTAGATTTATCTGAAAGTTAGAGTTTTTCTTCCAATGGGATGGTGATTCATATTCCTCTGATGGAACGTCATTTCCCGC
The DNA here is from genome assembly GCA_029216955.1 of Iris pallida. Taxonomy (NCBI): domain Eukaryota; kingdom Viridiplantae; phylum Streptophyta; class Magnoliopsida; order Asparagales; family Iridaceae; genus Iris; species Iris pallida. Next base: position 10,437,580 of record JANAVB010013999.1, on the reverse strand, counting down.
TGTCCTGGTTCAATATGCTGTCCATCGACAGAAAAATGGTGGACTTCCTAACCTTGAGCCAGCAGGGGATGTTCATGGGTGATATTTACTATAATATAGCCTCGAGGTCGGTAGTTGCAAGCAAGATACCGATCCGCTGCTTTGTGATGGGGTTGGCCCCGGGAAGCTTCATAAACGTGCAGGGTCCCAACTTTTGGTTCTCATAGGCTGACACTTTTATGAACTAGATTGCTCAAAAGGGGTCCTACCCTACTGGTCGGCTGTCGCTACTGAACTGGATGAACCCCACCCCTTCATGGAACAACTTGACCTCTTGGATCTTGCGGACATACAAGGAACTCCTGCTCGAGATTGGCCTTTATCACGCCATACGGGGCACTTATTATGGTCTGCCCATAAACAAGAAGTTGTTCATGGCTCTTCTTGAGATGTACAACCGTCGTACGGGAACTTTCTTTACATCCGGAGGGGAAATGGGACTCGTTCTCCACGAGATGCGTGAAGTCTCCAAGATGCCCTGGGGAGATGAAGTTTTTGAGGTGTATACCCCTACGAATGAAGAATTCGAGGAATTGGAGCGACGGTTCCCGGGTTTTGTGGCTGTTTATCGGGAACTGCTGTGTTACCATAGCACGTGCCAACAGATGTCGAAGAAGAAGAACGATAGCTCGAAAGGGAACCTTCATCACACCAAGTCCTGGCTCAGTTACCTTTTTGAGCTAAGCGCCTGAGGCCGGGTTTCCCTTCGAAGTCCTCGAACCCGGCAGGAGGTACAGAACCAGGTGTTGACTGCCAAGAGGGTGAAGACCACGGGTGACAGATTTGGGAGCCAATCTGACACCTTTAATTACTTTTATCAAGATACCCAGAAGATGTCTGATAAGGCTCTCCTGTCAGGATTTCTGATGGTGTGGCTGCGAAACTGTGTAGTTTCGGGAGGGGCTGGTGCTATTGAGAGAATCAGCCGTAACCTGATCCTTCATACGGTGATGCTAGTCTTTGGTGCCAGACTAGCTCTACTCCCCGCCATAGTATGCAACATATATCGTGGCCTCCGTGCCTTCTCGTCCAAAGTCATTGTCCACGATACGACGAAGGTTTTTGAACGAATCGAGCTGCCTTATCATTATTTGATGGGGTGGCTGTTGATGCATTGCCTGTCTTTGATGAGGCTTGGCCCAGAGGATGACATGACTGCTGATGATGCCTTCATCTTCCAGTATCGCCATATACCCTGGGAGTACACTACCATGCCAGCCTGTCGGATGGTGCAGGCACGAGTGGACAAATATTCCTTCTTCGTGTCTGTTCCTCATTTTACTGACGAAGAAGTAAGAGACGTGCATCTTGATGGTGCTGTATCTCCCCAATTCTTGTCCGAGAAGATGCTCCTCTGGTTGCAGAACATTCGTCCTGCACATCTGGTGTATCTCAACCGTAATTCCATCTTTTTGGAGCCTTACCAACCAGTCGATTCTCTCGACAATTTAGGTACAGTCAAATGTTCTTGGACAATCCCAGCTCCTGTCTGGATTTTGAGGGTAGCACTCTTGACGGCATCCGAGCTTGGCACTGTTATAGCGCGGTTCACGCCCGTGCCAGCTTCTCCGTTCCCGATGCTAGAGAGTCGGGACTCATTCTGTACATGGCAGCCTTATACCATGTTGTGGTGAATAAGCCCCCAAGAGATTTTGACCCAAGTATGAGCTTCATTATTAGTACTGGCTTGGAGGAGAAGCCAAGGACCAAGAAGAGGAGGATAGTTGATGTGTCTGACTCGGAGTCTATCAACGTGGACGAAGAGGATGACCCTGATAACTTGCCTCTTCCTGCTGACGATTCGGTGGCAGATCTGTCCTCAGCTGCGCCTAGCCTTTTACGAAAATGAAGCAGGCGTGAATCCTCTGCCGGTGGCATAACTTACTCTCGAAAATGGGCTACAGTCAAGCCTCGCAGGCCGAGCATTAGGAAGAGAAGTGAGGACGTCGAAGCTATTTCGGAGGTGAATCGAGTTACGATCATCTTTTTAGTTCTTCCTTTGTGAAATATAATCTGATCATTTTCCTTTTCTTTATAGGTGTCAGGAGAAGTGAACTCCGCATAGCCGGCTACCGTCTCTGAGGTTGACCCGGCTATAGCCACCTTAATTGGTGTTATGACTGACGAGCTTCCTAGAACCACGGTCGCTCCGGCGACGGCTGAGATTCCTCCTGCTGTTGACATCCCCACTAGAGATACTATAGGCTTTACTGAATTAGTCCCTGAGGTTGTTGAACCTCAGTCGGTTGATGTTGATCTAGTTGTATCCACCTCCAGGGCGGTTGGGACAGAGGAAGCAGCTACAATTGGCTCATGTATCACCGTTGAAGAGGATACGGTGGCTGTGAGTGAGCCTTAGCCTCAGCAACTCTCCCTTGGTAAGCTATGTCATGTCTTGACTAGTGAGGAGGTTCATTTGCTCTATCTTTATATCCTTCGGGTTAAGTTGATCGATGGTTGCTCTGGACATACAGGTCCTGCTTCTTCGCTGTCGACGACGGACATCATCGGAGGAGAAGTCACCAGAGGGGATCTAGTGGAAGAAAGTATGCCTCCTCCTCCTCCAACTATTATCGAGGGACCTCTTGCCGGGTCGAGTTCAGGAGGAGACGTAGTGGAACTGCCAGGGCATGGAGAAATGGTCCCTACACCCTCCTCGGTTAATGTAACTCTATCACCGAAGGTTGACCTTTCTGCACTGCCCAGTCTTCGAATCCTTCGGGCTGCAGAGGAGGAGATGACTACTATCCAGGCATCCTATCGCTCGAAACTTGTATCCTTAGTGATAGGGGCATCAAGTTCTGGTGCATCTTTTTCACATCCGTCTTCAACTCTACCAGCCATCCTTCCTTTGATACCGTCTTCTTCGAAAGTTCTGGATGAATCGTCGAAGGACGTGATTGATAGTTTCTACCATCATCTGAAACGAGGGGTCAAAGCTTCCCTGAAGAGAGGGACATCTTTCGTATTGGCTCGTCAATGTGCCCGCGGTCAGATTGAACTCTTCAGAACACTCCCCGGCGGGGCAGGGATGGTCGAGCTCCTGGAGCCCAAATTCGTAGAAGTTGATCAACTCGTGGCTCAGTTTCAAGGACTGCGGCAAGTCGATATGTCTTTAGCAATAGATCAGGAGCTCGCCTTCCTTATAACAGCCATGGAAAAGGTAAGGACGGTACGGGATACGTCCAAGCCTGCTCTAATGAAGGACCTTGAAGATCTGTCTCTGAAGTACGATCAACTAAGCCGCAGAGGAGAGGAGTGTATTACTCGGGAAGAGGTCGCATCTCGTAGGATAGCCGACACCAACGAGCAGATCCTCCAGCCTCAGAGGAAATTGGCTTCTTTAGAATCTGAGCTCCAGGCTTCCTACAAAGATAAGGAGCCAATTTTCCGGAAGACCGACCAGGTCATCCGAACCTCTGCTGCCTTGGAGCGTGCACTGAAGAAACTTGAAGACGGTTGGCAGGCACATGCGCATCTGGAGGATGCAGAGAAGTAGACTCAAGAGGCTGAGCGCCGGGCCACCATGAGGATTGAGCGGCCGACGAGCAAGCTTAAGGACCGTCTCAGAGAACTGTACGTCGCCGAGCCGTGAACGGATTTTTCTCTCTTTCATTATTATATCCTTCTATTTTTTTAATAGGGATTTGGTCCCAAAAAAATGTAAAACCTCTGATTTTAAATGAATGAATATGTTTACTTCATCTTTTATTTATGGTATCTGTTGTGTTCGTATAGTATTTTTGGTGTTACGGTACTTGCCCCACTGGGAGGACTTTCTGTAGACCTATTACCTGTGGCATACATCGGTTTTAGGTATGGATAATAAGTTCGATAGAGAAACCCAGTATATTTACTTGAACGTGGTAAACATGAGGTTTGATGATAGAACCTTCCTACTCAGAGGTACTGAGGACATGGTAGGGGTAGGCTCAATGTAGATACATAGAACAACTCCTTGGTGAGATGGACACGAAAGTTCTTGGTATTGGACGAAGGAATGCCATGGAACAACTGGGCTCCAGAGACATGTGATGGAGGGAAAAGAGGTGCAAGTACTAGAGGACCTAGTACAGCATTTTTGGTCAGCTGCGGGCATTTGTGGTCAATTGTGGACATTTGTGGTCAACTGTGGACATTTGTGGTCAACTATGGACATCTATGGGGCTATTACACTTGGCGTACCCTGGTTTTGGGTACGGATAATAAGTCAAGAGAAAACTAACATACTTACTCAGAGGTAATGAGGACGTGGTGAATATGAGAGTTTTACAACGGAGACTTCCTACTCAGAGGTAATAAGGACGTGGCAGGAGTGGACTCAACAAAGGGTACATAGAACAACTCAGAGGTAATATGGACGTGAAAGTTCTACGTAAGGGGTGATTTGTTTGTGATGGAAGAGAAACAACTCAGAGGTGACATCGACGTGGCTGTTTCGGGAATTTTGTGGACCTGTTACCCTTTTTTATGCACTAAAAGCGCGGGTAATAGATTTTGAGGAAAATGTTCTTCTAAGGAGAAAGTTCAGAGGTATGATCATACATGACTTGATACCCAGAAGATGCGATATGAATTCATTTGGGGTATCCGGAGTGTAAGTTCAGCGGTACCGAAGGGTACATAACTTCAACAATCCGGTTGATTCAGAGGGTGCCGTTTAGACATAATATTTCTTCAAGAACGTGTCGTTGATGGGCATCATGAGCAAGTCTCCATTTTGTTTTGTGAGACGGTAAGCACCATTAGAGAATACAGCCTCGATGATAAATGGGCCCTCCCACTTGGGCTGGAACTTGCCGGCGGTTTTATGAGTCATAACCATCGGCCTCCGAACTGCCAAGACGAGGTCGCCTACTTGGAATATTCTCAGCTTGACCTTTTTGTTAAAGTCTCCAGAGATACGGGCTTGATAAAGCTCAATTCGTTGTTGAGCTAGCAGGCACTTTTCATCTAAAGCTTCCAATTCTTGTAGTCGACGACGGTAGTTATCATCCGTCGTTAGTCGGTAAGTGAGGACGATACGGAGCGAGGAGATTTAAGTTTCCAATGAGAGAACTGCCTCACTTCCGTATACCAAAGAGAATGGTGTGTTTCCAGTGGCCGTCCGGACTGTAGTACGGTATGCCCATAAGCATTCACCAAGCTTTTTATTCCAGTCGTGTTTGTTTGATGACATGAACTTCTTGAGAAGCTTGATTATTGTTTTGTTGAATGCTTCAGCCAGACCATTAGCCGCCGAGTTGTATGGTATTGAAGCAACATTCTGAATTTGGTGTTTATCGCAAAACCGATAGAAGGCATGGCATACGAACTACGGACCATTGTCATGGATGATCCTTCGAGGTAGTCCAAAGCGATAGATGACGTGACGCTTGACGAAGTTGATCACGTTTGATGTCTTCACTTTTGCAAGTGGAACAGCTTCCGCCTATTTGGAGAAGTAGTCCATAATTGCCAGTATAAAACAGTGTCATCTGGATAAAGGCGGGGTGATTGGACCAATGATATCCATTCCCCATTCCTCAAATGGCTAGGATGCCACCATCGGATGTAGGAATTCAGATGGTTGGTGTATGAAATATGTGTGGACCTGACAAGCTTTACACTTTCTTGCATAGTCTATCGTATCTGCTACCATCGTAGGCCAATAATAGCCCATCCGACGAAGGCGGTCTTGCAATTTTGGGCCAGGTTGATGGGCCCCACGAACGTCGTCGTGAGCTTCGCGCACGACATCTTTGGCTTCTGTATTTGACAAACATTGGAGCAGTAATCCATCATAGGATTGCCGATACAACATCTTTGTCTCTGAATCGTAGAAGAATCTGAGAGAAAGTCTTCTAATAGAAGTGGCCTCTTTTGAATTTTTCGGCAAGATACCATAAACTACGAAGTCAATAAACGGAAGTCTTCATTCTGGTATTTCTTCGACGGCCAGGGTAGCGTAACTCACAGCAAATTGTAAGTTGTTCTTAGGACAAACCAATTCATGGCCTATTACGTCAACCAAATGATGAATATGATTTGGAACTGCCAAGGAAGCGGCAAGACCTGCTAAGGCATCGGCTTCGATGTTCCGGAGTCTGGGAACATGTTCTATGAAGAATCCTTTTAGGGACGTAATGATGGCGATTGCTATTTGATGATAAGGGGTCATGTCTTCATGGCCAACTTCATAAGAACCCTGGATCTGATTAACGATTAACTGTGAATTGCCATATGCTTCCAAGTACTCTATTCCCAGTTCCTTTGCAAGTCGGAGGCAGATAACCAAGGCATTGTACTCGACCACGTTGTTTGAACAAGGTTTCGTGAGTGAGTATGCCCGATTAATCACCAATCCAGAGGAAGAAATCAGTACCACTCCGCCCCCAATGACGATATTGCCCTTGGGTTCGGTTTTTGAAGCACCGTCGAAGAACATTCGCCAAACGGTGTCATAGGAAGCCATATTTGAATTGGCAACCTCATCTGGGATCTCTTTATATATTCTGGTTGACTCTGAACCTGGATGGGCCGCTAAAGCGTCTGCCAGTGCTTGACCTTTAACAGCCTTCTGCGGGACGAAGATCATGTCGTAGGGAGACAATAATATCGCCCAGGTAGCGAGGCAAGAGACGAGTGCACCTGGTTTAGTCATGAGGACCCTGAGGGTGTTGACTCATGATATAACATGGATGGTCTGTCCTGTAACATAGTGTCGCGTCTTCTGAATAGCGAACACCAAAGGGAGACACTCCTTCTCCACGATGGTATATCTATGCTCAGGTCCTATCATCATTCGACTGAGGTAATAGATAGCTTGTTCATACCATGCATCATTGTTTTGTGCTGGTAGAGCACCGAAGGAATGCTCCATCGCTCGTACATAAAGCAAAAACGGCTTTCCAGCGATCGGGGCCACCAAGACTGAGGGTTCGACAGATATTCTTTAATGTTGTCGAAGGCACGTTGGCACTCCTCATCCAATACGAAGGAGACGCCTTTCTTCATAAGGTGTAAGAATGGTTGACATCATCCGTAGAGGTTAGAGATAAACCTCATAATATAAGCTAGCCTCCCTTGAAGGCCTCTGAGTTCTCGAAGATTTTTTGGGGGACCCATCTGCATGATTGCCTTTATCTTTTCAGGGTCTATATGGATTCCCTGGGCGGTAGTAATGAAACCCAAGAATTTTCTGCTAGATACACCCAAAAAGGATTTGGTGAGATTTATCTTCAAGTTGTTTGCTCGCATGAGGTCGAATATTGTCCTCAGATCGTGTAGATGATCTTCCTTAGAGCGGCTTTTGACGGCGATGCCGTCGACATAACATTCTACTATCTTACACAGGTGATATCTGAAAATGACGCTCATAGCTCGTTGATATGTGGCACCGGCATTCTTTAAACCAAAGGGCATGACTGTGTAACAGTACACGCCAATCGGCGTTCGAAATGATGTATACTTTTCATCGTCAGGAAACATCTTGATTTGGTTGTATCCTGAGAAGCCATCCATGAACGACATACATTCAAAGCCACATGTGTTGTCAATTATTATATCCGTAATAGGAAGAGGGAACTCATCTTTAGAACATGCTTCGTTCAGATTTTGGAAGTCGATGCAAATTCGGATCTTCCCATTCTTCTTGAGGACCGGTACTATGTTTGCTACCCAATCTGGATGTTGTTCCTCACGGATGAAGCCACTGGCTATTAGTTTGTTGACCTCAGCTTCGATAGAATTCATGATGTCTGGACGAAACCGTCGTTGCTGTTGCTTGACCGACTTTGCGTCCGGATGAATGTTGAGCTTATGGAGTGCAATCTCGGGGTTTAACCCTAGCATGTCTTCATAACTCCAGACAAAACATCAATATACTCTCTGACGAGTTGCAATAGCGACTCCCGCTCTTCGTATGTCAGACTTTTGATAACGAAGATTGGCTTTGGAGAGGATTCATCGCCGAGGTCAACTTGCATAACCTCATATTCGGTAGGGGATCTCTTTGTTTGAAACGCTTCTCCCATTGCGCATCTAGTTGTTGGACCCAAGGCTCTAACTCGAGAAGTTCGAGTATATCTTCGTCTTCTTCGTAGGCGTCAACAAATGCCATATTGACAGACCAAGCTTGTCTGAGTATGTCCCCGATGCTGATATCCGAATCGGAAGTGGGTGATCCAGTCGAATTTGAATGCTATTCGCATTTCTCATCCGAGCCCTCGGAAGTTGTTGTAGGTGTAACATAGCCTAGACCACGTCTGGTCTTGCTGTAATAATCCCGTGTTTTCCAGCCGGGACTGGCAATTGTAATGGTAATGGACGACCGGTGCCGTAGTTTAAGCCTGGCGTAGCCTCCATATCATACCCCTATTTTTGTATGAGATACTTGGATCGGGAGCTATACAGATAAAGCGGCAGTCTTCCGGTGTCGGGTTCGAGATCGACTTCTTCTGGCCTGAAGGACTGTTGACCATTCTTTTGGTCGAAGATGATTGGATGATCCTCTCCCGCGATAATGAAACAAGCACCTTCCACGGGAGTAAGTTGGTTCGTGGTGTAGACATTTGTCACTTGTGTGTGTAAGTTGATGCCCATACCGTGCTCCATAGCATACATTATACGAAGATTGTTAAGCTCGAGATAGTTCAAAGATAGCCCTTTATTGATAAAATAAGATATCTTCTGTGGTGGGATTACATCATTAGTAGAAGGAACATCAGTGTGCGCAGCTACATATTTGTCTAGCTCTAACTTCTCTTCAGCCACCCCCTGTATTAATGAAGATTGGGAGGATGACCTGGGCAGCTTGATCATCAAGGGTTCCACTGGTGGTGCAGGACGTGGGGTCGTTGGTTCACTAGCAGTCCCTGGCTTAGCGCTTGGCTGTCGACTTGTCCTAGAAAGACGAATGATCATCGGCTTAACAGAAGGATTGATCTCTTCTGATTGTTGTTGGCTGGCTTTTGGCAGTCTGATTGTCAGTGGCTCTTCAGTGGGTCTTGACCCTTGGCTAGACCTTGGAAGTCGGATAACCATTTGCTCCTTTTGTGCAGTGAGCACTGGTAGACTGGCTGCTTCTTTACGCAGAGTGGCTATAAGAGGTGCAGTTCTGCCTGGTTTGCGGGGCTGGAGATGGATCTTTAGAGGTTCTTATGATCCCATTGTAGCCTCTGTCAGCTCTTGAGCATCCACTTTGATCAGGTGCCTTTTCGATTTCTCGTACAAGCAGGAATCCGAATAGTAGTGTAACACCCAGTTTTCTGAAATTGGGGTATTTTTGAAAATTTATTATTTTTATTATTTATTAATGGTGTTTTAGTCATGATATGATTTTTGGTGATTATTAGTGTAATTAAAACTATTTCTAAGTCATGACTTATGACTTTGTGACTTTACTAGTATAACCCTAGTGTAAACCCTAGAGATTTCATAACCTAGAGACTACCATGACCATGTAAGCCTAACCAAGTGATTAGGATACCATTTTAGCACTTTTTAGCCTAAAGGGTATTTTGGTAATTTTCTAGGATTTATTTGGAATTATTTGCATTTATGTGTTTTATTATTATTTAATTATTGTTAAGTGTCATGAGAGCCCCTAACCAAGTTTAGCCTAATCTAGGGATTAGTTACTAACCTAGAATGCTAAGGGGATAGATTTTTACATTGGTTAAAGTAGGCAAAATATCTTGATATTTACTTTATTAGATATTTTCCACAAAACCCTCAAAAGATCAATACCTTGGCATGAAAGTCCTTCCCTTCACTTGGAAGCAACCTAGAGGACACCCTCCCCTACCCCATGGCAGGCCACACCACTACCCCCTCCTATATATCATCCCATAGTTCATTCAAGTCCCCTTTACATGAATTTACATTTCATTAAACCTTGAAATTCCCATTCCTTCACAAGACCATAACTTGATCATTTTTGATCCAAATCACCTCTAGTTTCTGGCATTGGGACCCTACTACACTGAGGAAACTGAGGGAGGCTAGCAACCAAAGTTTCACAAGGCTTTGGGTATCACCAAGTGGAAGGACACCCCCCCTATTCTAGGCTTTCTGTTGATTTTTGCACTCATAGGTAAATGCCCTCAAACCTTGCTAATATTGTAATTTTTCTTCATAAATGCATGCATATAGGTATACCCTAACTGTAGGTCAAGTTTGGTAGGAAATAGGTTTGGTTTGGTGTCCGTATCGGACACGTATCTGTGCTTAAATAACAGTGTTTGGTGAAATGTCCCTAAGAAATAAAGTTCTGTAAAATGTAGAACAAATTACATATTCATGTAGCCCTAGACTTGTTGTTTACAACTACACTTGACTGAGCATGACACTGTGTCGTTTAGTATCGAAAAATCGACACGAACACGCTGCACACACTACTCTGTACAGTGTGGCAGTGCCCTGCTACCCCACTGTTCGTGCACACTGTACAGGGCACTTTGACACGCCAAAATTGGCATGGACACGGGGGCAATGTCTGCGAACATGCCCCCAAAGTTTCACAGTGTCTCATTTTCTATCGGACACGCAATCACCCACGCACTGGATACGCACTGACAGTGCACGCGCGCACAGACCCAGTTTTCCTACTTGGACACGGCCTTCGTGTCGTGTCTAGACACCACATGGACACCTCGTGGTGACACGAGTGTGTAGCCCAACACGTGGGCTACACGTAGACATGACCACGAGGCCCCACGTGGCTCGTGTCGTGTCCACGAGACACGTGCACCGCTGTACGACGCGGTGCCAAACCGCGCGTATCAGTCGAGTTTTCTCGACTGAGACGGGTCTCGTGTCGACGCATGAGGAAACATGGACACCGTACAGGCTACCCTACCCGTAGACTAACCCTAGGTGAACCTAGGGACACGAGCACGACACCTCACGTGTCCTGTGTCGTGAGCACGGGACACGTGAATACGTGCACGATACAGTACAATTTCAGTGCACCGTGTTACCCGATTCTGTATTTTTGACTCTGGACACGTCGTGTCGTGTTGTGGTGGACACTTAGGGACACGAGGGACACGAGTACACCTAGGGGCACGATTACCAACCATTGGTATCAAGCCTTAGTCGAGTTTTAGCTGGAATTTAGGTTTACCTAATTCAAGTGAATAGTGTTTCCAGTTTGGGATTTTCTTGGGTATTTTCTGAATTCTAAATCGAATTTCAATTCGATTTCAGTGTGTATATATATGTGTATTTGTGTATATATATACTGTATATATATGTACATATGTTTGTGTGTGTAGGTGGAATTTAGGGGTATATACATGTGTACATATGTATATACATATATGTATATATAGGTGTGTGTGTGTTATTGTGTGTGTGTGTGTGGGTTGGTTCCCAGTTTCTTGAAACTGGAAACACCCCCCCTTGTACCAGTGAGTCTTACTCTCTCTCTCTCTTGTTTACTCTCTATCCCTCTCACTCTCTTACATCTCTCCCTTTATTGATCTCTCTCTATATATATATATATGTAGGTTGTATATATATATTGATATATATATATATAGTTGAGTGTATATATGGGATATATATATATATATATATATATATATATATAAATATAAATATATATATATATATATATATATAAATATATATATATATATATTGTGTATATATGTGGGTACTATATATATAATTGGGTATTATATATATATATGTGGTACTATATAGTTGAATATATATATGTATAGATATGGGTAGGTTCATATTTTATATAGATATGGATACCTATATAAGGTATCCTAGATACATGGGCCTATGGCCTATGGTCTATGGTTAGTAGGTTTAGACTTGACCAATAGGTCTAGTAGACCTAGTTTTAGTAGCAAGTTGACCCTTGTTGACCATTGTTGACTAAAGTCAACTATAGGTCAACCATGACCTAATTGACTTAGAAATGACTTGGATGAACATAGAAGGACTAGTTGACTAAAGTTGACTAAACCCTAACTTGTTGATTAAGTTTGACCACTTGGGTTATATAGATAGCCCTATGTAGATTAAGATATGTATGGGGTTAAGTGGAATAATTAGGAGTTGTGTCATGGTTTGAGTTAGTCTTATGGAGTATTGACTTAGATAATTGACCACTGACCTAATTACCTTGTTGACTAGTCTTTATTTGACCAAAACTTTAGTTAGTCTAAGTTTGACCTAGACTTGACCTAGATTGATCATGTTGACTAGTATTTGACTAGTCTGACCATTGTTGACCAAAACCCTAGATAACTAGACTAGTTTGACTAGAATGTTGACCAAGAGTTGACTTTTGACCAGATTGACCTAGAATCATGTAGTATGCATTGTATACTTTATTTTTACCATTGTGGATACATTGTGACTTGTATTGCTCTGGTTAGGAGCCATACATCTCTCCTCAGGCAGTATATCCTCTTCAGACATTCAGTTATCAGGCGAGTACATTCTCTGACCGTTTCATACTTGTCAGGATTTATATTCTTGCTCTAGATTACTTTACTTGATGCTGACACGATTGTTATCACGGATTGGTACTATATGGATCTTTTCATGAGATGTTATCCCCCTCGGGAGCATCAGATACGGCATGTTTGTGCGTTTCACGAATCATCATGTATCTTTATGCTTCCATAGATTCATGAATCGCTTGTGACTCATGTACTCTCATGTTCACAGAGCCTCTCATGAATCACCCATTTATGGGCTTATCACGAATCTTAACATAACTTAAATGGATCCTTGTGTATTGATTGGGGATGGGGGAGTAGAAATAGTCATGTGGATATTACCCCAGTAGCTGTAGTCATGAATCACTCTTAGCTGTAGTCATGAATCTCCTATGCCATTCACATGTCTATATTTTACTCTGACTTACTAGTCACTGCTAGTTCTCTATTATAGTAGATATTTTATTATAGTTATCTCTTTTACTACATGTATCTTCCTTCAGCGTTTCCTGTATTTTACTCTATTGCATGCTTTATATTTCCTATCATACTATGCACTGCATGAGATGTATTATGCTCGTTCCTGTCCTGACTGGACCTGTTGAAAATATTACAGAGGATGAGGATGAGGCCCTAGTGTCTACCTATTATGGAGCAGGACTAGATGATACTTATGTTGTGGACCCTCAGCAGGATCCACCTGCAGCTGAGGATGTTGCCCCAGTAGTCTAGGCTAGTTTAGCTAGACAGTCTTTTCTATATTATCATTTTGTCTCACCTTCTGAGTTGTATTTTGAGATGTTGAGATATATAGACTTTAGACTTATTGTATTATGAGTTGACATTCTGGATGTTATGTTATCCTAGACACTTAGACTTATTTCATTTATTCTACTGTCTCTTTGAGTTACCATCTGTCTATCTATCTATCTTTCATTCTTCTACCTAGATGTGATTGAGATTGTATTCTATTTGTCACCTCCATTCGGAGAGTATAAACTGTACAGGTACCTTATATATTGTTAGATGATTGACCTAGGACAGCGTTCTACCACCGATACTACGGCGTAGGCTGGACGTACCCACTTCTCGTGCCCCTATACAGGGAGCGGGTCATGACAAGTAGGATTCAACCCCTTTGAAAGGATCGATGTCAGCGAATTCCATTCTTACGAAGCCGTGCTTGTCGACATATTTGAAGCACTGGTGTAATGTGGAGGGGACGATCATATAATCGTGTATCCACGGACGCCCCAGGAGAATGTTGTAGGACGTATCTGCGTCTATGACATAGCAAGTCACTTCCGACTGGAGGTCACCAATTTGGCATTTCAGACAAATCTTCCCAATAGGATAGCTTCTCCCTGAATTGAAACCACTGATGGCGGTGCTGGTAGGTGTCAGCCGATGCATAGGGATATGCAGGAGGTGGAGTAAGCTCTTAAGAATGATGCTTATTGAAGAACCGAGATCAATGTGCATCCGATCTACCTTGATGTCACCGATATATTCAGTGTAATACAGGAGGCGATCATGCAGGTTGGTCTTGATGAGCATATCCTGCGGAATAAACACGATGTTGGGCATTGCACCTGTATAAGCGTTGTCCTGGAAATCTGTTGGCGAGCTCTCCCCTATAAGCTTGACCTGAGCCAAATAAGCGTCGACATTCTGGAGTGCTTCGCTCAGTGCGACGCGAACATCCTTGGAGAGTATCAGGAGCTCATATAATAACAATTTGGCTGGTGTATTGGCCAATTGTGCCAGGATGTCAAAATTGTAAGGCCTCTCCAGCCCCTGAGGTGCGTCTTTACGGAGCGGCTTGTCGAAGCGGGTCTCCTTTGGCTTAGGCTTGTCGGCCGACGGAGGCTGAGAAGGTCCTGGAGCATCAGAAGTGGCCGACTGACATTCTTCAGCCGAGTTACCCGGTATAGGTTGAGATTGTGCACCGGACCGGGTAACGACAGCTGCAGCTTCTTCGATGCCGGCTGAGATTATGTGGCAGGACTTAGCCTTCCCATCCTTCTTCTTGCCGGTAGAGGATGATGCTGACTGTGTTACTTCAGGCACCAAGTCTGGGTGGACCCACATGACCTCCCTTCGTGACATGGTAAGAGGCACCAGCGCAGTTGTCTGGTCTCGGGGAGGAGGAAGATTAGTGACCTCCATTGTTGCCCGAAGGATGGGTACTATGTCGTCTTGAGCTCTCGTTGGAGGGAAGCTACCGATTTGTACCGACACCATGTTGGCAACCACGGTTACCTCTTCGAAATAAATGGCCAGAGCCTTAGAATCGATAAGGTTCTGGATGTACCGCTTCAATTGGAAATAGTCTTGAGTAGCGTGGTGGACGTAACGTTGGAAGTGACAGTACTTCGGGTTCTCCATCTCTGTAGGTCGAGGTTCACGTCTCGGTGGAGGGAGCTGAATTCTATCTCCTTGCAAGAGCATATCAAAGATGGGCTTGACATGGCCATCCTCGAAGGAGTAAGTCACCTGAGGCCACTGCTTCTATACCTGCTTTGGTTCAGGCTTCTGGGCTGTATCGACCACCATAGCCTGTTTGCCTTTGGTGTCTCGGTTGTTAGAGGAACTACCGCCGTTGTTGTTGTTGGCATTAGGGCATTTGTCCTTATCCTCTATATCCGAGATATGAAATCCCAGTTGACGAGCAGTTGACGAGCCTTCTTCAATTTTACTTCTGTGCTAGTGGCACTGATGATGAAGGTCTTCCAGTCCTTAAATTGACTTTTGCCCATCCAGAGGCTGATTGTAGGGAGCAGCCTCTTTTGGCAAATCTCAATTAAAGAAGAGTCTGGGTTACCGGAGGGCAATTTCATCATGGTTTGGCGAAACAGCTCAATATAATTCTACGTCAGCTCTTTTTCTCCATGAACAACGTCCATGAGGGTTGACATTGTCACATCTTATCCCACCTCTTAGAACTTTTCCAGGAACATATGTTTAAAGCCGACAAAGGAATCGATGCAGTTATCCGGTAAGTTGCGGTACCAGTCGAACGCGACCCCCTCTAATGCCCCGATGAACAATCGCGTGAGGATGGCATCGTCATACGGTAGATGGTCTATTGTGACCTCGAAGTAGGTCATATACCGGCTCGTAGAGGTCTTTCCGTCATATGGATTGATATTGAATGGTTTGTATCATGGAGGAAAGAGGACATCTCTCCATGCAGCGAAATACGGCTGTCGTATCCTAAGGTCCTGAGAGGATTCTTAGGTGTAGAATATTGCACGGAGCTCCTGGACTTCTCTTCTCGCCTTCGTAGCTTCTTCTGCAGCAGTGGGAACCGACATTCTGGGTGGATTATCGCCCGGGGTTGGCACGGTTGTATTTGAGTCCGTATTGACAGCGGGACCCAAGCTTGTTTGGCTAGGTATCCTTCCTTAGAGAGCCGGTAGGGCCGCCTTGATCTCGTCCACTGACTTAACCAAGGTTTGAAGTATGGTCTCATGAGTGTCGAGGCGCTGTCGATCACTGGGACCGTCTTGATCATTCTCATTCATGAATGCGTTCTCATATGAGGAGAAGTGGAAGGAACCGTTGAAGACGTGCCCTCCGAATTATACCCTCGTATAGAGAAGTCATCGGGGTATTGGGAATATTCTACTCTGGTTTGGACTCGAAGGAAGTGCCACCCCCTGCATAGGAGGTTGCCTCGTCTTGGCACTTGTGGACAATTTTAGGGACGTCTGAGTCTGTTGGCAGGATTTTTTCTTCTGGTTCATCTTTTTGAAACACCGAATTATTGTGGATGTTCCGAGGAGTGCTACCCCCAACTTCAACTACCCCCAGGGATGTAGATGACGAATCTCCCAGTGTTGAAGATTTCGTCTTTGTACGGGTCCCTTGATAAACTCCTCCTGTGATGGCTGTGGACAACCGCTTAGATGAGAGTTTCTTGGCCGTGCTGGTTGAAATTGTCGGGTTGGAGGTATTTATCTTCTTCTCTTCTTTGTCGGTAGGGATCTTTCGGGCAGAGTTACAGGAGGCAAAAGGAAGCGCCTCGTCTCCCGAGCTTTGTTTTAGGATCGGTCCCGGCTGCTACAGTCATCGAAAGACGGATTGCCGGTCCTCTTGTACTACTGTCTTGTTACAGCAGCAATTGATAATGACTTAAGTGCAGTGACGTCCATGGAAGGACTCTTTGCATACCAAGGTTTCTTCTCTTTCCTTGCACTTGTGAAGGGTCATATCTCGCAAGTCAAGGACATCTCGATCAACCTTTACACTCGTTTTGTGGACCCGGGTATCCCGAGCACACGAGTGCGTTGGTATCATGTTCGCTCCCTGATGCGTGGCTAGTAAAAGCACTTGCCCTCGATCATTGATAGGAGACTCTTGGGAACCACCCTGTCCGTTTGCCGCCGGGGGCTGGACACGGGCGGTTCTGTACAACTTTCCATCAGAGGTCCGCGTAACAGTTAGCGGAACTCTCTGATGGTCAGAGGTTGGGACAGCTGACTGAGCTCGACGAGCCCGCGCTGTCATAGACTTCTTCGTTCTAGCACCCAAGGGCACGTAGTAGAAAGAGTCCAAACATTGCCGCATAGGGTCTGGCATATCCTCATTGGAGCTTCTGATGTCAGGACCGCATGAGAGGCGGTCGAAGACTGAACCCGAGCCGTATAAGGCTGATGGCCGGCAGCCAGGATTGGATGCCGCATAGGTCATCTCCCTGCGGCTAGGGTTGGTGGCCGCATAGGCATTCTGCATGCGGCTGGGATTGGTGGCCGCATGAGCCTTCTGCATGCGGCTGGGATTGGTGACAGCATGATCCTTCTGCATGCGGCTGAGATTGGTGGCCGCATATGTATTCTTCCTGTGGCCCGTACCCTTATAAGGCTTCTTTCTAGACCACATAGAGTTCCCATTTGCTCCTACAAGTCCAGCATCGTAGTGTTTTCCTTTGCCGAATTTGGGGACAACAGGGTCCTCTGCGGCCTGAAGTGGGGCCGCATGTGAGTCTTCTTCGCCGTATTAGACAGCAGAGAACACTTCTTCCAGAGCTTGGAGAGGGGCAACGGTTTTGGGCCTCCATGCTTCTTTGGGCCGGATGGCTTCTGGATGGGGCTAGCGCTCCCCTCGGAGAGCATCTCTTCAAACGCTTGCTGGTCGAAGCGAACAACCAGCATCTGTTGTATGGAGCCGAGTTTGGCTGCATTCGATTGCGTCACCAACTTCTCAGCAGTGGAGAAGTTAGTCTCCAGCAGAGTCGCCATCGTATTTTCTATTGATTGTCGTAGAAGAGAACAGTTTTATAGGAGGACTGAACTTTGACTCACAATTACAAACTTGTTTGTACAAGAAAGAGCCTAGGAACAAAACCTAGAAAAAGCAATCTAAGTACAATTGTTTATTTTAGATTCTGGGGGGTGACAGTAGAGGCTCGGGAAAGTGTTGTCGACTCTACCTTACTCCTTGGACGATCGAACGTAACCTCGGCTCCGGTAAAGAAAATGCTCTCTCTCTCTCTCTCTCTGCCCGGGTGTGTGTATATCTCTCTATGTGTGTGTGCAAGGGAATAGCACCTTGCTATTTATAGGAATTCATGAGTAATGAGGTGTACAGCCACGTAGCTAATTTTGGGCCACATTCTTGTAACTGTGCCTCGAGAAGTGGGCAGCTGGAGATTGGTTAAGATTGATCATGATCTGTTTGTTGTACTAAATCCGAACTGTTAGACTTGGTCAATTTTTGCCACGTGTCCCAACTGCTACTCTGTGGGGAGCTGCATGAATGATGCATTTTGGCTGAGCCGCATGAAGGACTATCCCATAGCCGAGCTGTATGAAGAGTGTCTCATGATTGGGCCGCATGAAGGTCGAGCCGCATGAAGAGTGTCTCATGACCGGGCTGCATGAGGGTCGTCTCATAACTTAGCCGCATGAAGGACGTCTCATAACCGGGCCGCATGAAGGTTATTTCATAACCGAGCCACATGAGAGTTGTCTCATCACTGAGCCGCATGAAGGTCGCATAGGCGATCCGCATAAAGAATCTTCTTTGGAATTATGCACTGTGTCGGATGTCATGATGATTTTCTCGTCTTTTTAGGAGCATAACACGTCTGGTCTTTATGTCAGAGCCATCATCTCTGTCAGAGCTGTCGCCTTTATGTCAGAGTAATTATGACTAGCTGCTTAGGCTGAATTTCGAACCGCATAAGGCTCCCTGCTATTTGTGGGCCGCATGAAGCTTTCTGAGCCGTATGAAGCTCCCAGGGATTTTGAGCCGCATGAAGTTTCATGTTGATTTTGGGCCGCATAGAAATTTCTATTCTTTTCTATGCTTCTACAAGTTCAGGCAGTTTGTCGAGTATATTTCTTTTGTTTTCAATCAATGTAACCGCAACGGCATCCAATGTAATTACGACTAGCACTTCGTTGCAAGCTATGAATGAAAAGCATATTTCTATCTTTCTATACTACATCTCAATTTGATGTGATTTATGAAGTTTCAACTTGGTGTTTCAATATAATAATCAACGTAATGTTCTTGCCTTGTACGAGTGCAATTCCAGACTCGTACGATATCACGCCTTAGCAAGGATGATCGATTCGGCATAATAACACCGGGGACGAACGGTTTGTAGACTCGGAGCATAACAAATTGGTATCAGAGCGTCAGTTATGTTTCTTCGGATTTACGAAAGATGTTTCATTATTGGAATGTTCTTGCGATTGCTCGATTGAATGCTTGTCGACATGCTGCGTGAAATAAAAGTTCCATACAGGTAAGCCCGTAGATATTTTTGAAAAATACTAACGGTTTACTCTGTTTTGTAGGAATGACTAAGAAAAATAAGAACATTCTCGGCACAACAACCCAAACCGTAGATAGTACGTCGATCTCAAAAAGTTCTAGCCCTAGCGAGACGACGATGGAGAAAATGCAACAGTTGATGGATCTGCAGCAGCAACAGCTTCAGATGAAAATCAAAGCCCAATTTGATGCGCATCAGAAGCAGATGGACGCCTTGACTCAGATAGTGAACAAGATGGTGGGCAATACTAAAGTAATGGTCGTGGTATCCGAAGAGAGGCAAGATGTTCAACATGAAGTCGAGGAAGAAGCTGAACCACAAATGATAAACTCTTCTGCCTTGTTCAAAGCAAAGGAGTTCCGTAAGATGAACCCACCTAAATTCAATGGCCGAGCAGAGCCTGATGTGATAGTGGGGTGGCTTGCGTAGATTCAAGACTTATTTAATTTGCTTAGCATTGAAGGGTCCCAGAGGGTAACATGTGCGGTATTACAGCTACAACTGAGGGCTTACGACTGGTGGGCAGCTAGGAAATCTATGAAGCCGATACCGACACCACGATTTCCTAAAAAATGTTCAAGGAAGCATTTCTTGAGCAGTACGTTCCTCGTGTCGTCCGTCGTAAAAAAAAAGACGAGTTTATGATGTTGCGACAAGAAAATATGTCTGTTGATGATTATGACTCGAGCTTCTCGAAACTGACAAAGTTTATCGGCGCCTTCCTGTCCAAGAAGGAAGCTTGGTGTGAACGCTTCCAACAAGGCCTAAATGACGAACTGCGAAGGGACATCATGAATCAAAGGTGTCGAACCTACCGTAAATCCTTTGATGCCGCTCTCGATAGTGAGCGTGTCTTTGGCCGTATGTCTCATAGAGCCGTGCCTGTCGTCCGTAACCACTTCAACAAGCATCCTAACGATGCCGGGGCATCGGGAGTATCAAAACATCTAAATACATTTGATAACCGAGGCCATGGCGGACAACACTGCAGCATATGCGGTAGGCGTGGGTACCGAACCAGCGATTGCGTCACGAGATCTTGCTACAAGTGTGGCGAGGTAGGCTATATAGTTACATATTGTCCAAAAAATGTTCCGAATCAACACAACCCACCAAAGAACGTTCCGAATCAATATAAAGCGCCTACACTGTAAGGCACAAATACGGTGCCCGTCAACACACAGAATCAACGCTATGGAGCTCAAGGACGAGTTTATGCATTAACTCGGGACGAGGCATTTGTGTCCGATACTATTGTAACAGGTATATTATGCTACAAAAATATACCTGCTCGAGTACTATTCGATTCGGGTACGACGTGTAGTTTTATATCTGCTAATTATGCAAAAAAATAAAATAATCATGCAATCACTAGATATGGGCATTAGCGTTAGCATTCCATCGGGTGTCGATATGCCTGCAAACTTTATTTATAGGGATGGTCACATTTGCATCGGGGAAAGAAATCTATCCTAGGATGCCATCGTACTAGACATCAAAGAGTACGACATAATCTTGGTTATAGATTGGTTGGGCGCTTCTCATGCAACAGAGTGCGCAGAGAAGAGAGTGGTGTTTCGTCTTCCTGGCGAGACAGAGTTCTCTTATTCGTGTGGTACGGTCTTGAAGACGGCAATGATTGTATCGTCAATCTCGGTGAGGCATATGTTGCGTTCCAGCTATGCGGGATACTTGACATCTGTTCGAGATATGATGAAGGATATTTCAGACACAATGCAGACTGATGTTGTGGTAGATTTCCTTGACGTTTTCCCTAACGAGATGCCCGAAATGCTGCCGGATCGAGAAATAGAATTCAGCATCGACACCTTTCTGAATACACGGCCGATATCAAAGGCGTCTTACCGAATGGCGCCATCAGAACTGAAGGAGCAATTACAAGAGTTGCTAGACCACAGATTTATTTGCCCTAGCATCTTTTTATGGGGAGCTCCTGTACTATTTATGAAAAAGAAGGATATATCGATGCGGCTATGCATCGACTATCGGGAACTCAACAAGGCGACCGTGCAGAACAAGTTTTCCTTGCCACGAATTGACGACTTGTTTGACCAACTGCAAGGCGCATTAATATTTTCAAAAATCGATCTTCGATCAGGCTATCATCAGTTGAAGATCAAGTCCGACGACGTATCAAAGTCAGCCTTTCGCACTCGATATGGTCATTATGAATTCCTAGTCATGCCGTTCGGTTTGACGAATGCCCCAGCCGCTTTCATGGATCTAATGAACCGAGTTTTTTGACGCCAAATCAATAAATTTGTAGTCGTGTTCATCGAAGATATCCTCATCTATTCAAAGAATCGAGAAGAGCATGCGGAACACTTGAAGACGGTATTGCATACTCTGCGTGAAAACAAATTATGTGCCAAGCAGAGTAAATGCGAGTTCTGGATGAGTACTGTAACATTCCTCGGACATGTAATCTCTGCCAAAGGTGTCGTGGTGGACCCAAAGAAGATTGAAGCGATGGTAGATTGGAAACGACCTACCTCGACTAGCGATATTTAAAGTTTCCTGGGCTTAGCGGGCTACTGCCGAAGATTCGTGCAGAGCTTTTCAAAACTAGCGTCGCCTCTGACTCACCTCACCTAGAAGGGAGTAGTATTTGAGTAGAGTGACGACTGTGAATCCATCTTTCAAGAGTTGAAGCAACGGCTCATCTTAGCTCCAATCCCTGCACTTTTAGATGGTCTAGAAGGCTTTCAGACATTCAGCGACGCATCGGGAACTGGCCTCGGGTGCGTACTCATACAGAGAGATAAAGTCATCTCCTACGCTTCACAGCAGTTAAAGCAGCACGAAAAAAACTATCCAATGCATGACCTAGAATTAGCGACGATTGTGTTTGCATTGAAACTCTGGCGGCACTACCTCTATGGTGTGGCTTACAGAATCTACACAGATCATAAAAACCTGAAATACTTGTTTACGCAACGAGAACCCAACATACGGCAGCGACGTTGGCTCGAACTCATAAAAGATTACGAGCTAACGATCGAGTATACGCCCGACAAGGGAAACATTATAGCCGACGTGCTTAGCAGAATGTTTATGGTCTCACTGGCCATAAATAATGAAATACGGTGAGATCTTGAAGCGATGGGTATCGAACTCCGAATTGAGTATCGACACCTGCACCTAGCTCACTTGAAGTTAGGATCGTGGCTGCTTAGCAAAATAAAGTCCGCACAGAAGGACGATTCATTTCTGTAGAAGATGTGCGAGCTGATTTCAACATGAAGGGCGATGGACTTTGCGGAAGACGGAGACGGGACGATGCGACTAAAAGGAAGGCTCTGTATTCTTGAAACTGCCGAGCTCAGAAAAAAAAATTTGACGGAGGCACATTATGGGAAGTACTCGTTACATCCTGGAAGCATCAAGATGTGCAAGGACTTGTGCATAAACTTTTGGTGGCATGGCATGAAGAAAGACGTGGCTACTTTCATATCGCAGTGCGTGGGGTGTCAGCAAGTGAAGGCAGAACACCAAAGGCCAGGCGAAGAGCTGCAGAACCTCGCCATTCCCAAGTGGAAGTGGGACAACATCTCGATGGATTTCATTATAGGATTTTCGAAGACGCCATGGGGAATGACGCAATTTGGGTTATTGTTGATAGATTGACCAAGTCGACTCACTTTATCGCAATTAAAGTAGGATGGAGCGTCGATCGGTTAGCACAAATCTATATCGATGAGATTGTTAGAGTGCACGGGGTACCGGCCTCAATAATTTTGGACAGAGATAGACGATTCCCATCGTATTTTTGGACGAGCCTGCAAGCGACAGTGGAGACCAAACTAAATTTTAGTTCTGCGTACCACCCCTAGACAAACGGTCAGACGGGGAGGGTAAATCAAATCTTAGAGGATATGATGCGTCTGTGTACGATCGATTTAAAGACTAGTTGGGATACGCATTTGTCGCTTGCGGAGTTTGTGTATAACAACAGTTATCAGTGGAGCATTCAAATGGCTCCTTATGAAGCGCTCTACGAGAGGAAGTGTCGTTCTCCAATATGCTGGGATGAAGTTGGAGAGCGACAAGTGCTCGGACTGGAACTGGTGGAGCAGGCCTTCGAAAAGGTCCGCTTGATATAAGATAGACTCTGTATCGCGCAAAGTCGACAAAAGAGATGTGCACTCTTCGTCGACGATCGCTAGAATTTTTGGTCGGAAACCATGTGTTTCTGAAAGTAACGCCCATGCGTGGCGTGATGCGATTCGGCGTTAAAGGCAAATTGAGCCCGAGATTTGTTGGCCCCTTCGAGATCATCGAGCGAGTTGACACGGTTGCTTATCGGATCATGCTACCTCCTGCCTTGGCTGATGTGCACGATGTTTTCCACGTTTCACAACTTCGAAAATACATGCACGATCCAAGTCACGTGGTTAGCTTCGATCAGTTGGAGCTACGTACTGACTTGTCTTACTCGGAGGTGTCTATTTAAATTTTGGACCGTAAGAAGAAGGTATTATAAAATCGGTCGATGTCCTTGGTCCGCGTGCTTTGGCAAAACCATTCAGTTGAAGAGTCGACGTAGAAAACGGAGGCGGAGATGAAAGAGAAGTACCCTTCGTTGTTTGCCTAATTTAAGGTCAGACCCTTGTTCTTAAGTTTTCGGACAAAACTTTTTCTTAGTTGTATATTATGTAGTGCCCCGCTTTCAATAGGTGACGGACTTCATAATATGCCTGCGTCAAGTCGGATCGGTCGGAAACTTAGATGGCCATCTGACTTGATTGCCGAGCTTGGTAAACGATAACACCCTGCGGCATCGATCAAATCGATTTGGACGGATGTTACAAGAATTGATCCAACTTATGGAACGACTTCTGTTGGAATAAGTCCTAGATGCAGTAGGCTGCATCTCGGCGAGTGAGCTCTATATAAGAGTCCCTTTGACGGGATCGGACCGCTGTATGGTTTTCTTGGAGCTTTTGCCGCTTGGTTTTGATGAAAGTGCTTTCGCGTCATTTTCTGAATACAATCTACGAATTTCAAAGCAAAGGAATAAAGAAGGAATCCTAGCTAAGTGTTGGTGCCATTGCAGGAGCTCACGTAACTAAATCTTGAACGTTGCGAAGCGCTTCGATGGTCGGCACGATCAAAGAATATGGTGGATGATTCGGCCCCCTATTTTCAACTCTGTCCCGCAAACCAAATTTCTTTGCCTCAAATTCATTCAAATCGACGATGCCAAGTTAAATGCATGTCAATCCACTAAGTTCAAGAACTCGAGAAAAACGTATCGATTTAGAGTAATCTACTCTGAAAATACAAGTTTCGTACATAAACGAGAAAGTTTAAGGTTCTAGTAAAAAAAGATAGACTATTTCACGTGCTGCAAAATAATATGAAACGTCGATCGTGGGTTATGATGCCTCAGGCAATTTGGTGCCTACAGGATGCTAAATCGGGAGTACGGCTTTGGAGAAAATGAATCGTTACATGAATTGGGAGAAATGATAATGTCATTCAATACTGTCCGCGCTATACAAATATATTGCATATATTAAAACTATTTATGCATCGGCTTGGTCATGGACAGCTTGTGCACAAGTTTGATTTTCCTCAAATCAGTAACTGGGGCATCGGAATCGAATCGACCTAGGGAGAATGAATAATTTTGCTTCGGAACTGATGTATTGCGTGACCGTCAGTCAGGCTTGCAACCTAGACTGAACAGGCCGAAATGTTGTTGAGATAGTCCTAAGTGGTGTGTAACACCAGTGACCGCACATGTAAGATAGTAGCATGCTCGCCTATTATCTTATGCAAGTAGTAAGTATTATCTCTATTTTTATGCAAGGACGAGCACGGCTGTGGTAAGAACTGTGAATAATCGCTATGTTTTACTGTATGCTCTATTACTTCAAAGATAGCTATCGATATGAACTAAATTCATTTAGTTCTAAATAGAAAGAAAACTCTAAAGCATGCCTACCTTAACAATCAGAGTCGGTTTAGATGAGTGGGTTCGTCTCGTCTACTTAGCAAGAGTGCTTATCTCCTCCCCCAATTCCCTAGGTGCGGCGGGAGCTCTAAACTGAAGCTGAAGTACGAAGAAGAGTTTTGAAGCTCTTCCTATCCTGAAGTATTTTGAAGCCAATTCAATCGAAGTCTTATGTATAAAGGGACGAATGTATAGAATGGCAAGTATTAGTTCAGGCAGCTTGTCGAGTATATTTCTTTTATTTTCAATCAATGTAGCCGTAACAGCATCTAATGTAATTACGTCTTGTACTTCGTTGCAAGCTATGAATAAAAAGCATATTTCTATCTTCCTATACTGCATCTCAATTTGATGTGATTTGTGAAGTTTCAACATGGTGTTTCAATATAATAAACAACGTAATGTTCTTGCCTTGTACGAGTGTAATTCCAGACTCGTACGGCATCACGCCTTAGCGAGGACGATCGATTTGGCATAATATCACCGGGGACAAACGGTTTGTCGACTCGGGGCGTGACATCTTGGTCCACTAATTCTCCTTCCATAAATTTTGTAACCATATCTCTTATAGCCTATGTTATAAGATGAATGGAATCTTGCTGTACCAACTTATTTTTTTATATGCTTGACTAAGAACTTCCTACGGTCTTGATGAAACGTGGTCAATACATGGGCAATGTTAAATGAGTAATACCTAGGGTTCCCATAAAGTCCATGACTACGATCAGAAGTAACGCATATCCTCAACATCTCCTTGAAATTTGATCTTCTTATTAGTCCCGTTACCGTGCATTCTATGTTTAACCAATTTCTATAAGTTAGGTAGTACCTTGAACTTAGCATACTCTCTCCCTCTCTTAGATATAGGATGACATTTGTAACCGTTGTACCATCTGTTTGGAGGTTACGATGTGATCTTCGTACTGCATTTTATATTCCTTGCTCGTACGTTTAGATAACCACAACGAAAGATAGAAACCTTAATTCTTCAAATTTTGTTCTATTATAGAATCGTGTTGTAGTTTCAATTTCGAGAAAGAAATTTTCTTAGGGTATAGGCAAGCCTCTCTAGAACGCAGGGTTCTTGAATTAGGAGATGATAGAGGTAGATCGGTTCCACTTAGGCAAAAAAATTCAGTGGTTCATAACGTCCATTTCTATTCGTACCAACTGATACCCTTGACTGTGAATTTGATATTTGAAGCACAACACTAGACTTTTCCTTCCAACAAGTCACACTCATGAACTAGACCGGCAAGCGATACACATGACATCCTGTCCCACATAAATGCTCATTCCTGTGCCCCATTCCAATTACACAACATGTATGACACAATTACCTTAGAACAAACCATGGATGCCTATTTCGTTCAATTTAATTTTAACCATACAATATCGACCCATTCCTTCGAACAAACTGAATACCCATGATCCGTGCAACACAAGTCACACCTACGACATATGCATTCCGCTCAAGCAAGCACCAGCCTCCCACACGATACCAAACACCAACCCACATACCTTTGTCATTATGACTTAATGGTTCCAAACCCTTACTTGTGAACATCTATAGCAAGGTTCAGCACTATTTTGAACTTCCACCCCTTAGCCACCTATTTAGTCAAAGACTGAAATTTTGTGGAATCAAATTGTTCTAGTTATATTGGAATAAGAGATTTCTACCATCTTGTTGAAAGCATGGCCGATAGGAACGATGTTAGATTATAATAATCCTCCTAT
This sequence comes from Iris pallida, assembly GCA_029216955.1. NCBI lineage: Eukaryota > Viridiplantae > Streptophyta > Magnoliopsida > Asparagales > Iridaceae > Iris > Iris pallida. The sequence goes on along the minus strand of JANAVB010013999.1, from coordinate 10,410,588 downwards.
AAAAGTTATTAACCAAGACTACGGCTAGTTGTACCCAATATTCTCATGTCTTTTCATAGAAATTGTCCTTCTTAAAAGACTGGTAATTGTGATTTTTATGGTTAGCCAACTTCTATAAGTTGGGTGGGGCCCTTTACCAAAAATACCCTATCTTGTAAGATATATCACCAATTTGGATTCCCGTGATAACTACCTCTTTCACCTTTTCAAAAACCTGGTTACGATTGATGTACTTGCTCTCCCTTCGTATGTAATCTTGTTATTCATTTTTTTTTAATTTTTTGATATTACGACTTATTTTAATTTCGAGAACAAAATTTTTATAAGTTGGATAGGATGTAAACCACCTAAATTTTAAAATTTTATTTTAATGTACTTAAGATACTTTACAGTATTTCTTTGTATTTTGGTAGCAAGATAAAAGCTACAATATATATTTATAAACTTGTAACAATTTTATCTACTAAATGTATCGGAAAAGTCTATTTTTATTTTCTAGAAATTTAAGAAAATTTATTTTTATTTTATAGTGTTTTATTTGTTAATTAAAATGAATTGTAATTAATAAATAATTTATTTTGGTAATATTTAATAGTAGCAAAAATTGCTATAATATAGGTAACTAGTAGGTAAATGTTCAAGTTATTTATTAAAATGTCTTAGGAATATTTTCTGAATTTTATGAAATTTTATATAAATTTTTTGAATTTATTTTAGTGTCTATAATATATGACTCCCCCCCCCCTCGCGCTCGCCACCGGAGCAGGGTGACGGCCCGTCGCCGGCCGCTCCTCCCTAGGCCCCAGATCCTCCGCGGTCACCCGCCTGGCCCCGGCACCACTGGTCGCCCCTCTTCGGTGGCTTCTAGCAGCCAGTGCTCTCTTTCCGACTGGTATAGCGACCAGCTCGCCATCGTCGGCCTTGTGTCAGTGAGGGCGGCCCCCAAGCACCGGTGTTCTCCCCCACCACCGGCCCCCGCCCTAGGCGTCACGCGGCCACTTCGTTGGCCTCCGGGCGCGGCCTCGTCCCTCGCCGAGCATCTCCGGGCCCCGTTCCCGCCGTGCACGCCCCCTCCCCCCGTTCAGCTGGCCCCGCTCGTTCCCGGCCATCCCCGGCCTCCTGGCTTCGCCTCAGGGGCAGCCCCTTCCTTCTCAGGAACAGTCCCCTCCTCCTCGGGATTCGCCCCCGCAGTCTTCCGTCCAAACTGTTCAAATTTAGAACTTTTCCCTCCCCCCTCGCGGAGACGGGGGAGAGATCACGTGCCACGACGGACGGCTGCTGTTATGCGCCCAACTCGGCAATGAGCCTTAATGCGCCCCATGTCCCTCCCATGATGGATCATGCGTGCACAGCCCCCCCTCGGGCGCCCATGCGCCCAACCCGAGCTCGGGCCGCTATGCGCCCACTGCTTCCGTAGGGGACTATGCACCCTCCGCCCTCCTCTGGCGCCCATACGCACACTGTGAAGGATCTTGCGTACACAGCCCTCCCCTCGGGCGCCCATGCGTCCACCCCGAGCTCGGGCCGCTTTGCACCCACTGCTCCCTTGGGGGACTATGCGCCCACCGCCCGCTTCTGGTGCCCAAGCGCACACTCCGAGCAAGGGCCGCTTTTCCTTTCCCGCCGTATGCGCCCACTTCTTGGGTGCTCGGCCGGACTCATGCGTCCCCCTGGTAGTCATGCGCCCTCCTTAGCACTCCTCCGTGTCGTCCCTGTCGGCCATGTGCCCTCCACGTCTCCCCCTCCTTCCGCATGCGCCCACACCCGGGGGCTTCTGGGGCCGTATGCGCACGCTGAAGTCGGTCTCGCGCCCCCTAACCTAGTGCTGCCGCTGCAGGATCATCCCCCTTGACCAGCACCATGACTCTGTCTTACACAGAGGTACTGCGCCCAGATAGAGGGTCACATCTCCCCCTCCATACTGAGGTCCCCGTCCTTTAGGACATCGAAATCTCGGCCCCCTCCGACGGCCATACCATTCGCGTTCCCTTCTCCACTGAAGATATAACATGCTTAGCGGCTGGCTTCGCAAAAGTGCTCATCCTGAAATTCCCCTCAGGGTGCACAAAGCTCTCCAAAGCCCAAAAGGTTATCGCAGGTTGGGGCCTCTCCTCCGCTTAAAAAGTCATCTCGCTGGATAAAAAGCACATGTACCTCCACCTCTCCTCTGACCCTGACTACACGAAAGTCTGGGCCAAAGGCACCACCACCATCGACGCTCACAGCGTCAAAATTATCAAATGTCCCTCCAGCTTCAATCCTAAAGTCGACTTGCCTATCATATCGACGTGGATCACCCTCCCCAACCTCACCCAAGTCTGCTTTGCCCCCGCCACTCTGAAAAGAATCGCCAGCTCTTTTGGATCGCTTGTGGCCATTGCAGATAAAACATGCAACCTCACCAAAGGGAACTTCGCCAAGATTTGCGTAGAACTCGACCTGACAACAGATCCCCCCACCCATATTGAGGTAGAGCTCGGTAACCGGACGCACACCCAGGAGCTGGTTACGACAACAGTATTATTTTCTACAAATACTGTCAGATCCGGGGGCACCCCACCAGGCTGTGCTTCAGAGCATATCCGGAGCTGAAAAAGAAACCGACCCGAAAGGCGCCCCGAAGGAGACCCTCTCCACCCCCTCTGATTCGATCCTCCCCCTTTCCAATAAATACTCTCACTTCGAAGACAACGATGGCATCCCCATCCCCCGTACCCTCCCTACGTCAAACAATTCCAGCGCCCCCCTCGAGCCTCCGACCATCCCCCTCAACAACCAATTCAACATCCTCACCGCTTTCTCCTCTGCTGACAACCTGGAGAGTCCCCCTTCTGGCGCGGTTTCTCCTGTAGAGAGCAAGAACCCACCTGCAGTCGCTTCTCCGGCCCGCGGAGGGCAAGCCCAGCTTGCCTTCATTCTTTACCCAGCCCTCGCCAGCATAGCAGAATCTTCTCTCATCACTGGCACAGCCTCCGCAGCAGACCCAGACAGTCTCTGCCTCGTCCTTATCGACAGGATGCAGCAAGCCAAGGAAGTCGGATTCTTTGATCCCAGCAACACCCTCTGCGCCCTGGCAGATTTCGATGACGCGAAAGTCATACAGCCATAGGAACAGGGTAACTCAACAATCAGATCGTCCATCACGATGGCCGACCCCTCCAATGTGATCTCGAGACCCCACAAATTTAGCCACAACAAAAAGAAAAAATAAGGCCTAGAGCCTACGCCCATACCATGAGGTCAGCCATGAAGCTCAACAACCACACCCCCCCTCACCCATCCTAATGCTTAACATCCTATCGTGGAACATTAGAGGGCTGACCAATAAACCCACCTTGACCAAATTACTCAGCCTCAAGAAGATCCACCAAATCGACATCTTAGTCATCATCGGACCCAAAATCCCTTACAGAAAGCTCAAATCCATCTAGCTGCATCTCGGCTTCCCAGTCCCAGTCGCCGGATGCAACGACATCTAGATCCTTTTCACCGCCGGATGAAAATTTGACACCGTTCATGACCCCAAACAGGCGCTCTCCTGCTGGGTTGAACATCCCTCCCTCCAATCCTGAACCATCCTATCTGCCGTCCACGGCAGCTGCAACATCCCCGAGTGCAAGCTGCTCTAGACCACTCAATCGGACACCCACCTCCACCTCAACAACCTCCTGTGGCTTTATATCGACGACTTTAATGCAATCTCGAGCAGAGACGAGAAGTCCGGGGACCGCCTACACCCACAGCAGGCCATGAATGACTTCAACACCTTTATCTTTATCGAACACTTGTCCCCACTCCCCTTCTCCGAGAACGCATTCATCTGGTGCAACATGCAGGAAGGCTCCCCTAAATAATACTCGCGTCTCAATCATGCGCTCGTCGACAATCGTTGGTCAGACATGGGTCTCATCTCCAAACTCTCCTACCTCAACTCCACCGAATCAGACCACTCCCCTCTCCTGATCGAGATTAGCAGCAATTCCAACCTTATCAAAAAACCTTTTCGATTCCTGGAATTCTCGAGCCACCACCCACAAGTTCACAATGTCGTGGCCTCCGCCTGGGGATCCACTAGCAACCTCAACCCCCTCGTTCGAGTGACAGAAAAACTAAAAGTGACGATGCGCGCTTTCGACCTGGAGCATAAGCACTTTTGGCAACATTTTCCAGGCAATTAAAAAGGCAGAGGATTACGTCACCTGGGTTGAGGTCCAGTATGCCTCGATCCGCTCTCCAGAGAACCACGCCATGCTCAACCTCACCAGAGCCCTCCTCAAATCTAGGCCGAAGGTCAAAACCGAATTCTGAAAACAGAAAGCCAGACTTACCTGTGATGTCTAAGGGGATAGAAATTCCAGCTTCTTCTACTCATGCGTCGAAGGTCGCAGGCAACAGCTTATCCTGTACCATATTACCGACGATAATGGTACTTTTCTTAAAGACCAGAGGAACATCGACGCGGCAGCGACCAATTTCTTCACGAAACTTTTCGCTAAAGAGTTCATCGCTAAGGGCAAGGACTTTCTGGCCAAGATCCTCAATTTAATCAATACCCGAGAGAACAAACAACTGCTGACCCCCCCGTCTGCGGACGAAGTTAAAGCTGTCGTATCGTCCTTCGATGCGCACAGCGCTCCCGGGCTCGACAGCTTCTCCAGTATGTTCTTCCGATTTTGCTGGGACATCATTGATCACGACCTCCTCGAGGCCGCGGTCACCTTTTTCCAAGGCACAAGTTACCCCAATGCCATCTCATGCACAAACCTCATCCTCATCCCCAAAAATGAAAACTCGAAGACCTTCAAAGACTTTCAACCCATCAGCTTATGCACCTTCACCAATAAAATGATCGCGTAGATCATCGCCACCTGCATGGCAGTTCTTCTTCCTAAGATCATCTCCGAAGAGCAAAGTGGCTTTGTCCCGGGCCGAAACATCACCGATAACATCCTTCTAGCGCAGGAAATGATAACCTGCATAAAATTTCCAGCTAGGGGGAAACGTCGCCATCAAGCTTGACATGGAGAAAGCCTATGATCATCTGGACTGGCAGTTCATGATTTAAGTTTTCAGGGCCTTCGAATTCTCCAAAATTTGGATATACGTCATATTCTGATCCATAAGCAACTCCCGGTTTTCCACTATCATAAACGGGTAAGCTGCAGGCTTTTTCAAATCCAGTAGGGCGTCAGATAGAGCAACCCCCTATCATCCCCCATCTTTATCATAGCAGCCGACGCGCTCAGCAAAAACATCAACAGCATGGCCAACATCCTTAGATTCAATCACTTCCACACCACCCCCGGTTGTCTTTTGATCACTCACCTAGCATACGCGGATGACATCCTAATCTTCTCCTCCTGCAACATCGGGTCGGTCGAGGTGGTCCACCGCACTCTAGAGAAATGCACTAGATACTCGGAACAGCGAGTTAACACCAGCAAAAGCGTCATCTACACCTACCATAAAATTGACATAATCCACTCAAAAACCCTATCCAACAAGACCTTTTTCTCCACCGCATACCCACTATTCTCTTACTTAAGATGTCCACTGGTGTACAAAAAAGTGAACTCTGGCATCTTTATGGACCTGGTGAGCAAAATCAGAAAAAAATTGAGGGCTGGCACAATGTCACCCACTTCCCGGGTGGTAAAATGATCCTGATCAAGCACATCCTCTCCTCCATCCCTATCTATACCCTGGCCATCTATTCCCCTCTAAGAAGGTATTATCCTCATTGGAATCCCTCTTTTCCGACTTCTTTTGGGGCCACTCTGAAGGTAGGGACAAGCACCACTGGGCCAGATGGGACTCTATGGCCAGACCCACGAACGAGGGAGGGCTGGGTTTTAGTAAACTCACGAACATCGTTGACGCCTGCTCCATGAAGTTGTGGTGGAAGCTCCGTACGAATACCTCTCTCTGGACTAGGTTCATGAAGGCTAGATACTTTCGATATCACCACCCCTAGACCGTAGTTTCAAACAACAGATTGTTGGCATCCTGGCGCTGCATCCTTCATGGGCGTTACTTCACTGAACCTCACATCCGCTTGCAGCATGGCAACGGTTGGTCATCGCTGTGCCATGAACGGTGGTTCGGAAATGCAGTCCTCTAACAAACCCCAAATACCCCACCGAACTGCTTGATCCGTGATCTTTGGAACTCCGAATCCGGTTGGCGATGGGACAGGGTCAGAGACTGGCTTGGCCCAGACGCCAAAGGCAGACTTGTTGCCGCTGGCATCCAACTTTGTAATGACCCAGATATCTGGAAGTCGATCCCCTCGTCCGACGGAGCCTTTTTGCTAGCATTGGCCAAGACAGTGAATAGAGGCATTGGAGTTTCGTCCACTATAATCGCCCCATTCTGGAAGTCCTGCATCCCTACTAAATGGTCTATTCTGCTAACCTCTATCGGCTTCAGCCTGGCATCGAAGTACTACTGCTATATCTCATACCGGCTAAAAATTGTCGAGCACGTCCTGCTCTCCGGTGACCTCACCTCTGGGATATGGAACAGCCTCTTCCTTCGATATAGGCACAATCTTCAAGTCGGGGGCTTTAACGATCTCCTTGCCAGTTGGGGCTCCTCCCACAGGCATCAGATCGTCGCAGCCGCCGACATCTGGGTGTTTGCCATTGATTGTAAAAGAACAGAACAATTATCGGAGGACTGAACTTAGACTCACAATACAAACTCGCTCGTACAAAAAAAGCCTAGGGACGAAAACCTAGGTACAGCAGACTAAGTACGATTGTTTATTTTTGATTCTGGGAGGTGACGATAGAGGCTCGGGAAAGCGACGGCCGCTCTGCCTTACTCCTTGGACGATCGGTATGTAGCCTTGGCTCGGGGAAGATCTGCTCGGCGTTGACGAAGAAAGGCTCTTCTTACTCTCCTCGGGTTGCTCTCCTGGCTTCTCTCTCTCTGTGATTATCAAGAAAAGGGGGAGCTCTCTCTGTGTATATCTCTCTCTTCTTCTTTTTTTTATTCTTTTTGTTGCCGACCTCTTTTACATGGAAATGATGCTGGCTATTTATAAGAGTAGGGTGGGATCATTAGGGTTTGCTGATGATTATCTGTTTGGAATGTCGGCACTCCTTCATTCTATCTGGGCCTTTGATCCTGATCATAATGAATCTCGGCCACTAATGTGGATAGCACCAAATCTTATGAGCAGTTAATGCTGACTGCTTTAAATCTTCGTGATTGATTATGCCAATATTTGATTGCTCGCCACGTGTCCTATTGGCTTGATGATGAATGATATGCCCTGATCTCGGCAATTATGATGATGATGTCGAATATTCTCGTTGGAATTCTGTTGCATCTTCAGTGCCACGTTTTTTTAATTGAAGATCCTACCAGGGCCGCATAGGGTGACCAACACTTGAACCGCATGGGGATACTCCTCGTGAGCCGCATGATTCAATGCCTCATCGAGCCGCAGGGGACGAACTTTTCGTGAGCCGCATATGCATAATCTTTGCGAGCCGCAGGGGACGATCTCTCCATGAGCCACATATGGATAGTTTCTGTGGGCCGCATGAATTAGCGTGGTGTTGAGCCGCATAGACCGGGCTATGGGTGGACCGCATATGGCGGATTTTTGTTAATCATATTAGAGTGACTCCTCAATGAGCCGCATGAAGTTGTTCTCTATCCGAGCCGCATGAGACTTTTGCCACGCGGCAATCTAGGATTTTTTTGTCAGATCGGGTCAGAGATTTTCTTCTTTTCCCGAAGAGTCTGTCATTATGGCAGAGCCATTATGATACTTTATGTCAGAGACAGCCGTCGAGTCGTGTCAGAGCATTAAATGAGGCCATTACTCCAGTGGCCAACTGTGGGGAGGGTCACACGTGTCGTCAATTGAGCCGCATATTCCTGCTGAACCGCATTCATCCCCGAGCCGCATGAGTCTGAGGGTCTTCTTTTGGGCCGCATAGGGCAACTGCAGTATGAGCCGCATAGACTTGCTACCCAAAACCGCATGGGCCATTTATGCCTTTATTCTAATATTTTCCATGCTTCTACACTGGGTCCTTTGGAAGAATCGGAATAAATGCAGATATGAAGGTCGCCAATATAACCCCAACCAGCTGTTCAGGGAAACCTTACGGCAAATCCTCAAGATCGGAAAGTGCTGCTCGCGTTTCGCAGATTTCGTCCAGTCGGTTCTGTCCTAACATGGTGCTCGACCCAGCGAGCGGTTTTCTGTTCCAGGCCTTTTTTGTTGTCTGTTTTTCAGCTCGTGCTTGATGCGCTTACTTGTATAGGCTTCGACATTTTGCGCCTGATACATCAATAAAGCTCAATTTTCAATATATATATATATATATATTGAAAAAAAAGGGGGAAAGAAACCCAGGTTTACTGTTCCCGCAAGGGAACAGTAACCCGAGCCCAGAAGAGCCGACCCGACCCGACCCGACCCGACCTTGGCATATATATACGTACGTGTATTTGTATGTGTAAAAAAATTCCAAACCCTAGCCGGGACCCAGGCGACCACAACCGTAACCCTCGCGCGCTTGCGCACCTCCACGGTGGCCGCCGGCAACCACCGGCGCAGCGGCGAGACTAATAGCGGCCACAGCAAGCACGGGCAACAGGCAACGAACCACCCTTCTTCGTGCCGCCATTTCTGTCGTCTCCTTGCGTAGTTTTGTGCGCCATCTTCATAGTTGCGTAGACAACCTAAACACCTTCAATTTTCTTCAGTTACTTTATTTTATTTCGCTTTGTGCGCGATATGAATCGAGTTCCAAAATCGAAAAAAATTTCGATTTATTGAAGTTTCAGAACTGTCCCAAGCACCCATGTTTACGGTCGATTTGCGACCAGGATATGGTAAATTTTAGAAATCTGCCTGAACAACCTTATAGACAACCTATATATGACCAAAATCCTATTTTTAGTTTTATTTATAGATTCCTATATTCTGTAAACTTGTTTGAACTTGGTAAAAAAATCTGTTTGAAAAATACCAAAAAACCTCGATACAAAGTCCGTCCCGACAAACTGGGCGACGTGCTCATGAACCGAAAGCATTAAAAGGTGCGTATTGACTTTGCGGACGTGTGGAGTTTGACGGAATTCAAATTGGTTGCGTGTGCACGACGAATTTGATGCATATCTGTCAAAATTCACCGTATCGACCCTTTGCAAATTAGGCTATAACTTTTTGCACATTCATTATATCGAGACCAAACTTGCGCCAACAGGACCGTATCATTTTTTGGGTACTGTATGCCATGTTTGGTTCGATTCTGAGAAGGTCGACGAGAACACCTATTTGCGGGCCTACGACCCGCTCCAACGGGCAAAATTATGCACGACCTACCCGAATCCAACTTTAGATATACGGTTGGGTTCTCTCTTCAAATCGAACACGTAGACATGTAGTTTGATGATTTTAGAGACCGTAGGTACTGGCACGCTTTTTGGTGCAAAACTGGTATAATGGTGGATATCGTTTTGACCCGAAATTATAATTTTTCCCCTCTGTCCAGAATTCGACTTTTGGACAGGCGTTTCAAGACATATTTTTTATACCAAAAATGTTTGTGGTGTTTATTTTGGCATCCGAGGACGTTTGCAGGATTTGGCTTTATTTGCTTCATTTATTTGCCGGTTCGAGCTACTTGATCCTGCCCTTTTGCATACAACCTCAGGCAAGATACCTCGCCATATTTACTGCTTATATTTAGTTTGCATTTTTTTTAGTTATTGCATATTCATGCCTGCTTATTTCTAGTTATTCCAGTTGATTTACTTACTTTCTTTCCGTTATAATGATGCAAGTACTAGTCTTATTTTCTTCTTGTCTTAAATTATGCATATGGACCTAGAGTTAAGAAATTACCATCTGTAGTGTATTTCATAAACCTTGACACAGTTGTACCACAAGGTATGTGTGAGATGAGTAGCATGTAGAGGTACTTGCGTATTGGCTGATCATCCGTGCACATGCGTTAGGTCTAACTGTCAATAGAGGAATGCTAGGAGACTTGGCAGTTAGTAGAGATACATGGTCGCGGATGCGACTTAGATAGGTGCATCGGGTGGGGAGAACATTTTCTTGTCGTATGGGCTTCTATTACATATTCTTTTGTAACCCGGTAGCTCCGTTGGAGATACGGGTATGCTTACACCCTCAGGTTGGCCACTGACATTTTTGAATGTTATGCTCTTGGTCACTGGTACCCAAGAGGGGACTATACTGGATCCTATTTATAGCTAGGGCCCATGCGACTAAAGGTTTGTTCTTAACTGCATGAACACATTAGATTGGTTAGGTAACCTTAATTAATGTCATGTCACTCTCCGTTCCAATAGTAGCATGGGACAATATTGCATCACGAAATAGTGTGCTACCTCTTATCCTTCTTTAGTTGTAGCAGTAGTCCACTATTTCGAGGATGGGATATTGGACCGTGTTGTGATTTGAACTATTTATTTCACTTGTGACTTGTGATATATTATATATATTCAGTTTATTATGGCATGTTCTTCATGTATCTTGTTACGTCCCTCTAAGGACCTGGTGATCTCTCCAGGTGTGTGCTTTTCATGATGCTTTGGAGGTGCTCTAGCCAAGATCGTTGTCTTCCCTTCTATATCAGGAGAATTACTTTTTATGTCTTCCATTACTTTTTTTATCCATCATTTTCTTGTATTTTTTTCTCATTTAAATGGTTTGTAGTGGATCTATCTCCGCCCAACTTTTGTACGAATAACAAATTTAGTGTTGATTTTTTTATATTTATTTTTTTTATTGTGGATGAGATTTAGTTGTCATGGTTTACTGTATTTCACAGCTTATGTATACATACGAGGTTTCCATATATTGGAGTATACTTCGTATATGTGCAGCTGGCATAGCTACGTACTTGGTCCTAAGTAATTTGGGACTGGGGCATTACATGTTGCTCTGAAAAGTTTTGGTTTGAAATATGTCTTGCTAGATGTTAAATGTTCTAAAGGCAGGACTTGGTCATTCATTGTGGGGGAGCAAATCGATAAGCAAGCATATGTTCCATTAAGCAAGCTACTTCTGTACTATACTGACGTACTTTCGAACAAACTGAACAGTTGTTAATTATCAATCATAGTTTTGTCAAATTATCAAAATGTGAGAGGTTGTTGGCCCATGTAGCCATGATAAACCTGATTTTGAAAATTGACTTAAAACTTTGACTTAGGAATACAAAGACGACTACAAAATATCGCAGCTGAGCTCGTTAAATGAACTTTTGCAATTTTATTCTGTATTTTTCATTTATTGAGTCTAGATTATTTTATGAGTCAGATCACTGGCATTTTGAAGTTCATTCTCACAAAAATCAAAACACAACATCCAAAAGCCTTTCTGAACCAAAATATCCTGAAATCTTAGTAGCCGAACTCGGGCCGAGCTCCCACCGAACTCGGATCGAACTCGGTTCCCCTTGTATCACTATTGCTCAGAAGGATTTCCTAGTCTTTTGGATCTCCAACGTTAAAAAAATTGAACGTTTGCCCAAGCCGAGTTCTGCCCGAACTCTGGTTTAAAATTACCTATAAATAGAGAAAAAAATTTTATTTTACTCACTCATCTCATTCTTCATCTTCTATAATCATTCTAAGCCTTCCTATTATAAAGAGCTTTTCAATCTTTACACTTTCAAGACAACTCCTATTCTTCCAAGTGTCGGTGGATTCCGATTAGGAGTATTCGAGTTGTACAAGCTTGGAGTATAAAAGCTTTTTCAGACAGAGTTAAAGTTTGATCGTAGGCTTCAGATTAAAACACGACGTTATAAGAAGTCGATGTGTCCTTTGGAGCAAAGCACACGGTGTATTCTCTATTTCAAATAGTGAATTTAATATCGAGCAGGAGTACTCGAGAGTGGACTAATCCTCTCAGAGGAAAATCTATAAAATCTCTCGGTGCTTGCGTATTGCTTTCTTCTCCCTATTTACTTACTGTTTTACATTACTGATTTAATTGTCTATCTACATTTGGCTTTACCTGCATTAATTTTAATCGGAGATATTACTTCCGCTATACTCTATTCACCCCCTCTAGAGGTGCCATCGATGGCACATTAAGGAATAACGAAAATGCTTGAAATTGCTTAACGTATATCCATGCCCTATATCCTACTTTATTATCCTACAATAGTAGGTAGCTTTTATGTATTTTAGCATAATGTCATCTCTTTAATTATTGCAGTATATTAGAAATAATGTTCTCTCTATTGCACACACACATAGACATTAAGTATGAAATGATATGTGCTTTAATTCTATCCGGTCTTTTCTCTTTTTTATCCATATTTAAATTATATGCTTGTAAACAAGATAATCTGTATTAGTTTTGAGTGACAATAATATACTACTCTATAGTACCATTTACTAATACCTAAATTCTTTCTAATATTTTTCAAACAACGTAAAGGTAATGCGAATATAACTGCAACACCGGGCACGAAGTTGGAAATTCTGGATAAAGCTATACTAGAAAACGAGGCGATCAAACTCTTTTGGCCTTCATTGTTTTGCGTCGACATCTTTAAGTAGTTTCTAGGGATCACATACCAATGTGTTTTTGTTTCTTTATAGGTGATTAATGGCCCAGATGACAATTGAGCAGACTTATTTATTATTTCATATATTATTTTTTTGCCTTTTTATAATGTATGATGACATATAAGAGCCTCACGATTTATTTTGATTCAATATTGAGACATAATAAGATCCTTATATAACTTTCTTATGCATAAAATTTTCACAGGAAATAAAGATTTTACTTCGCCGAGTTGAGTTCATTCTTCAGCATGTATTTTCACTAAAATTGCAATGTTATGAATGCTCCCAAAGCTCTCCAAAGAAGTAAAATGGACAAAACAATGGTATTGTAATCTATGAGCCTATCAATATAGGAGTAGCTAGAATCAAGAAGCACATGTGACTTTCTTATGTAATAATTTCTTTTTTCCTCATCCTTGTGACTAGTTATTCTCACAAAAGAAAGAAGAGACCCCACCATTACATGATATTGAACCATAAAAAATAATCCAATATAGAATGAGAAAACCCACAACATGCAAGAGAAGGAGGAGTAGAAGTGAGACTTACGTACCGGCGGAGAGGAATAGCCTAGGACAGCAGTGGTGGTCATAGCCACGATGGAGAAGAGGAGGTGGAGCATCGGAGGGGGAAGCTAGGACTAGGGCGTCGGAGAGTGGGATCTAGGGCGCTAAACGTCGATCACGGTGCAGGAGGGAGTACTAAACATCAATCTCGGATGAGGGAAAAGCTAGGGTGGTCATTGAGGAGGAGGGGGCGCTAAACATAGATCGCATTGGAGTAGGAGCTTGTCAGTTTAGGGGGAGAGATGAAAATTTTGAGAGAGTGGGAAAAAGTAGTCACGACCTGCACCCGGATGTTTGGGTATAAGTGCGTAGGTACGTCCAGCCTACGCCACAGTATCAGTGGTAGTAAGTTGTTCTGGACCTCAATAGTAGTCAAAAGCACAAATTCATCGATATCGCTCAGTCACATAAACTAATAAAACAATAAAACAACCCAACACACAATCACCCAGTCACTATCATCTTTGGTATATAATACATGTCCAATCTTCAAAGACAAATCTGGTAGAATAACCATATATCAACAGAATATATTTAATACATCATCTACTACCTCAAAAGTCTAACCTAATCTGTAAATCTTCCAATGTCATCATCAGATCTGAAATGCTACCTCCATGTCATCTGAAATGTTAATTATCCAGTCAAGATGGGAGCAAAGTACAACTACAACAATGAGTCAATAAAAAATAATGCAGAAGAAATAAAATACAACAATGAACATGAACTGACCTAAAATACCATAAGATCATGAAATACTGAAACATGCACGAGAAATAATTAAGACTCGTGATTCAAATACCATTTTTGATATATGACCGATTGATAAGCACATAAACAATAAAGGTACTATAAGCCCTCTAATTGTTGGGATTTATTGATTTAATATAATTTTTTATTTATTAAACTATATTTTAATTTTTATTTATGACTATAAATACACTTTGTCGTAGCTTTGACTTTTGAAGCACAATATTCGAAAATTCTTTGAAACCAATTTCATATTTGTGTTCGTAATGATTTCATCTTCATTTAGGCATATCACGTCCCACTCAAACATGTCCTATATTTTTCTTGTGCAACTTTCGGATCAAAATGGTCATTTTTGCCCTCTTTCGTAAAATTGATGTATTTTCCAATTCTAATTTAAGATCCAAACCCGATCCAAACTTTTTGACCCAATATATAGTTTTGACCTACTTTTAGCCTACTATACACATGCCCATAGTGTCCTACTCAATTGGGTTTTCGTGTGCTACTTATTTTCCAATGGCACACAAGATCCATTTAATAGACTTTCGGTGCCTATTTCGATTCAATAAATTGTATCGACCAAAAACTAGTCCTACTTCGAAAGGTAGAGCCTATTCTAGGTTGTCCTAGCCTAGTGGGACAATTATTAATTGATTTTTGTTAATATTGTACAACCACCTATAGAGGAATATGTAAATATCCAAAACAAAGATTTTGAAGGGATTATTTAGAAATAATCAAATCTTATTAAATTCTTTCCTTTATTTAAATGAAAAACAAATCCTAACAACCTACCAAAATCCCTCTTCCTCACGTATTCCTAATTATCACATGCCTCTCTCTTTCTGCAGATTTTGTATATAATATATATATAAAAGAAGAAAAACTCGAGACCTATAGCTAACTTCCCGAACTTCTAAGAACTTCACGACTCTTTGCGAAACCCTTTCTATCTACGCCTTTCCTGTAGACCTCCCTCCTCAACCCCAGTAAGCACTCTAAGTCGGCCTTTAGACTTGCTGGTCGAGGTGGAAGGGTTCTTGGAAAGCTTTTTGAGAGATGGAGAACCCCGCACCGTATTACATAAAGCAACGAGGAGTTCATCTTCTTTTTCACTTGACGATCCTTTGTCGAGTCTCTAGTGGACAGACGCCGTTGGCCATAGTCGTTGGAAGACGGACTGCCTCTTCGGTGGTGGTGCTACTATTTGGTAGCAACAACAGTTGATGGTAATTTTGGCCACGTCTGCCTTGGGCCAGACACGTTGTGCACGACAGAATCCTCCCTCAACTTGCGCTTCTAAGAGATCATGTTTCGCAGATCATAAGTCTCCACACCTATACTCATTTCATATGTACAGGGAAGCTGCACACATGAGTGCAGATGTGAAGGTAGCTTCCCTCTTCCCAGTTCCTGTGCGTGAGATACGCTTAGGTCCTGGTCAAAGAGTTGCTCGTGAGTGCAGAAGCATAAAAAAGCGCAGACATATCAAAGCGCATATGACAATACTTGTTACACGTCACTTTACAAGCGCAAAGGTGGTCCAAAAGCGTAGACAAAAGACTGAAGCCACAAAGAGACGTACAAAGAGGGTGCAGAAAGAGTTTATTATTAAAATCACGTTTATAAATATCTATTACAGATTCTTCATGATTACATATAAAGACTATATAACCTAAGATCTATAAATGGGCAATCTTCTTTACAAGTGCTCAGCCCCCAGATGCGCAGCCTGTCAGAGCAAATCACTTCCTTATCAGAGCAAGCCGCTTTCTAGCCAGACGCAAAGGAACTCCAATATAGATAATAAAGCAGCCATTGGTCCAAGCTAGAATGCAGCTCCTGCTCGCCACACTACTCCGACTCTTGAGCAGGACAGAGCACAACCTGTGGCTCTTCGGATTGGCAATCAATCCAAACCAGGAAGCTTAGATCTTGAAATCCTCCAAGATGTTATTCAGGTTCAAACTCCTTATGCCAAACACTCAAGTGCATCTCAAGATCCAGCAGCAGTTCTTCTACAAGGACATAATTCTTTGAACGAAGAGATCCACAACCAATAATTGACTTATGCAAGGCCAACGGCTATTCGAAGCCAAGTCAAGCATGAGCATGACGGTGGAAATGCTAAAGAGACAGTAGATGTAACCCTTCAGAAAAGCCTTCTTTTATATAGGACACGTGGCCATCGGTCAAAGACTTCCAAATTAATGGAATAAACCTAGGACTCAGCACAATAAATCTCATTTAATAGGTTCATTTGACTGAATCCTAGGCCACGAACTTCTTGAATTCCCCAAATGACAGCAACAATTAAAGAAGAGGATGACTGAATCATCCGATTGAAAGAGCAGTCAATAAAATTGCTCTTATGACTTCGACAAAAACTAGCTCCTTCGACTCAGAAGTGCAGCCACTATAGTTCTACTAAGAAGCGCAGCCAATTCAGCTCGACTCAGAAGCGCAGTCACTTCGGTTCGACTCAGAAGCGCAGCTCTCTCACTTCAACCCAGAAGCCCAGCTCTTTCTATCCCACCCAGAGGCGTAACCCTTTCAAACGGCTCCTTTGACTGACACTTTGTTGCCTCAATCACAAGTCTCCTTGTCATCCAAAAGCATAGTGACTCAGTTGTATTCGAAATGCAGTCTCCTCATCGCCCAAAAGTGCAGTGACATCGAAGCCATCGGTCAAAGACTCCCAAATTAATGGAATAAACCTAGGACTCAGCACAATGAATCTCATTTAATAGGTTCATTTGACTGAATCCTAGGCCACGAACTTCTTGAATTCCCCAAATGACAGCGACAATTAAAGAAGAGGATGACTGAATCATCCGATTGAAAGAGCAGTCAATAAAATTGCTCTTATGACTTCGACAAAAACTAGCTCCTTCGACTCAGAAGTGCAGCCACTATAGTTCTACTAAGAAGCGCAGCCAATTCAGCTCGACTCAAAAGCGCAGTCACTTCGGTTCGACTCAGAAGCGCAGCTCTCTCACTTCAACCCAGAAGCCCAGCTCCTTCTATCCCACCCAGAGGCGTAACCCTTTCAAACGGCTCCTTTGACTGACACTTTGTTGCCTCAATCACAAGTCTCCTTGTCGTCCAAAAGCATAGTGACTCAGTTGTATTCGAAATGCAGTCTCCTCATCGCCCAAAAGTGCAGTGACATCGAAGCCTCACCAGAGGTGCAGCTCATATAGACGTACAGTCCTATGAGGTAGCATTGTTCCACGTGGCAAGTCGGGTATCTATATCTTTTCAGATATTACCCAATCGGTATCGTTTAAACCACCATACTTAAGATAAGAACATATTTGATTTTGTTGATAAGAGCAATATCCTATCGGTTTGTTTAAACCACATATAAGGACGAATTTTGTTCCTATGGATGAGGGTCATACCCAATCGGTTTGTTTAATCCAATAGCTCCCTAAAATAAGACAAAATCCAACTTCGGGGATAGGAAATGAATCTGCTTAGGTTCATCCGATCAATAATAAATACACGCCATTTGTCGCTTTTTCAGTTATGTTGATAAATCCTCTAAGATCTTGATAAAGGACAATCCCAGCGTCTGCCATGTGTCAGCTCAGCAGCAGCCCTCACCATGCAACCTCGAGATTCTCTTATATCTCTACGTGCAGTATTCCTGCACAATCCTTATGTATATCGTATATGTACTTTCCTATAAATAGAAGGAGTATTCCTTCAATAAAAGGATTCAAAATCTTTACAACTTCAGTGTCCACTTGATTAGCAACCCCAGAGTTCCAATCACAAGCACCAGAAAGCCAGAGCAAGTTCAACTCATTGTAAGATCATCAACGGAGTAAAGGAGCTGCTGTAGTATTCGATCTCCACCGTCACACTTTTCTAGAAAATTTTGTACTTAGATCTCCTGTTTAGGAATCGATTGTACTCTTTACACGTTTAATATACAAAAAGTTCATACAATCTTTTGTCATAGAAAATAAGATGGCGACTCTGCTGGGGACTTCTTTCTCCTCTAACGAGAAGGTGGTGACGCAATTTGACAACAACTTGCTGGAATCTTCTCAGAAGACGTTGGTCGTACGTTTCGACCAATAAGCTTTTGAAGGTCTCCTTTTTGAAGAAAAGTCGAGTCCTTCGAAGCAGTTCATAAAATTAAAGAAGACTCGACATACCTAGGTGGCGAAGGTGGCTGCGATGAGAAAAACGACGGAGGGAACTGCGCTCCAGAACCCCGTGAATGACGAAGCTCCTTAAAAGATTTTGCCTGCTGCTATCATGCCGCCTCGCTTGGTTCCCACTTCAGGAAAGCGTAATGAGGAGTGCGGCTTCCCTATGATGTGCTTAACAAAGTCACAGCGCTGGAAGAAATGTACAATAACCCACATGCTGGCAGAGGATATTGCACAGGCGAGAACTTCTATCTTTGACAGAATTGCCTATCCATTAGGAAGGCTATGTTGGATTCTGAACGTTACGCACCTTCTAGGGGTAATATGAAGAGATCCAAGGCAGCACGTGCCTTACATGCCTAAAGTGCTATGCCAACCACTTTGTTAGAATCTGAATACTATGCACCTTCTAGGGGTAGTAGAAAGAAATCCAAGCAACACGCCCCTCGCGCGATTAATATGCTGTGCCAACAGCTAACTAAAGGCCCGCGTTGACAGTCACGTACACAGCCAATGGAAGGCTAAACAAAACTGGTCCAGGGGCTTTGATGCCTCGACCGATAAAATCTTGCTCTCACTTAAGCGCTCATGCGCACGATTCAAGCCAGGGGTACGTACTATTAAGATAGACTCATGCGAACAGTATTCCTGTAAGCATAGAAGGAGTCTACCTTATCAGCAACTCTCTAATAAGGACCTAAGCATGTCTCACGTGCAGGAACTAAGAAGAGAGAATTGATCTCCACATCCTCACTTCTGTATGTAGCTTCCCTGCGCACAAAAGGAATGCAGGAATGGAGACCTCAACAACTCCCCACAAGCATAAAGTGAGAGAGGGGTCTGTGACGCAGGACGTGTCTAAATCAAGACATAACTGTACCCAGATCACCATCAACTTTTGTTGTTGCCAAACAGCCACGTTGCTACCAAAGAGGCAGTCCGTCTTCCGATGAATGCAACGATGGCATCTAATAAAGAAGTAGATGAACTCCGTAGTGCTTTATGCAACATGGCACGGGGTTCTCCGATCTCGAGAAGCTTTCCAAGAATCCTTCTGTTTCGGCCAACAAGCCTAAAAAATGGCCTGGGGGTAGCAAGACGACGGTACCCAGTGTGGGTGTGTTCCAAAGCACACACTCCAAATCTAGGTCATTATCGCAAGGGGATGACACGTCAATTACAACATTAGCTGGGGGTGGCCAACCCTCTACCATTCATGACAATCCCGTATTCTAATCCGATGAGGGGCTGTATGAAACAAATGCCTCTGCAGGCGCATGTAACCAAAACATTGACGGTAGCAATTATAATAAGTCTAAGGATGATTGCAACCTACCGGTTTATTCTCAAGACGACGGGACTCAGGCGTCTGAGCCAAAGAACGAAAGATCCATCATCCCTTCTACCTATCCGGACATGATGTCCGTGTTCATTGCCGAAGGCGACAACGTGGAAGGCAGCGAAGGATCCAGTCAGCAGAAACGTGTAGAAGCCCTTGAGATGGGCCTAAATACGTTGAATAATACTATGAAAACCTTGGCTTTCATCGTCTTGGAGATCAAGAAGAAATTGACACCCACTCTCTCCGCTCCTACAAACCAAGACATGGGGACTAACGGCAGGTCCGATGTGCCTCACATCCTGAGCCAAGCAGTGCCCCGTCATCTGCTCCATCAACAATAGGACCTACCATGTCGAGTGAAGTACAACATGCCCTTAAAGAGTTGTATCCTTGCTATGATGTCAGAGAAAAGCGAGAATCACTCCAAAAGATGGAAATTCGGCAACCATTTCCTGTCGAATTGGATAATGTGATCTATCCTCCCAAATATAATCTGCAAATGCTTATGCCATACGATGCGAAGGAGTCTCCTCGTCGATACTTGAGGTACTTTACCTCACTAGTCAGGCATCTACCAAAGGACGACGCTCTGCTTACTAACATATTCGTAGGAGCTCTACTAGGGTGGCCAACGAATGGTTTTGTAGCATCCCGGACAAATACTTTTCATCCTTCGAAGACTTGAAGTGCCTATTCCTTAATCGATTCTATGCAAGAGGAATGGATATGATAATGTCGACTCTTATGGACATCGTCCAGAAGGAGAAGGAACTTGTACATGCGTACATTGAGCGCTTCTGCCATATAGACTTGAGGTTATCTCCTGGAATACCCGAGGCCATGCTTATGGACTCCTGCCGCAAAAATATTCTTTCAGCAATCAAATTGTGGCTCAATGCTCCTTGTATAGAGTGGATACCCTTTATTAAAGAGGCAGACGTTGCGAAAAGGAAAGCTCAAGACACGTAGCTATTGGGACTGAGTTTTCCATCACTCGAAGACAAAGGAAGGCGCTCATCTAGCAACAACCCCGCTCCCAAGGATGGTAAAGAGAAACAAGCCATGACCGTCAACATGTCCAAGGGTTCACTAATAATAAACCCTAAGCAGGCCGAAGCACAGAGGTTGAAAGAGACCTACTCCTTCAATGACAAAGACATACTAGAATTCTTTGATATGCTGACGAAGGATGGCAAGCTTCAGATCCTGCCTCCTAACCGTCCCGATAAAGTAGAAACAGTGGACAATCCAAAATACTGCCACTACCACCAGTTTGTTCACCATTTGACACGTGACTGCTACTTGTTGAAAAGACAGATCTAGCGCTTCATCGATGCCAAGGTCATCTCGCTTGACTACGAGGAAAAGAATGTTACTGCCAACATGGTCACTCTCGAGTTTGAAAGTTTTCCGAGAACAGAGGCCCAAGACGGAGTAGTCCCCATCCCGAAAGCAATGATGGAAGTAGTCAATCTTCCACCGGCCCGTAACAACGCTCAAGGCCTCAAACTATTTACAATGCTGCGAGGCAAAGTGATGTGGATCTACCATGATTTCATCCCAGACATGATGGTACTGTAGCGTACTCTATCAAGGAGAAGAAAGTTAAGTCATGTCGTATGGTTTCTACATCGGCTGATGACACTCTGGTTACCATTCGCTCGGCTCACCAGTGAGAAAAAAATTAGGCTCCAGAGGAGGAAACACCTCCATCTATTGTGGCCATCGCCCCAAATTCATCAAAAGTAGGCCCGTCTCAAGCCCCTACCAAAGACAAACAAGGGCAGAAGGAGGTTACCTTTGACAAACCTCTAATAAAAGACTTGGTAGTAGGGCTAATCAAACCCTATAATTTTGACATATTGGTGCAGCTGGCCAATACTCTGGTTTGACTGTCACTCTTCGAGATCCTCCGTCTCTCTAAAGAGACTCAAGATGCCTTCAGTGAAGCTGTACAGAATGCTGACTCCTTCCTCATCGAGGTGCAATTGTCCAAAGAGGACCCTGCTGCATGCCCATATTGTCATAGTGTGGTCGAGGTGACTCCTAACATCATCTTCACCCGACAGGATATGTTGCTGAAGAACAACCGCACAATAGGCCCATACAGGATATGTTGGTGCCATTAAGGTCGATCGCATCTACATCGACCATGGCTCATCTCTCAGCATCATCCTTCAGAGTTTACTCCAAGCTTTGGGGATCCTAACGCATCGACTGACTGCATCAAATACTATAATCAATGGCTTCAATGTTGGAAAGAGTGAGCCACTGGACAAGATTCTCCTGAAATGCCAAATAGGTAATCTATAGACTGACATAACTTGCTACGTCATTGATGCCCATATAAACTACAACATGCTAATAGGACGCCTATGGATTCATGAGTACATGATTGTGCCCTCCACTCTCCATTAATGCATGAAGTATGTAGCCAGCGACGGGACCATCAAAATTGAGTTTGTTGACATTGACCCATTCCGAGGACTCAAAGTATACTGTACAGATGTTGAGCTGTATAAGTCAATCCCATGGGATGATGATGCCAATGATGTCAACGATGAGGCTGATACTATATCAAAAAATGTAGCTATCACGGAAGAACCATTGAGGGTTCGATTGAAGGGAAAATCTTCTAAAACATCAGCTACTCTTATCATCAAGATGTTAGGCAAGGCTCCGACTCGGTCGCCCTTGACAATATCAGCCGTTATCCAGGAGCCTATACAAATAAGGCTTCCCCGGAAGGCCCCAAGGCCAACTCTAATGTCGAAGGAACCTTCGACTACACCTCCCTTGGTAGTCAAGTTGAAGCAAAAACCTCCTCCACCTACTCCCGTAATAGCCCTAGTGCTCACAGATGAAGAGTTGGGAGACTACGTATGTGCCGATACTGAGATGCCCTCTTTAGATGATGATGTAACCTCAGGATAAAATTTCGTATTTCATTAATAGGAAGTTGTCTTTGAATTACTCTTGTATGTATTGGAACACTAGGTATTTTTTAGACAACGCTCTATATATGTTACAAACACAAGTGACAACCGCTAGTCTCGCAAGCCGAGTTATCCCTCCTCAAGGCGCCTACTTCTTAGTTTCAGCAAGGAAGAAGGAGGAGGAATCCATCAACTCCGGTCGATAGGAGCATCATTAGCTGCTGGCCTCGGCAGAACCAGAACCTGATAATGGCAAGATGTAACTCTACCATTACACTACTCAAGCCAAACACCTTATCCAGAAGATGGGCTACGACTTGAATAGCAGCAGAGGGATGAACTTTGGCAAATGCCGACGCCTTCCCTTATGACCTCGTCCTCCAAAAGAAAAGTTCCAAAATTACTACCAACGTACCCGCCTGGGGTTAGATTACGTTATACCGACAATAACTTCGGAGAGCTCAGAGTCGGAGGTCTTGATGGATTCACACCCTTCCGATTGCTCAACTGGAACTCTGATACCAGTATCGGCCAAACCTTTAAGAAGATATTATCCGTCAATATGGTCTCTACAGATTCCCAGTCGAGAAGAAAGGCCAAATACTTGAATTCTTTGAAGATGAACCCTGGGCTCAATGCTTGGCATTCCAATAGGAATGGCGCTTCGAACAACGTAAACCTCCTACAGAAGATAAAGTCGTCCAAGTCGAGCTAGGAGATGAGGCTTCCCTAAAATCCATCTTCATCAGCAAAAGCTTGACGAAAGAAGATAAGGAATCTCTGATACAGCTTATCTGAGAATACATTGATGTCTTTTCTTAGAGCTATAAGGACATCCCGGGTTTAGACCCGTAAGTCGCCATGTACCATCTCAACATCTTACCCGACGCCAAGTCAGTCAAACAGCAACAACGTCATTTCTGTCCCAATGTCATAGATGCTATTGAGAAAGAAATCGACAAACTCATATAGAGTAGCTTCATTCGCGAAGAGCAACACCCAGAATGGATGGCCAACATTGTCCCAGTCACTAAGAAGAACAAGAAAATTCGGGTCTGTATAGGCTTCAGGGATCTCAACTTAGCATGTCAAAAAGATAAGTTTTCCCTCCCGATCACTGACGTGATGATTGACAACACATGTGGCTTTGAGTGCATGTCCTTCTTGGATGGTTTCTCAGGCTACAACCAGATCAAAATATTCCCCGAAGACGAGAAGCATACTTCGTTTTGGACTCCAAAAGGGATATACTATTACACAGTGATGCCCTTCGGGTTGAAGAGTATGGAGCAACATACCAGCGGGCTATGAGCACCATATTTTGTAAGCACCTCTGAAAGACGATAGAATCTTACGTTGATGACATTACCATCAAGAGCAAAAGAAATTTAGTCATTTGGATGACTTAAGGACGGTATTCGACTTGATGCGGACACATCAACTAAAGATAAAACCATGTCTTTCCTGGGAGTCTCTAGTGGCAAGTTCTTGGGCTTCATTATCACAATCAAGGGTATTTATATTGACCCTGGGTAAACTAAGACAATATTGGACATGGCTCTCTCAAAGAATCTCCGTGAGCTTCGAGGCCTATATGGAGGCCTGGCATATATGACGGTTTATAGCAAATCTCACTCATCGATGTCATCCCTATACCAAACTGATGAAGAAAGAGGTTTCTCATGTATGGACCAAAGAATACCAGCACACATTCGATGACATCAAAAAGTACCTCACTACTCCTCCAGTACTAGTACGTAGCACCGGTCGTAGGGAGACCCTTCATGCTATACGTCCGAGCCATGGACCATTCTTTCGGTGCTTTGCTAGCCTATAAAAGCAATGAAGGCCATGAACAGATGATCTACTATCTCAGCATGACCATGATTGAGGCCGAGTATCGGTATAATCCTGTGGAGAAGGACTGTCTTGCTCTGTTCTTTACCGTCCAGAAGACACAACATTACGTGATCGGACAGACAATCTATGTCATCTTTCGAGTCAACCCCCTCAGGGTCCTCATGACCAAGCCAGGGGCCTTAAACTCGTGATTGGCCATATGGGCAATACTTTTGACTCCTCATGACATGGTATTTGTCCCACAAAAGGTAGTTAAAGCCCAAGCATAAGCCGACTTCTTGGCAGCACATCCTATGCCAGAGACATCGAAGATCTATGACGACATTCTCGATGAAGTCCTAGAGTCCAATGCCATCTTAGATAACTCGGTTTGTCGTCTGTTCTTTGACGACGCTTCAAGAATGTGACCCAAAGGCGAGATCATCGCAGGGGTCAAAGTCGTTATGATCACCCCCGATGGCTTGGTCATCTACAATGCATATTCTCTCATGGAGTCGTGCACCAATAACGTTGCTGAGTATAATGCTCTCATCATCAGACTCTATCACACTCACTTTTTCTAATTAGGGGTATTTTAGTCATTATGTCTTATTTTGATTTTATTAATTTATTAATTAAATTGATTGTTGTGTATCTTTGATTGATGTTTTTGGTAGTAGAAGGTGGTATAACCTTAGTCAACCCCGAGTAGAAGACGTACCATGTGATTAGAATTATTTTTTGCCATTTAGATTTTGTTTTAGAGCCATTGTCCAATTTAGGAAACTTTTAATTCATTTTTTAAGCTATTTTTCATAAAACCTTTTAGCCTTTTTGCCAATGGAACTTTTTAGCAACTTGAGGAGTGTTAGCCCATGACCAAACCCTAACCCTAATATCCCTCATGCTTGGTCGGCCACAACAGCAGCCCCCCCTCTTATTGTGTAGAAAACCTAGTTGCCTTCACTAGTTCAAACCCTAATTTTTCTTCTTCTCCTCCAAAGTCCCATTTTCTCGTTTTTTACCCAAATCCTTCCAAACAAAGTGCATTGCGACCGTTAGGAGGAGAGAAACCTGCTGGAGACTTGCCAGTGAGGGATCGAAGGCGTTTGACCGGAGAAAAGCAGCATCGACGTGTTTGGAGGCTTGTTTCATTGAATTTTGACACTCAATAGGTAAATCTCTCTAAACACTTGTTAATTTTGTTTTATCTTCGTAGATGCATCCAAATAGGTACCTCCGACCTGTGTATGAAGTTTGGTAGGTTTGTGATTTAGTTTGATAGTCGTATTTGACACGTGTCGGTCCATTGTAACACGTGTTCGACGAAATGCTACTTAGAATCGAAAGTTAGTATTTTTCGATTCTGTTTTCACAAATTCGACACGATTTCAGTATCCAAATCGGATACGGACACGCGTGCACGAGGCCCATGCACGGCCCCGTGTATGCCCTGTTGTTTGAGCATCGTAACTCGACACACAGGGCTCCGTTTTGCGTGAAATTTTATGGATACGTGGGGGCAACCTTTGCCCATGTGCTCGTAAAATTTCATGATGTTTCGTTGAGCGTGCGCGGAGAAATCTGACGCGCACGGTTCATCCAGTACTGTGCATGTGGCTGAAAATTGTCGCTGACACGGCATTCGTACGCGAACACGACACATCGAGGACCCATTCCAGGAGCACAAGCATGAAGCCCTATATCGAGGCTACCAAGGGACTAGATCTCGAGACACAGTGTGGCTCGAATCGTGAGCCACGGGGCTCGACACGCGCACACTAGGCCACACGCGCGCGCACAGTCGCATGGGTTCGCGTGCCCTGTCTAACGTGGACGTGACGTGGTGTCCTGTCAGTGTGTCCTAGACCTAGACCTGGACCCCACCTAGCTATGTGCATGAGCACAAGGCTTTTTGTTGTGCGTGTGGTGCTCAATCGGGCAAAACGCACGTGCACATACACTTGTCAATGCACGTGTATCCGGTTCTCTCCGATACGCACTCTGTGGACATGATACGGACACGGGTTCGACTCCGTGAGTACCTAAGCATGTCACGCACATAGACACCTTCATGTTTGCCAAGTTTTTACGAGTTCTAGTTGAGTATTTTGTATTTTGGGCTTTCAGTTGGGTTTCGAGTTTCGACTTATACCTATAATTGAGTTTTTTTGTTATATTTCGATTTTCTGAGAATTAACTCAGATTTTCTAAGTTTAAATGAGGTTAGGTAGGTTCTGGACTTGTGGGTATTAGTCTCTAACTTTACATCCAAATATTTCTACCATATATGATATATATATCCTCTTTTGTTATTTCTATTTATAAGTAATATATATATATATATATATATATAAAAATATATATATATATATATATATATTAAACCAACCACCCATTTTATTTATGAAGGCCGAAAAAGCCGAGCCTATATAAGTATACCATAAGGCGCAAAATGCTGAAGCCTATACACGTATACTGACAAAAGATTAGAAAAATGGAAACCAAAACGGCTAAGCCGGGGAGAGAAGAGAGTTCTAGAGGACCGTCTGGCTGTGCGAACGGAGGGACCTCTGTTTGTGGCACTGACAAATGGTCTCCCAAATTAGTTGCTCTGCGGAGTACTGGTGGTCTTCGTATCTCGCCTTGTCGTAATTTTTTCAGATAACCCACGTGGCAGCGGCAGCTACGATCTGGTGGACATGGGACGTGGGGGCCCAGGTCGCCATGAGGTCATGGAAGTTGTCGCCCCCATAATGCATTCTACAATACTGGGAAAGTACTCTCCAGACGTCAACCGGGAGGTCCCCTTGGTTGAGGATGTGGTTGACAGTTTCTGATTGGCTATTTGAGCAGCATGTGCATGCTGATGCAAGGCTAAAGCCGATAGTGTTGAGAGTGTCATCAGTGGAAAGGATATTGCGTAGGGCTCTCCAAATGAGGAAGGACCACTTCTTGGGATTGCATGACTGCCAGAAGGATGAAATGGTGGGAGATGTCGTAGCATTGCCAAGTATCACTCACCTGGCCGATCTAATCGAGAATGCACCAGCGACTGCGGGTGACCATTCGAGCTTATCTTCCTCAGATCCAATCGTCAGTCCACGACGGCGGATGCAATCGACCGCCTCCGACCTGGCCCAAACCCGGATCTTGTTCCAATTCCAGTTGTTATCGAATGGGTCCTACAAGTCCTTGATTGTGCTGTTTCTAGGGGCATTTGAAAGGTTGGGATACAAGATGTCTCCCATCCAGTATTCTAAAAATGGCGATGAATTGTCGTTGCCCACCTGGAGGCGAATCGCTAGTTCGGCAAGAGACCGCGCGATGAGAATGCGACGTCAAGCCACAAAGGATCTACTGTTAGAGATGGCCGTCGACGGGTGGATGTGTTTGAAGTATCTGGCCTTCATGACCCTGGTCTATAAGTTCTGACTCGTGCGAAGCATCCACCACAGTTTCATCGAAAAGGCATTAATGATGTGGGAAAGTTTGGTGAAGCCCAGCCCCCCTTCCCTGGTAGGATGAGCCATGGTGTCCCAACTAACCCAATGGTTCTTGTCATTGTCGCCGCTGTGCCCCCATAGAAAGTTGCTGAAGATACTCTCGATGGAAGAAAGAACTTTCTTGGGGGGGAGCACGTCGCGAGGGTGTAGATGGGAATGGATGTGAGGATATGATTGATGAGGGTCATCTTGCATCCTGGGGATAGGGTAGCATTATGCCAGCCCTTGAGTTTTTTCCTGATATGATTGATCATATTCTTGAAAATACCGACATTTGATTTACTGTACACGAGGGGGCATCCAAGGTAGTGGAGTAGAGAATGCTTGATGGGGAAGGAGGTGGTGTTGGAGAGGCTGGCTGCTTGCTCTTTCTTGATTTTGTGATAGGTGTAGATAAAACTTTTGTCCGGGTTGACCTTCTGGTCCGAGCACCCGGCGTGTCTCTAAAGCGTATTATAGACTACTTCCACCGACCCAGCATCCTAGAAGAGAAAAAGAGGATATCGTCAGCGAAAGCCAGGTTGGTGATGATCGGGCAACCGCTGGCGGTATGATAGTGCTGGAAGTTGGGGGTGGTAGCCATTTTATTAAGGTTTCTGCTCAGAGCATCCATCGTAATGATGAAGATGGCAGAAGATAGAGGGTCTCCTTGCCTAACCCTGTGACTCAATTTGAAGAAGCCGTCCGTCTGATCGTTGATAACCATGGAGAACCATGAGTTGCTGATCGATCTCCACACGATGTTGGTCCAGGTTTCAGAAAATTCGAAGGCACTGAAGACCTAAATCATGAATTGCCAATCCAGTCCGTCGTAAGCATTCTCCATGTCCAATTTAATGGCGATGTTGCCCCCTCTTGCTGGGAGCTTTATGCAGGTAATTAACTCTTGGGCCAACATGATGTTATCATAGAAATTTCTCCCCTGGACAAAATCGCTCTGCTCCTCGGAGATGATCTTAGAAAGGAGGCCAGCCATGTGGGAGGCGATGATCTTGGATATGATCTTGTTGGTGAAGATACAAAGACTGATGGGGCGAAAGTCTCGGAATATCTCTGGGTTGTCTTTCTTCAGGATGAGGATCAGATTGGTGCCCGAGATGACTCGAGGATAGGTAGCTCCCTGGAGGAAAGCGGAGATCGTATTGTGGATGTCCACCTTGATGATGTCCCAGCATGTGCAGAAGAAAACCCCCAAAAATCTGTCTGGTTCGGGCGCATTATGTTCGTTAAGGGCCAAGACAGCCTTGTTCACCTCTTCCTTAGAAGGGGGCTTTTCGAGCCGGATATTGTCTGTGTCGTTAATAAGGTAGGGAACCTCGTCCAGGAAGGTGTTATCTTTGAGGACCGTATCCTTGGAGAACAGACGGGAATAAAAATTAGCGGCCGCCACTTGGATACCCTTTTGATCGCTGATACCGGTCCCATTGTCGTCGACTATCTGATGGAGAGTTAGTTCTTGTCTGCGACCATTGACACAGGCGTGGAAGTAGCTCGAGTTTTTTTCCCCTTCGCTGTCCCATTTAAGCCTCGATTTCTGCTTCCAAAAATTGGTCTCGACTTTCAGTCTGAATTTGAGGATAGCTTTGGTGAGGTTCAGGACATTCCTGGTCTCTGGGGAACAATCGTTCATGTACTTGGCTTCAGCACGAGTGATGGCATCCTCAGCCTCGTGATTGGCTTGAAAAAATTCTTCATAAGCTTGCTTGCTCCAGGCTGCTGGGGCTCTCCTCGTGGCCTTGAGCTTGTTGTCCACCCGGGTGAGAGGTTCAGGGGAGTCCATGCTGTTCTAAGCTTCCGTGACAACGACCAAGAATTGGGGGTTCTAGCTCCAGAAGTCCAAGAAGTGGAAAACCTTTTTGGACTGGCTGGATATGCTGGTAATTCCAACTAGCAGGGGAACATGGTCAGATTCGGTGGCATTAAGGTGAGATAGCTTGGAGGTGGTCCCCATGCCTTGCCAGTAGGCGTTCGTTAGGGCCATGTCGAGGCGGAAGTATTGACGTCGGTCGCCATTCTGCATGTTGCACCAGGTGAAGGCATTGCCAGTGAACGGAAGAGAGGTGAGGTGGGAATTGAAGATGAAGTTGTTGAAGTCTTGCATGGCAGAATGAGGAGGAGGGCGGCCGCCGGTCTTCTTTTCTCTACAAGTGATCGCATTAAAGTCCCCTATGCAAAGCCACAGGAGAATATGGTGGTGTTGGTGGATATCCAGGAGGTCATTCCAGAGGTGTTTGTGCTCCGCGATGTCACAGCTGTCATGAACCGCAGAAAGGATCGCGCGCTTGGGGATCAAAGGATGTTCAATCCAACAAGAAATGGCTTGCCTGGTTTCTTGGATGACTACGATTTTGATAGCCTTGGGGCAGAGGATCCAAATGTCGTCTCTGCCTGCAATGGTCGAATGAAAGCCTAACTGCAGTTGAATGGATTTGAGTCTCTTGTATGGGATTTTGGGTTCATGGATGATGAAGATGTCGATATTATGAGTCTTCTTAAGGCTGGGGATTCTCCTCATAGTAGGTTTATTTGCCAGACCGTGAACATTCTAGGAGAGAATGTTCAGTATTAATGGAGCTTGGGAGGTTGGTTGGCCTGCTTTGCTGCATACCTGGTGTGCATGGTCAGGAACTTTGTGACCCCTTTCTTATCGGATTTCCCGGTTGTGGTGGATGCTTCCCCCGTCGTTTTGGTGGATATGTCAAGGATGGAGTCCTCGGAGTGATTGTGGACGGTATCTTTGGGGGTGCGACTGATTCTCCAGCGGAGTCGAGGTCGGCTTCCTCCGGTGGGAAGAGAAGGGAGTCGTCAGAGATGCCGATCTAGTCACCTTCCGACTGTAGGGGGAATCTAGCAGCAAGGACCTGAAGACCTCTAAGGGCCTACTCTGGCCCTAGAATGGCAAGGGTGTCTATGGCGTCGACTCTGTTGAGGGTTTGGTGGTCTGTGGCGTTGGGAGGTTCTTGGAAGGTCTCCCCTTCGTCCTCTGCAGGGGGGTTACTGAGGTCCTCAGAGTCCGGTCCAGGGGCTATGACTGAGTCTGCAGGAAAGGCTATCTCCTGGGAGTATTCGGCCGCTTCGGAAAGGAGTGCGTTGAACTGGTTGGAAAGGGGTAGGTTTGGTGGGTGGTAGGGGATCACCTCTTTGTCCGAGGAGGTGCCTCTGCCGGATTTGCCTTCATTGGAGTTGAATCTGGTATGGGAGTTCGGTAGAGGAAGCAGGAGGGTTGGACAGGATTTTGAGGCTGGTTCCCTTTGGGGTGAGTTTATTTCCGCTCCGGTTTCTTCTTAAGCTCATGATGGAGACGGAAGCAATGCTTTGAGAGGTGATCGCATAGATGGCAGTATGAGCAGAAGATAATATGATTATCGTAGATGACACCCTATATAGGGGTACGAGAAGTGGGTACGTCCAGCCTATGCCGCAGTGTCGGCGGTAGAATGCTGTCCTAGGTCAATCATCTAACAATATAAAAGTACCTGTACAGTTTATACTCCACGAATGGAGGTGACAAACAGAATACAATCTCAATCATATCTAGGTAGAAGAATGAAAGATAGATAGATAGACAGTAACTCAAAGAGAACAGTAGAATAGATGAAATAAGTCCAAGTGTCTAGGATAACATAACATCAGAATGTCAACTCATAATACAATAAGTCTAAGAGTCTATATATCTCAACATCTCAAAATACAACTCAGATGTGAGGCAAAATGATAATACAGAAAAGACTGTCTAGCTAAACTAGCCTAGACTACTGGGGCAACATCCTCAGCTGTAGGTGGATCCTGCTGAGGGTCCACAACATAAGTATCACCTAGTCATGCTCCATAATAGGTAGACACCAGGGCCTCATCCTCATTATCTGTAATATTTTCAACAGGTCCAGTCAGGACAGGAACGAGCACAATACATCTCACGCAGTTCATATCAGGTTAGGAAATACGATACAGGCAATAGAGTAAGATACAGGAAATGTTGAAAGGAAATATACGCTGTAAAAGAGATAGCTGTAATGAAATATCTACTGTATATAGAGAACTGTAAGTGACTAGTGATGTAGAGTACAAGATAGTCATGTGAATGGCTAGAATTTATACATGATTACACTACTGAGTTTGTACATGATTACACTACTTTGGAATTATTCACATGTCTACTTCTACTCCCCCGTTTTCCCAATCAATACACAAGGATCTAGACAAGTTACGTTATTATACATTATTACTTCATATGAGGCTCATAAATGAGTATACGTGAAGTTATACATGAAGGCTCAGTGAACATGAGAGTACATGATCACATGAGTATACATGTATGATGGAAGCACAGGAGTACATGATGAAAGTGAAACACACGTAACATGAAGTACCCGATGCTCTCGAGGGGATAACATCTCATGTAAAGATCCATATAGTACCAATCTGTGTTACCAACGTGACAGCATCAAGTAAAGTAATCTAGAGCGAGAAGTAAAGCCTGAACAAGTATGAAACGGTCAGAGAATGTACTCGCCTGATAACTGAATGTCTGAAGAGGATATACTGCCTGAGGAGAGGTGTCTGGCTCCTAATCAGAGCAATTCAAGTCATAATGTATCCACAATGGTAAAAATAGAGTATACAATGCATACTACATAATTCTAGGTCAATCTGGTCAAAAGTCAACTCTTGGTCAACTCAACAGTCAAACTAGGTCACAGAAAGTCATACTAGGTCACAGGAAGTCATACTAGGTCAATTAGAGTCAAACAAGGTCAAACAAGTCAAGGTTAGTCAAATCTAGGTTAAAGTCAACTCTTGGTCAACATTCTAATCAAACTAGTCAAATACTAGTCAACATGATCAATCTGGGTCAAGTCTAGGTCAAACTTAGACCAACTAAGGTATTGGTCAAACAAAGACTAGTCAGTAAGGTAATTAGGTCAAACAAAGACTAGTCAGTAAGGTAATTAGGTCAAACAAAGACTAGTCAATAAGGTAATTGGGTCAAACATGGTCAAACTAGTTAAACTAGTCATTTTTAGGTCAATTAGGTCATGGTTTGACCAATAGTTGACTTTAGTCAACTATGGTCAACATTTTGGTCAACCTAGGTCTAGTAGGCCTAATGGTCTAACCAAACTCATTGGCCATAGGCCATAGGCTAGTTACTAGGTTCCATAGGCTAATACCATATAGGTATCTACCTTATACAATATATATATATGACTTACATACATATATATATAATATACTACTTAGGCCTATAGGCTATGTGTCATAGGTTTCTATA
This sequence comes from Iris pallida, assembly GCA_029216955.1. Taxonomy (NCBI): domain Eukaryota; kingdom Viridiplantae; phylum Streptophyta; class Magnoliopsida; order Asparagales; family Iridaceae; genus Iris; species Iris pallida. The sequence continues at coordinate 10,377,626 of JANAVB010013999.1, read as the reverse complement.
TAAACCTATATCTAGAAGGTCATTTATATATATAGATATCTATATATATAGATATACAAAAGTCTATCTACTACATATATATAACAATATATGTATACCCTATATATATAATACCAATCATTCTCACATATATACATAATGTATATACATATATAAATAGCTAACATATATACATATATATACATTTTCATATATATATATATATATATAAGCCCATAAATGTATACCTTCAACTATATATATACCAATATATATAGTTGTATATAATATAACATATATATATATATATAACATATATATATATATAGAGGGAAATAGAGAGAGAGATGTGAGAGAGTGAAAGAGAGAATTAGAGAGAGAGTGAAGGAGAAAACAGTGAGAGAGAGGGACTTAGATGACACAGGAAAGGGGGGGTTCCAGTTTTCCTGGAACCAGGAATCCAGTCCCTACACAACACACACAATGCACACACACACACCTACATTATACATACATATATACACATGTATATACATGTATACACCCTAAAATCCTACCTACACACTCACATACACATATACTTTCTATACATACACTAAAAATACACATATACATGCATAAATCATAATAAAAATAGATTTGAATCTCGATTTGAAAAACTGGGAAATAACCCAAATCTGGAATTATGGCACTGTGTATAGGTAACATAGGTAAACCTAAATACACACGCTAAACCGAGCTAAGACTCGAACCTAAAGGTTGGTAAGTGATGTCCCAAGTGTCCTCTAGTGTCTAGGGGGCCTGACACGACACCACGACACGAAATAATATGTCCAAATACTCAAAAACCCAATCGGGTAAATCCTGATACGCACACGCGTACACAGCGTCGTGCACGCGTTCCTCACGCTCGTGGACACACTACGAGATAGGACACGTCTCGTGGTCATGCACACGTGTAGCCCACACATAGGGCTACACGATCCGAATACTGACATGTGTCCACGACACTCCTGGACACGATACGAAACCCGTATCAGTCGTGAAAAACACGACTGATACACACGTTCAGACTGCGTCGTGCACGCGGTTGCACGTTTCGTGCTCGTGACACAGGACACGACATATCTCGTGGTCGTGTCCTCGTGTTCGCCACTTGAAGGGCTACACGCTCGTGTCACCACGAGGTGTCCTCGACTCGTGTCCACGCGATACGAAGGCCGTGTCTAAGTCGAATTTTCGACTGAAACGCGTGCGTGCACAGCAGTGCGTGTCCAGTACGAGTGAGATTTCTCGCTCGACATGACACAAGAAGTTGTGAGATTTTGGGGGCATGTTTGCAGACATTGCCCCCTCGTGTCTACCAATTTTGGCGTGTCCACGTGCTCTGTGCAGTGAGCACGAAGGGTGTGGTAGCAGGGCACTGTGTAGTGTATCGTGCAGTGAGTTCGTGTCCGTTTTGGACACGGACACAGCACGAAAACGTGCTCAGTCAACTAGGTCTGTGACCTATAAGTCTAGGGCTACACAAAAATGTAATTTGTTTTGGAAAAACACAAAAACCAATCCTTTGTGGCATTTCATCAAACAAGGGTTTATAGCCTAGGATACGTGTCCGATACGGACACCAAACCAACTCTAATTTTCACCAAACTTGACCCACAGTTATGGTAGTCCTATATGCATGCATTTATGAAGAAAAATCAGAATAGTAACTAGGTTTGAGGGCATTTACCTATTTGTGCAATTCCAAGGAAAAATCAATAAAGAGGGGGGGTGTGTGTCCTTCAACTTGGTGATGCCCAAAGCTCATAAATCCTTGCTAGCAAGCCCTAACTAGTATCCTCTAGTGTAGGGGAGTCCAATGCAAAAGACTAGACCCAATTTGGATCAAAAATGATCAAGTTATGGTTTTGTGAGGGAATGGAAATTTCTAGGTTTTTAATTCATGTAAAATGATCATGAATGAGTGTGATGGGGTTATATAGGAAGGGGGTAGTGTTTGGCTGCCATGGGGGTAGGGAGAGTGTCCTACCACCTTGCAAACTTAGCCCCTAAGTCTTTGACTAAGGGGTTAGATATTTAGGTTCTAAAATATCTAAAAAGTAAAATATCTAGATATTTATCTAACTAGATATTTATACATAAAGCTAATATCTAACATTAGTCTTCTAGGTTAGTTGCTAACCCCTAGATTAGTGCTAAACTAGGTTAGGGACTAACATGACACTAATCAATAATTAAATAATAATAAAAACACATAAATCCAAATAATTCCAAATAAATCCTAGAAAATTACCAAAATACCCTTTAGGCTAAAAAGTCCTAATTTGATGTTCTAAACCTATGGCTAGGCTCACATGATCATGGTTAGTCTCTAGGTTATGAAATCTCTAGGGTTTACACTAGGGTTATACTAGTAAAGTCACAAAGTCATAAGTCGTGACTTAGAAAATAGTTTTAAATAACTAAAAATCACCAAAAATCATATCATGACTATAATACCATTAATAAATAATAAAAATAATAATTTTTCAAAAATACCCCAATTTCAGAAAACTGGGTGTTACAAGTCTACCCACCTTAAAATAATTTCGTCCTCGAAATTTAGATGGTCGTACTCCTCCTTGGTCAAACCTCCAACAATCAGGGACGAAGCCACTACCTAGCAACATGCAAGGTCAACAAGCAAAATATGGATAGTAGACCTATACTGGGTCATGTCTAAAAATTGGCTGGCAGTTTTAGGTCATAAGGTGTCCTTAATCCAAATCGAAATCAAAAGTAACTCTATGGGGTAAATCAGGATGGAGTCTCGGGTCAGGAAAATCGTACTAAGCAAATGAAGCACACGATGGTATGCCTGAGTGGGACACTAAGGTCATGGGTGTAGAGTGTCATGTCTAGGTCATGTATACGAAGTCAGTTTTGAGAAAACAACTAGTCTTGTGCTCCTAACTTAAAAGTCACGGTAATGTGCCTACGATGATCACAACTTAGAGTGGGTAAGGTCTATGGCCTAAATTGAACCAAAAATCGTGATGAAATAGTGGTACCAGGGGGACAGGTTAAATGGGACAGTCTGTGGTCGCATCTAGGTGCACTAGTCATTCTAGATCAATACTGTCCTATGGTATCAAAACGTACAAGCAATCTAAGGTGTCCTAATTGGGGAGGTAAAGGAACGACAATCATCAAGGCTATAGGACCGTCTACCATCCTATATGAAAATTGGTTATTAACAAGTAAGTGAGAAATCATTAAAAGTTACTATTCCATAAAGTGGTAAAAGAAAATTAAAAATTTAGGCACAACAATCAAAAATAGATTTTAGTCTTGACACGATCTAAGTTGATCAATTTCAGGATAATCAAGATTTGGGCAAGATGGGAGATTAATGAAATCAAGTATGAGCACGAGCATCCAATAATGAAGATCCAGGTCATGATTAAATTTAATTTAACTTGATACGAATACGAGGTTCATAGGCGATAAAATAATTCCAAGGAGAATTGTCAAGGCTATTGCGGATAAGATTCTAGGGCAAATTTAACTATGTCTCCATCCACGTAGATTAATATATAAAAAAGCGAACCAAAACGCAATAGGTTGATCAGACCATCATGCGCCGGTTCTGATTAGATAATATGTTAGTGGGTGTACACCCAATAAAATATATCATGATCAAGCTCGAAAAGGATAAGCTTGTAAAACTAAGGATAAATTTATAGCATAAGATATAAGTAAGGATGGAAATGATGAAAGAAGATACATAGTCCAAGATCCTTAACCAATCGGGTCAAGCATTCAAGGTAAGGTACAAGGTTAAGTATTCAAGGATTCAAGCAGAACACCATCACATGCCAGGTCGAAAGAATTGAGCCAAGGTGGATCTCTAATTGAAATAAGAATTAATTTAGTATCATGGTAGAGGTTATAGTTTAGCCATTTGACCAGAAAATCATATCAAGAAAATAGAGTACAAGGAGACAGGTTTTAGTGGGACATGGAATACCTAGATGAAGGTAGGCTAGTCTTGGTCTTACATGTGAAATTTGTTGGGAGGTAACAGCTAGTATTATACTCTAAATATCTAAGTCATGGTAAAGGACGTCCAATGATCTAGAATAGAAAGTGGGAGTTCAAGACGTGATAATTGATGCAAAAATTAAAGTAGATCAAATTAACCCATAGAATAAAATTAATTAGGAATCTAGTAAATAATTTAGGAACACAGTCCTAGGGATAGATAGGCTACTAGATGAATATAGTTAGGGTTCGATAAATCAAAGGTCAAGGTTAGAAGGTCTCAATAAGGTCTTGATTTCAGGAAATGTCGAGTAAGTCAGGTTTGGGATACAGTCACATAGTTTGGTAGAAAGAGTTTAAGTAAGATACAGAAAATAGAGGGGACAGTTCATTTCAAAGGAAAGCAATTAGCAAGAGAATTAGATGGCAAGAAACAGATGAGAGTTTTCTTATAAATGTGATTGAGTATCTTAAAATAAAATATATTAATCTAACACAAAGAAATTAAAATCAACAACTACAAAAATTTTAAAATCATCTACTAATACCAGGATTCAAAGTTCTACAGTGAATCCTCCAAAATCAAATTCAATCAAGGGAAAAGGAGTTTAAATCGTAATTCAAATGAGATTCTCAAGGGTCATCCCAGGAATCTCTCAAGATATCCTAACAATGATTGAGTATCCTCTCTCACTAAGCCTATTCCTCAAATCCTATCGCAAGCTGTAGTGATACTCTAGTTCGAATATCACTACATAAACTCGACCTGCATGAGCCACCACTAAAAACTTGTCACGACCCGCACCTTGTATAGGGGCACGAGAAGTGGGTACGTCCAGCCTACGCCGCAGTGTCGGCGGTAGAACGCTGTCCTAGGTCAATCATCTAACAATATAAAAGTACCTGTACAGTTTATACTCTCCGAATGGAGGTGACAAACAGAATACAATCTCAATCACATCTAGGTAGAAGAATGAAAGATAGATAGATAGACAGTAACTCAAAGAGAACAGTAGAATAGATGAAATAAGTCCAAGTGTCTAGAATAACATAACATCAGAATGTCAACTCATAATACAATAAGTCTAAGAGTCTATATATCTCAACATCTCAAAATACAACTCAGATGTGAGGCAAAATGATAATACAGAAAAGTCTGTCTAGCTAAACTAGCCTAGACTACTGGGGCAACATCCTCAGCTGTAGGTGGATCCTGCTAAGGGTCCACAACATAAGTATCACCTAGTCCTGCTCCATAATAGGTAGACACCAGGGCCTCATCCTCATCCTCTGTAATATTTTCAACAGGTCCAGTCAGGACAGGAATGAGCACAACACATCTCACGCAGTTCATATCAGGTTAGGAAATACGATACAGGCAATAGAGTAAGATACAGAAAATGCTGAAAGGAAATATACGCTGTAAAAGAGATAGCTGTAATGAAATATCTACTGTATAGAGAACTGTAAGTGACTAGTGATGTAGAGTACAAGATAGGCATATGAATGGCTAGAATTTATACATGATTACACTACTGAGTTTGTACATGATTACACTACTTTGGAATTATTCACATGTCTACTTCTACTTCGCCGTTTCCTCAATCAATACACAAGGATCTAGACAAGTTACGTTATTATACATGATTACTTCACATGAGGCTCATAAATGAGTATACGTGAAATTATACATGAGGGCTCAGTGAACATGAGAATACATGATCACATGAGTATACATACATGATAGAAGCACAGGAGTACATGATGAAAGTAAAACACACGTAACATGAAGTACCCGATGCTCCCGAGGGGGATAACATCTCATGTAAAGATCCATATAGTACCAATCCGTGTTACCAACGTGACAGCATCAAGTAAAGTAATCTAGAGCGAGAAGTAAAGCCTGAGCAAGTATGAAACGGTCAGAGAATGTACTCGCCTGATAACTGAATGTCTGAAGAGGATATACTGCCTGAGGAGAGGTGTCTGGCTCCTAATCAGAGCAATTCAAGTCATAATGTATCCACAATGGTAAAAATAGAGTATACAATGCATACTACATGATTCTAGGTCAATCTGGTCAAAAGTTAACTCTTGGTCAACTCAACAGTCAAACTAGGTCACAGGAAGTCATACTAGGTCACAGGAAGTCATACTAGGTCAATTAGAGTCAAACAAGGTCAAACAAGTCAAGGTTAGTCAAATCTAGGTTAAAGTCAACTCTTAGTCAACATTCTAATCAAACTAGTTAAATACTAGTCAACATGATCAATCTGGGTCAAGTCTAGGTCAAACTTAGACCAACTAAGGTATTGGTCAAACAAAGACTAGTCAGTAAGGTAATTAGGTCAAACAAAGACTAGTCAGTAAGGTAATTAGGTCAAACAAAGACTAGTCAATAAGGTAATTAGGTCAAATATGGTCAAACTAGTTAAACTAGTCATTTTTAGGTCAATTAGGTCATGGTTTGACCAATAGTTGACTTTAGTCAACCATGGTCAACATTTTGGTCAACCTAGGTCTAGTAGGCCTAATGGTCTATCCTAACTCATTGGCCATAGGCCATAGGCTAGTAACTAGGTTCCATAGGCTAATACCATATAGGTATCTACCTTATACAATATATATATATATGACTTACATACATATATATATAATATACTACTTAGGCCGATAGGCTATGTGTCATAGGTTTCTATATAAACCTATATCTAGAAGGTCATTTATATATATATATATATATATCTATATATATAGATATACAAAAGTCTATCTACTACATATATATATCAATATATGTATACCCTATATATATAATACCAATCATTCTCACATATATACATAATATATATACATATATAAATAGCTAACATATATACATATATATACATTTTCATATATATATATATATATATATATATATATATATATATATATATATATATATATATATATATATATATATATATATAAGCCCATAAATGTATACCCTCAACTATATATATACCAATATATATAGTTGTATATAATATAACATATATATATATATATATAACATATATATATATATATAACATATATATATATATATATATATATATATATATATATATAGAGGGAAATAGAGAGAGAGATGTGAGAGAGTGAAAGAGAGAATTAGAGAGAGAGTGAAGGAGAAAACAGTGAGAGAGAGGGACTTAGATGACACAGGAAAGGGGGGGTGTTCCAGTTTTCCTGGAACCAGGAATCCAGTCCCCACACAACACACACAATGCACACACGCACACCTATATTATACATACATGTATATGCACATGTATATACATGTATACACCCTAAAATCCTACCTACACACTCACATACACATATACTACCTATACATACACTAAAAATACACATATACATGCATAAATCATAATAAAAATAGATTTGAATCTCGATTTGAAAAACTGGGAAATAACCCAAATCTGGAATTATGGCACTGTGTATAGGTAACATAGGTAAACCTAAATACACACGCTAAACCGAGCTAAGACTCGAACCTAAAGGTTGGTAAGTGATGCCCTAAGTGTCCACTAGTGTCTAGGGGGCCTGACACGACACCACGACACGAAATAATGTGTCCAAATACTCAAAAACCTAATCAGGTAAATCCTGATACGCACACGCGTACACAGCATCGTGCACGCGTTTCTCACGCTCGTGGACACACCACGAGACACGACACGTCTCGTGGTCATGCACACGTGTAGCCCACATATAGGGCTACATGATCCACACACTGACATGTGTCCACGACACTCCTGGACACGATACGAAACCCGTATCAGTCGTGAAAAACACGACTGATACACACGTTCAGACCGCATCGTGCACGCGGTTGCACGTCTCGTGCTCATGACACAGGACACGACACATCTCGTGGTCGTGTCATCGTGTTCGCCACTTGAAGGGCTACACGCTTGGGTCACCACGAGGTGTCCTCGACTCGTGTCCACGCGACACGAAGGCCGTGTCTAAGTCAAATTTTCGACTGAAACGCGTGCATGCACAACAGTGCGTGTCCAGTGCGAGTAAGATTTCTCACTCGACACGACACGAGAAGTTGTGAGATTTTAGGGGCATGTTCGCAGACATTGCCCCCTCGTGTCTACCAATTTTGGCATGTCCACGTGCTCTGTGCAGTGAGCACGAAGGGTGTGGTAGCAGGGCACTGTGTAGTGTATCGTGCAGTGAGTTCGTGTCCGTTTTGGACACGGACACAGTACGAAAACGTGCTCAGTCAACTTGGTCTGTGACCTACAAGTCTAGGGCTACACAAAAATGTAATTTGTTTTGGAAAAACACAAAAACCAATCCTTTGTGGCATTTCATCAAACAAGGGTTTATAGCCTAGGATACGTGTCCGATACGGACACCAAACCAACTCTAATTTTCACCAAACTTGACCCACAGTTATGGTAGTCCTATATGCATGCATTTATGAAGAAAAATCAGAATATTAACTTGGTTTGAGGGCATTTACCTATTTGTGCAATTCCAAGGAAAAATCAATAAAGAGGGGGGGTGTGTGTCCTTCAACTTAGTGATGCCCAAAGCTCATAAATCCTTGCTAGCAAGCCCTAACTAGTATCCTCTAGTGTAGGGGAGTCCAATGCAAAAGACTAGACCCAATTTGGATCAAAAATGATCAAGTTATGGTTTTGTGAGGGAATGGGAATTTCTAGGTTTTTAATTCATGTAAAATGATCATGAATGAGTGTGATGGGGTTATATAGGAAGGGGGGTAGTGTTTGGCTGCCATAGGGGTAGGGGAGAGTGTCCTACCACCTTGCAAACTTAGCCCCTAAGTCTTTGACTAAGGGGTTAGATATTTAGGTTCTAAAATATCTAAAAAGTGAAATATCTAGATATTTATCTAACTAGATATTTATACATAAAGCTAATATCTAACATTAGTCTTCTAGGTTAGTTGCTAACCCCTAGATTAGTGCTAAACTAGGTTAGGGACTAACATGACACTAATCAATAATTAAATAATAATAAAAACACATAAATCCAAATAATTCCAAATAAATCCTAGAAAATTACCAAAATACCCTTTAGGCTAAAAAGCCCTAATTTGATGTTCTAAACCTATGGCTAGGCTCACATGATCATGGTTAGTCTCTAGGTTATGAAATCTCTAGGGTTTACACTAGGGTTATACTAGTAAAGTCACAAAGTCATAAGTCGTGACTTAGAAAATAGTTTTAAATAACTAAAAATCACCAAAAATCATATCATGACTATAATACCATTAATAAATAATAAAAATAATAATTTTTCAAAAATACCCCAATTTCAGAAAACTGGGTGTTACAGCGATGTCACAGCTGTCATGAACCGCAGAAAGGATCGCGCGCTTGGGGATCAAAGGATGTTCAATCCAGCAAAGGGCTTGTCTGGTTTTTTGGATGACTCCGATTTTGATAGCCTTGGAGCAGAGGATCCAAATGTCTTCTCTGTCTGCAATGGTCGAATGAAAGCCTAACTGCAGTTGAATGGATTTGAGTCTCTTGTATGGGATTTTGGGTTCATGGATGATGAAGATGTCGATATTATGAGTCTTCTTAAGGCTGGTGATTCTCCTCATAGTAGGTTTATTCGCCAGACCGTGAACATTCTAGGAGATAATCTTCAGTATTCATGGAGCTTGGGAGGTTGGTTGGCATGCTTTGCTGCATACCTGGTGTGTATGGTCAGGAACTTTGTGACCCCTTTCTTATCGGATTTCCCGGTTGTGGTGGATGCTTCCCCCATCGTTTTGGTGGATGTGTCGAGGATGGAGTCCACGGAGTGATTATGGATGGTATCTTTGGGGGTGCGACTGATTCTCCAGCAGAGTCGAGGTCGGCTTCCTCCGGTGGGAAGAGAAGGGAGTCGTCAGAGATGCCGATCTAGTCGCTTTCCGACTGTAGAGGGAATCTAGCAGCAAGGACCTGAAGACCTCTAAGGGCCTACTCTGGCCATAGAATGGCAAGGGTGTCTATGGCATCGACTCTGTGGAGGGTTTGGTGGTCTGTGGCGTTGGGAGGTTCTTGGAAGGTCTCTCCTTCGTCCTCTGCAGGGGGGTTGCTGAGGTCCTCAGAGTCCGGTCCAGGGGCTATGACTGAGTCTGTAGAAAAGGCTATCTCCTGGGAGTATTCGACCGCTTTTAAAAGGAGTGCGTTGAACTGGTTGGAAAGGGGTAGGTTTGGTGGGTGGTAGGGGATCACCGCTTTGTCCGAGGAGGTGCCTCTACCGGATTTGCCTTCATTGGAGTTAAATCTGGTGTGGGAGTTCGGTAGAGGAAGCAGGAGGGTTGGACGGGTTTTTGAGGCTGGTTCCCTTTGGGGTGAGTTTCTTTCCGCTCTGGTTTCTTCTTAAGTTCATGATGGAGACGGAAGCAATGCTTTGAGAGGTGATCGCATAGATGGCAGTATGAGCAGAAGATAATATGATTGTCGTAGATGATTTGCTGGGTGTGAGTCTGGTTACCAAGTTCGATGAGGATATGGTTGGAAGGATCGGAGTTGAGGTCGAGTTCCACACATATCTTAGCGTAGTGTGCTTTGGTGAGGTTGCTAGTCTCTGCAGCAGTGGCCACGTAAGTCCCGAAAGAGTTGGCTATAAGCCTGAGAGCCGCCGGAACGAAACAAATGAGGGAAAGGTTGGAAAGGGTCACCCTGGCGGCAACCATTACTGAGTCTTCCTTTGTGCTAAAATTTGCTGACCACTTGATTATCTTCATCTGGTTGGAGTCGACCCTACCGGTGCCTTTGGACCACACGGTCCTGTGGTCAAGATCGAAGGAGAGATGTAACAGAATATGCCTCGGGTCTAGGGGACTACCCTGTATTCTGCCTTGAGCCGCCAGCTGACAGTGACCTCCTGGACCTGGGAGAGTTTGGGACAACCAGAGGAGAATTTGAGGACGAAAGAGTACAAAAAGGACGTGGCCAGAGAGGAGAGTTCCTGGTTGGTGAAGGGCACCGTCGACATGGGAGAAGCGAGCGGATACTCGACTTCAGGAAGAGGGACGTCCGGGAACAGGAGTCCCTGCTTGGAAGCTCTGTCTGGGCGAAGCGTGTCGGCAAAGGAAGGCTGTGGCGGCGTCGACGAAGGGGACGAACCCCGTCCCAAGCAAGGTTCAGGCCGTACAGGGGATGGAAGAGGTGATAGGGCTGCGGTCGGGGCCAAGCTGGGGATGAGAGCAATGAGGTCGGCCGTGAGAGAGGGGCCAGGGGGGTGGAGGAAGGGGGTCACTAAGGGGGAAAAAATCGGTGAGCCACCGTCGCTGAGGACGATAGCCACTGGTGGGGGCAGGAGCGGCTACAGGCTGGGGACAAGAGCCACTTGCAACCGACTGAGGGGGGCGAGAGACAGACGCATCCGACTGGAAGGGGACACCACTGATGAAACCAAAATCGAAAGCGCCTTTGGTAGAGGAGCCATACGCGCCTTCGGGGGGATGGCAGGCGTATGCGCCCGAGAACTGAGTGCCAAACGCGACCGATGGATGGCCAAATGCGCTCACTGCGGGAGAGAAAGGGGCTGGGCCGCCAAATGTGCCCGATGCAGAGGAAAATGTGGTGGAAGCACCGAGGGGAGGGTCATATGCGCCCACGGGCGGTGGGCCGCCATATGCACCCGACGAGAGGGGAGGGGCATATGCGTCCACAGGCGGAGGGGGCGAGGGAGGGCCATATGCGGCCGATGGAGGTCCATATACGCCCATACGCGGTGGGCCGCCATATGTGCCCGAAGAGAGGGGAGGTGCATATGCGCCTACGATGTAGGGGCTACCATATGCACCCCAGGCCGGGTTGAAGTATGCGCCCATGCAAGATGGGGAGCATAGTAAGTCGACTCCAGGCAGCTCGGTCGTGCCACTTGGAGTAATGGCGGGAATTTTAAAATTCGAAAACGAATTTTTGAAAGTTCCCGCGAGGTCCAATCCCGAGGAAGGTCGGTGGGAAAGCAAGGTGGGGGGAGAGGAGGCAAAGGTTAGGGGCGATCCGCCCGCACGGGGAGCCGGGCACTGGCGGCCGGAGGTCCGGCAAAGACGACAGGAGGGGCCTAGGCCAACTGTAGGGACCGGTCTGCGAACAACAGGTGGGTACGGGAGATGTCTGGAACCCGCCGGAGGGGAGGGGGCGGCGGGGGGGAGAGAATCCTGGCAGGAGGTGGGCGGACGAGGCGGAGGCAGTGGCTGTCCGAGGACGACGAAGAGGTTGGGAGGATCGACAGGCCGGCCCCTGGGGGGAGCCGCAATGCGAGGAGAGGGAGGGGAGGAAGCGAAGGGAGATCGACCGCTGACATAGGCAAGGCAAGGCCGGCCGGAGAAGAAACTTACTTGGGGGAGCGAGGAACGCGGGCTGGAGAGGGGAAATCTAAGAGGAATATATATATATATATATATATATATATATATATATATATATGTGGGCGGACGAGGCGGAGGCAGTGGCTGTCCGAGGACGACGAAGAGGTTGGGAGGATCGACAGGCCGGCCCCTGGGGGGGAGCCGCAATGCGAGGAGAGGGAGGGGAGGAAGCGAAGGAAGATCGACCGCTGACATAGGCAAGGCAAGGCCGGCCGGAGAAGAAACTTACTTGGGGGAGCGAGGAACGCGGGCTGGGGAGGGGGAAGCTATTTTTATATATATATATATATATATATATATATATATATATATATATATATATATATATATATATATATATATATATATATTTTTTATATATATATATATATGTATATATATATATATATATAAATATACCACAACCTATCTATACCTATACATTAGTCAATATATATATATATAAAATATATATATATATAAAATATATATATATATATATGTATATATATATATATAAATATATATATATATATATATATATATATATATATATATATATATATATATATATATATATATATATATATATATATATATATATTGACTAATGTATAGGTATAGATAGGTTGTGGTTGTGGTATATATATATATATATATATATATACATATCAACCTCAGATCTGAAATTCAATCCCCTCTTCCTGAACTCACCCTTTTCCTTTCCTTCCTATGTATATATGTTAGTGTGTATATATATATATATATATATATATATAAAAATATATATATATATACTTGTATAGGCTTTCTGGTCCTCAGTCCTCCCCTAGATCTCGTTTGTTGTCGGATCCCCCGTCCTCCTTCTTCTTTTTGGTGGTATACTTGTATAGGCTTCGGTATTTTGCGCCTTGTATACTTCTTCAGGCTTCGATCTTCGAGCCTTGATTAATAAAACGGGAGTTTTTCCAATATATATATATATATATATATATATATATATATATATATATATATATTTTATATATATATATATATATATATATATATATATATATATATATATATATATATATATATATATATATATATATATATATATATATATATATATATAAAAATATATATATATATATATATATATATATATATATATATATATATATAAAAATATATATATATATATATATATATATATTTTATATATATATATATATATATATATATATATATATATATATATATATTTATATATTTTATATATATATATATATATATATATATATATATATATATATATATATATATATAGTGTATCTACATATATGTAAAATATATATATATATATGTTTTGTTTCAGTTTTGACCCCCATCGCAGCCCTCACTTGACACACACACACACCCTCTACTTTTTCCCTTCTTTACAAGTTCATATTTTTTTTTTGGAAAACCGTTACCTTTATTAATAAAGAGGGTAATGAGTACATCCGACCTCATGGTAACAAGTACAAAGAAAGAAAATGAATAAAGCACTACTCTAAAGCCCAATGTGGAATAGACGGAAGATGCCGACAGCTCGAAAGCGACTTCCGGAACTGTCGCTTCACCTCCCGAACCAAGAAGTCCGATCCAGCACCACGTCCTTCATACCGATGCTTGTTCATGTTCTTCCAAAGCACCCAAATGATCGTACCAGCCAATGATCTCCGATGATGACTGCCCGGACCCCGCCACCACCTTTGAAGAAAGACCAGAAAGTTACTATGCATCCGTGCCTTGAAAAAACCCCGGAAAGCTTTCCAAACCGTCATAGCAAGATCCCCGTAGAAAAATATATGCTGAAGGTTCTCCCCATGCCCAACCTGACAGCAATGACACCTGGAAGCCAGATGCAAACCAATCTTCTGAAGAGTGTCATCAGTAGGAAGCCGGTTGTGACAGACCCGCCACATCAGAATGCTCCACTTCGCCGGAATACATTTGCCCCAAATATTAGAAAAGAGTGAAGATGTAGGGTGTGAAATCCGACAACATCTCCAAGCCGCAGCCAGCATGAAAGAACCTTTTCGCTCACCCCAAACCAGAGAATCAGAAGCCAAAGTACATGTCAGATTCGCCTCGCTGAGCCGCCCCTGCCTCTACTCCAAACTGATCCATAAACAAAGACAGATCCCAACCAGTGGCTTCCTCCATATCAGCAGCAATAATGTCCCAACAGACTGAGAAGAATCTCCCAGAAAAGCCATCCGGTCCAGCGCCACTAGCCTGGTCCATCCCTCGAACAATCTCCAACAGCTCCGCTCTGTCAGGGCAGCGAACTAGATTATAATTATCCTCCATAGAAATAATGCTAGGGATGACATCGAGGAAGACATCCTCATCAGAAATAGGCTCAGCTCTAAACAGCTTCGAGAAGAATAAAGACACCTCTGTCGCAACCTCCGCGGTAGACCTAGTTTCTGATCCATCAGCCTGAATAATTTTCTGAATACCCGCCTTTCTTTGCCTGCTCCTGGTGCACTCATGGAAAAAATGGGTATTCTTATCTCCTTCCAGGTCCCATCTCAATCTGGCTTTTTATTTCCAGAAAGACTCCTCAACCTGGACCTTTTGCTTCAATCTGGCAACGGCCTCCATCCAGGAAGCCCTCCCCCTCTACGAAGGATGAAGCTCATAATCCTGCTCCACTGCCAAGGCAGCGTCCTCGGCCCGACGCACCTCCTGAAAAATGTCTCCGAAAGCAGCTCTGCTCCATCCAGCCAAAACATGCCCCGTCCTCCTCAAGCGCATACCCAACCGTTCAAGCGCATCATAATGCCAGCATGAATTCTACGCCCGATCCACAATCGGAAGAAAATCCGGATGTGAAGTCCAGAAGTCAAGAAAACGGAAGCCTCTGCGCAGAAGGGGAGAAGCTAGCTGGCAGGATATCAGAAGAGGAGAATGATCAGATTCTGCCCGATTAAGATGCTCGCAAGAAACCTGGACGCCATCTAACCAACTACCCGTCACGAGTAGCCTATCAAGACGGGATCCCTGTCGATCAAGCCCCGTCTGCCCGTTCACCCAAGTATAGATGCTACCTCTGAAACCAATATCAGATAGCCCGACAGCCAACTGGAAGTCGAGGAAATCAGCAATGGCCCTCGTGTCAGGAGATCGGCCTCCAAATTTCTCATTCGGAGAAGCAATGATATTAAAGTCCCCGCCTACCGCCCATGGTATGGCAATGTCCCTGGCTTGGACGTCCAGGAGATGCCTCCACATAGTCTTCCTCCCCTGTCGTGTCCCTGCACCATGAACTATCGACAACCGCACCGGAACCGAAAAAACAACTCAAAGAAAGATGTACCGTAATAGCCTGATCACAGGAGTCAATACGATTGATCCCAAGACCCGACTTACAGAAAATCCAGATATTGCCCTTATCATTGCAAAAGCTATCATCAAAACCCAACATCAGTTGATAAGAAAGTAGCTTAGAGGATATCACCTTGGGTTCAATAATGGCAAGAACCTGAATAGAGTTGGTCCTACACAAGGACCTGAGACGGGATAAAGTAGCTCTGTTCGCCGTCCCTCGAACATTCCAGATAAAGAATTTAACCATGGACCCTCTGGGGGTCCCGCCTGACTCGGGAAGCATGAGATCAAAGAAATCGATCCGACTGAGGAGCCATCGACTTCCTCCGCCTACCAGTCGCCTTCTTATATGGAACCATCTGCCAGTCTTCTTCACGACCCTCGGAGATAGAAGTGGAAGGTCTAACCTCGGGCAGGGAAACCATATTATCACCCGGAGCTGAGTCATAACCCCAGACAGATAGAGGACCGTGACCGGCCTCCTCCCACACCACCAAGCTACGATCTTCAGTGTCAGAATCAGCCGCTATAACTCCCTGTCCCAGCTGGCTATGGATAATAATAGGAAGCTCCGATAAATCAATAGGCCCAATGCTCCGCTCTTGGCCCAACTGCCCATCCAAGCTAGAGCCTGGAGCGCTGCGTCCCTCCATCATGGGCCGCCCGTCATCCGACCATAAAGCCAGCTGGCCCAAGGAAGACTCTCCCACATGCCAGGAAGGCAGAACGGAATTCTCGCGAGTATCAATACTCCCGTGCAATTCGTGCTGCGAGGTCCCCGTGCTATCATCACGCCTCCCGACGTACCTCCATATCTGCCGTGTCCCCTTCCTTTTCTCGCGCCTTGATCGTCTCCTCCGACGACCCCTGCTAATCCTATGGCCGCCTACCGGACCGTCCTCCTCACGCACAACGCCTGAAGCAAGGCCGTCGGGGATGGGCGGTCTATAAGCTATACCCACGGAAGAAGGCTCCACCTGAGCTCGTCCATAAGTACTCTCAACGTGACCATGGTGGCCACAAGAGACACAGTATAGAGGCCTCCACTCATAGACAACTGGCTGCGAGCGAACACCATCAGGCAGTTGGAAGAACACCTCATGTTGAAGTGGTTTACTGACGTCCACTTCAACCAAAACCCTGGCCACCCCCGGCCTAGAAAAGGACGCCGTAGCTCGATCAGTACTGAGCGGAGTACCGAGACCAGATGCGATGGAAAGAACCGTATTGGTATCAAACATACAGTGTGGAAGTCCGGGGAAGGCCACCCAGATAGGAACCCGAGGGTCCTCTCTCAGTGGCAAAAAATCCATCGACGATCGAAATATCACCATCGGAACCCGGCCAACGAACCAACAGTCCTTAGACCGTAGCCGGAGAAAGTCTCTCTCGACGTGGGGCCGTATAAGGACGTGTCGATCATCGATCGCCTTCACATCAATCAGCCCCCTGAAACCCCGCGAATCAAATACCTTTCTAATAGTCTCAACCGGGAGTCTCCGCCGAGCAAACTTGTCAATAAGGTCAAGCCCACACGGCACTGTGAGGGCCTCCATATCCGACTAAAAAAAAACAACCACCTTCCGGCCATCGGATACAATGGCTGGTCTGAAATCAACCCTCGGCATACCAGTCGTCGACGTCGTCGCGGATCCGCCCACCACCGCAGCAAAGGTCCTCGGCGTGCCGCCCACCTTCGACGTGGCCGCCGCCGTTGTCGTAGGATCCAACCTCATTGCCTTGTCACGAGCCACCACAACCATCCCATGGGAGACGGCGCCTTCCGCCGTGGCCAAAACCTCAATGCCCGCGGGACCGGGGCCCCCTACCTACAGCCGTTCCTGGTCACTTCCAAGGGCAGCGACCGCCCTACCCGACGCAGATCCGACCGGTAGGGCGGCTCCCTCCGCCGAGACCACTGCATCTCCCTCCTCCCTCACCGCTGGCGGGTCGCCCCCAGGTACATCGACGACCGTCTTTCGTCGGCCAATATGGCCGGATCCCGACGCTGAACCGTGTGGGCGGAGGCTCCCCTCCGAGGCTGCAGCTTCAACCCACACCGGCGTTCCACCCCCAGGGGCGCCGCCCGTCAGGATACGGCTAGGGTGGCCAGAGGCCCCCGTCGGTGATCCATCTGGGGGGGGCGGAACCCCCCGCCGGAGCCATCACAGAGAGAATACCAAGATCGCCTAGAACCGCAAATCCCGGATGCCCTAATCGCCCGATCACATATCACTCTATCTTACAAGTTCATATATATATATATATATATATGAGAGAGGCGCCGCTCCGGAGCGATTTTGGAACCCTAGTTTTTTTCGATCTCTACCGACTCCGGCGTGGCCCTAGGCCAGGCCGGCGTCCTCCAGTCGGGTGGCCGGACCACTTGGCCGTCACCTACCCCTTTGCTTTGGTTTATGTTGTAGGGTTTTAGGGCAAAGTCGTTCACGGAGGTAGTAGGGGGCCAGCCTTCGATCGCCCATGCCTTTCCCCCAAGAATTATATCCATATTTAAGGGAGCTCCTGCGGTTTCCTTTTCGGAGGAGGAAGAACAGTCATTGATTAATCCATTGAAGTATGCTCTAGTTGGAAAGTTTTCACATTCTCGGCCGCCTATCAATTTAATTCGAAAAGCGCTTTCGGGGTTTGAATTCACTGGATCCATCAAAGCAGGTCTTATTGATGGCAAGCACATTCTCATTCGTCACTCTAATGTTGAGGACTATTTACGTCTTCGATCCAAAGATACTTGGTATATTGCCAGGGCTCCTATGCGATTGTTCAAATAGGATCCCGATTTCTCTCCATCCTGTGAATCCTCCATCATGCCTACTTCGGTGTCATTACCAAACCTTCCTCATCACCTCTTCAATAAAGAGGCGTTGTTTGCCATCACTTCTTCGATAGGTACTCCTTTAAAGATTGATAAGGCTACTTCGGATTTATCTCGACCTAGCATGGCTAGAATTTTTGTTGAAGTCGATGCATCCAAACCTCTGCAATAGTGGATCAGAATAAACTTGCCTCGAGGAAGGACCTTCTGGCAATCAGTTGATTATGAGTCATCTCCGTTATATTGCTCTCATTGTCGTCATCAGGGTCATACGGCAGACTCTTGCAAAGTGGCGAAGCAGAAAAACCAAGTACGTGGTAAAGAGCCACACGTGATAGCTGAGCCACAAATAAGCAAGGAGGCCATCACTCATATTGAAGGCGAACCCTCTAATTTAGTCCCCGAGAATCTAGGACTGGCATCAAACCCGACGGACATTGAAATCCCTGACACTCTCATTAATGAAGCTCTATTACCTATGACCTCTAATGATGATCAGGGGGCACCAAATGAGAAAGTGGTGGCAACTCAGGAATTACCAGCTACTGAAATTTTTCCAACGCACATACCAGTACAGGCTGCAGGCACTAGAGTGGAGACTGACGAAATAGAGCCGGAGGTTGAGGGGACAGACGATGGTGACCCAGATCAGATGGGTGATGAGACTGAGCAATTGGAAGAGGGTAAAATACAAATGCAGGAGATCTCTTGGACGGATGAGGTTGATGTTGAACAACATGGAGTCACAACCACTCATAAAAAGACTAGGAAAAAGAAAGCTCCAGAGCCGACTGATCGACGCACTCGATCATCAGGAAAACTTACAGTCGCTGGTACCTCCTCCGCCTCCCTTAATGTTTAACACACTATTGTGGAATATGTGGAGGATTGCTGCAAAGTCGACTTTCAAAAGAATCAAGAGTCTTTGTAGACTTCATAAAATTCAATTACTAGGTATAATTGAGCCAAAGGTTTCTAATAACCAGTTGCTGAATTACCAGTTGAAATTGGGTTTTGCTGCTGCTTTAGCTAATGAGCGAGGCAATATTTGGGTTTTCTCTAAGAATGCATGTACCATGGTGATGCGTGATTCTTTTGATCAGGCATTAACCATCTCAGTTCGTCATGTGTTATTTCCAAAGGAAGTAATGCTCTCCTTCGTGCATGGGCATGGCTAGAAGGAGGGAAGACGTCAGCTGTAGAGTAGGCTTCTTTGGGTGCAGCGTCAGTATCAACTACCATGGGCACTTGGAGGGGATTTTAATGCTGTGTGTCATTCAGAGGAGAAAGTAGGTGGACTGCCTCCATACACAGTCTCTATGCAAGAGTTTCTAAATTTTCAATTGTCTGCTGGCCTTACTGACATTCCTTTCAAAGGAAGTAGTTTCACATGGCTCAAATCTACTGAGGGGGATAGGCAGGCATCGAGATTGGATAGAGTTCTTTTGGATAATTATTGGTTACGGATTGCTTCAGCGTCAGTAGTTGAACATCTTAGCCGTACTGAATCCGATCACGCTCCATTATTGTTGTCTCTGCGGAACACACAGGCTAGGGGGCCAAAGCATTTTCGATTTATGTCGTTCTGGACCAAACACACTGATTTCAAATCTATTGTACAATCATCTTGGACATAAGTTACTCATTCTAATGGTTTAATATGTCTAGGGATACGGATGGCTGCTTGTCGAAAGGCATTATCCACTTGGAGTCACCAAACTTTTGGTAACATATTTTAAGAAGTGAAGAAGGCAGAAGACTGTGTGTTAGCAGCGGAGCTTCGGTTTGAGGCTGACGCCTCTTTAGAGAACAAAGTATCCCTACATCATGCAATGGCGAATCTTAAACGAAGAGTGATTGTTGAAGAAGACTTTTGGAGGCAGAAAGCTCGGTTAAAATGGGATATGGTAGGGGATAAGAATACTGCATATTTTTATGAATGCGTGAATAGCAAGCATCGTAAACTAAGGATTCATTCTCTCATAGGGGAGGATGGTATTCCTAAGGAGTCGTTGTCAGATATTCAAGATATTACAAATGGCTATTATGCAACCTTGTGTAAATCAGAGGCAATCGTGCAAGATGATGATCTCCTGACGGTCATTCCATAGCTGGTCACGCAAGATGATAATGACAGACTTACTGAGGCTCCTACATTGGAGGAATTGCTAGACGTTATTCGTAGCTTAGATCCTCAGAGTGCTGCAGGTCCAGATGGGTACACTCCTCTCTTTTTCTTATCATGTTGGGATATTATTGCTTTGGATGTTCTTCATGCTATATCATTATTCATGTCGGGTTTTCACCTCACTAAATCGATCACTTCAACATCAATTGTGCTTATTTCGAAGTCTAAGAACCCAACATCAATGACTGATTTTCGACCAATTAGCCTATGTTCAGTTATGAATAAGATAATTTCTAAATTGCTTTCTCGACGTTTAGCACCTATATTATCCAAAATCATTTCGGATGAACAGAGTGGTTTTGTTAAGGGTCGGGAAATTGTTGATAATGTTATTTTAGCTCAAGAGATGATGAGTAAAATGAAGAAGAAATATAGAGCGGGCAATATTGTGATCAAACTTGATATGATGAAAGCATATGATCGAGTGGATTAGGGTTTTTTGATGAAAGTAATACAGAAGTTTGGATTCAATGACACATGGATCGACATTATTTTCAAACTTCTGAACAATGTTTGGTTTTCTACCATTGTTAATGGTGCATCCTCGGGGTTCTTCAAGGCTTTTAGGGGAGTTCGACAGAGTGATCCACTGTCACCAGCCCTATTTGTCATAGCAGCGGAGGCATTATCTCGCAATCTTAACAATCTTGTGACCAAGCCTTCTTTTACTAATTTTTATGCTCCAAATGGTTGTCGTCTGATTACCTATTTAGCATATGCGGATGATATCATTCTTTTCTCAACTGGAGACTCGACTTCTGTTCAGCATCTTACCAGAGTTTTACAACGGTATGAGTTGGCTTCTGGACAGAAGATTAATTATGCAAAGTCATCTATATATGTTCATGACACACAAAGAGGCTGGATTGGGGGTACGTAGTCTTACTGAAATCAATGGCTAGGCCACACAAAGAGGCTGGATTGGGGGTACGTAGTCTTACTGAAATCATGAATGCTTTTACATCTAAATTGTGGTAGAAATTTAAGACACAGGATTTGCTATGGACTTGATTTCTTCGAGCCAAATATTGCTCTAGGCAACAGCTTGATGTGGTGTTGCCAAATCCTCAATCGTCGAGAATCTGGAAACGATTGTTACAGGGAAGGGAACTTAGCAATCATCTCATTGAGCAAACTCAAATAGTAGGTAACCTTAATTGGCGTTGGTCCCCGTCACCTACAGGCACCTTCAGTCTTTCGTCTGCATGGAAGCATATTCGGATTCCGGCTATGCAACATCGGCATTATAAACATATATGGGGAACTTGTATTCCGCTGAAGTGGTCGATATTGCTTTGGCGTATATTACTGGACAAATTACCAACAGATGATCATATTCGAAAGATAGGATTTCAGTTGGCATCAAAGTGCTATTGCTGTCGAGAGCTAAATCAAGAATCATTATTACATATATTTAAGGAAGGTCAGCTGATCGCAGATGCTTAGAGGAAACTAGAAACTGCTTTCGGTATCCGTGGACAAAGCCGAGCTATACTTGGCTTCTTCAAATTGTGGTGGTCTCGAAAGAACATGCACCTCAAGGAAATTGTAGTTGGAGCTGTGTGCTAGGTAACTTGGAAGAATAGAAACAAGTGTAGATATGAATCCTACTCCTATAATCAAGATTAACTGCTTTTCGAAGTTATGAGGCAGGTTCATAAAGCATTGACACGATGTCGACACTCTCCTGCATAACCTCTTTTATTGCAGTAATTTTTTTGTACCGTTGGATATATTAACAGTTTATCTATTAATCAATAAAGTCTCTTTTTTAAATATATATATATATATATATATATATATATATATATATATATATATATATATATATATATACTAGTCATAACCCGTGCCCATAGGGCATAGTTCATTTAAGGTATTCCCCCTCAAAATCTTGGACCCCCAATTTTAAACGAACAATAATAATTTTGAGGCCCCCATCAAAATATTAAATCCCAACCATCAAAATATTAAATCCCCATCTTTGGATTCCCCATAAAACCCCACTTCCAATAATGCTCTTTCCCATAAAACCCCACTCCCAATAATGCTCTTTCCCATAAAACCCCACAACCGTTGATTCACCAAGATTAAATCCCAACCACTCTTTATCTTGGCACAGTCAGCCCTAGGGTTCAAAAACCTGTGTTTTGTATAAGATATATATATATATATATATATATATTTTTTGTATAAGATATATATATATATATATATATATATATATATATATATATATATATATATATATATATTTTTGTATAAGATATATATATATATATAAAAATAAAAAATAAAATATATATATATATATATATATATATATATATATATATATATATATATATATATATATATATATATATATATATGTGTGTGTATAAATATATGTATATAAATATATATATGAAGATATATAAGTATATATGAATGTGCTTGCTATTGAGTGTAACCTAGGGAGTAATGAGTCAGTTTAGGATTCACCCAATGAGCCTAGATTAGTTGGGTTGACTAGCAAGTTGACCAAGTTGACAAAAGTCAACTTTGGGTCAAACTTGATCCAAATCGACTCAAACGGACTTAGAATGACTTGATAACTTATGTTTGACCTAAAAATTAGTAAATGGACTTGCTAACTTATAGTTGACCAGGGTTGACCAGAGTTTGCCAGGGTTGACCAGAGTTGACCAAGGGTTGACTTTGAACTAGAAGGACCTAGAATCATGTAGAATTGTATTGTAGACCTTTCTTATGATATTTTAGACCATATTGTGACTTATGGTTATTTTAAATAGGATTACATCACTCCAGTTCAGTTACACTTCCTCATCAGCAGCTTAGATTATCAGGTAAGTACATTCTCTGACCGTTTCATACTTGTTTGGACATATTCACTTGTTATAGACTAGTTTACTTGATGCTGTCACAATGATATTATGGATTAGTACTATATGGATCTCTTCATGTGATGTTATCCACTCGGATACATCGGATATATTATGCTCATGTACTTTATCGTGTGCATCGTCTACTCCTTATATTCGTATTATACATGTGCAACTTATATGACATTCATATACACTCATGATCATGTGAGCTTTTCATATATAAAACCAGTTGTTTCATATGGACTGATCTTTCTTGTGAGACACTACTTTTCATGTGCAATAATATAACCTGGATAGATCCTTGTGTACTGATTGGGGCAGGAGGAGTATTTATGTGATTTACACCGTTATCATGTGCAACTCCAAACTAGATTTAAGTCATGTACAATCTAAGCCAGTTTACATAACCAAATTGTGCTCTAAATCACGTAGTTAGTTCAGTTCTGTTATCTATATCATGTATATCAATTTCCATTATACCCTGTTATCTTTTACAGTCTCTTTACTATTTTTTTACAGTATTCCATGTATATTATTCTATAGCTTGTTTCATATTTCTTTTTATGTTATGAACTGTATTAGAGATATGTATTCGTTTCTGTCTTGACTGGTCTATTGAAAATATTACAGATGATGAGGAATGCTACGATACTTACTATAGAGCAGGCCTAGCTGACACAAGTGACCTGGACCCTCAGGAGATCCAGCAGTCACTGACGACTTGCCATTAGTTTAGTTTAGACTTATCTTATTATCTAGTTTATTGAGACATTGAGATTGTACTGAGATAGTATTTATGGTGTGGTTTACACCGAGACTTATTATTTATATTTGTGACTCTCTGTTGAGATTATCTTATCTTCTATTCCATCTTAGATATTGTGATTGAGTTGTACTTTATATATTGTTCTCCTTTCGGAGCATATTCTATATTATGTTAGATGTTGTGACCTAGGACAACGTTCTACCGCCGACACTGCGGCGTAGGCTGGAAGTACCCACTTTTCGTGCCCTTATACTGGGTGCGGGTCATGACACGTTTTTAGTGGTGGCCCATGCAGGTCCAGTCAGGTCGTAACTAGTACGATTTCGTAGTGGTACTCAAACTAGAGTATCACTACAGCCTGCAGTAGGATATAGAATGTAAGTTAAGGTACTCAATCACATTAGAAAAAAAACTCTTATCTAATTCTTGCTGCTAATTGCCTTCTTTTGAAATAACTGTCCTCCATTGATTACACCGTCTCCCGTATTTGCTTTATTTGATTCGGGGGCTTCCCATAGTTTTGTGTCTGTATCATTTGTTGTTAGACACCAGCTTTCTTCTGAATCGTTGCCTAGGACTTGCAAGATCATGACTGGGGTGGTATCATCCTCGTCCGTGATGTTTGCAAGGATAGGAGAGTAGTTTTAGGAGGCCAAGAACTGAATGTGAGTCTGCTCGTAATGTCATTACCGAACTGCGATATTGTACTCGGTATAGATTATTTGAGCAGGCACTATGCTAGTATAGATTGCCGCGGTAGTAGAGTTCTTTTTAGAGTGCCAGGAGAGCTAGATTTTGAGTTCACCAGATGGGGGGCGGAGCAGAGCAGCGAAGTTTTCTACAGAGTTTCAGTAGAGGAGCATAGCGTGCTACATCCATTGATAGCTGAATACATGATTGTATTTTCGAAAGAGTTGCCAGGGTTACCTCCGGACAGAGATATGGAGTTCTCTATAGATTTGGTTCTTGGCGTAGAGCCGATATCTAAGCACGTCTATAGAGTGAACAATAACGAGCTAGTGGAGATGAAGAAGTAGGTGGATGAGTTGCAGGACAAAGGCTTCATCTGATCGAGTTCTTCACCATAGGGTGCACCAGTACTCTTTGTGCCGAAGAAGGATGGGTTGGTACGAATGTGTATCGACTACAAGGCTCTTAATAGCCTCACGATCAAGAACAAGTACCCGCTGTTGAGGATCGATGATCTGTTCGATCAGTTAAGCGGAGTGAAGGTATTCTCTAAAATTGATCTGAGGTCAGGTTACCATCAAGGGACGGTGAAGAAGAAAGATATTCTGAAGACAATATTCAGGACACGGTATGGCCAGTTTAAGTTCATGGTGATGCCGTTTGGGTTGACTAACGTCCCGACGGTGTTCATGAACTTGATGAATAAGGTGTTCCACCAGTACTTAGACAAGTTCGTGGTAGTATTCATTGATGACATCTTGGTGTATTCGACGACCCCAGAGGAGCATGAGGAGCACTTGAGAGTGGTTCTGGAGACTATCGGAAAGGAGCAGCTTTATGGCAAGCTCTCGAAGTATGAGTTCTTCCTAGATTGAGTTGATTTCTTTGGTTATATTATGACCGGGGATGGGATCCCAGTCGAACCCAAGAAGATCAGAGCAGTAGAGGCGTGGACAACACCGAGTTCAGTTGCGGAGATCATGAGCTTTCTGGGATTTGCAGGCTACTAGAGGAGGTTCATTCAGGATTTCTTCCAGATTGCAGAGCCATTGACTAGACTAACCCGGAAGGACGTAGAGTTTATCTGGTCTGATGAGTGTTAGGTTGCTTTTGATGAGCTAAAGAAGCAACTGACGACAGTTCTGATTCTGATATTGCCATCAGGATCAGGCGGGTTCACTATCTACAATGACGCCTCAGGGAATGGTCTGGGTTGTGTCTTACAGCAGCATGGGAAGGTGATTGCCTATGCATCCAAGCAATTATGTCCGCAAGAGATGAACTACCCTACCGATGATTTGGAGTTGGCGGCAGTTATCTTTGTCCTCAAGTTGTGGAAGCACTATCTATAGGGAGAGCGTGTAGAGATCTTCACAGACCACAAGAGCTTGAAGTATGTGTTTACACAGAAGGAGCTCAACATAAGACAGAGGAGATGGTTGGAGTTAATGAAGGACTTCGACATTTTGTTGCAGTATC
This sequence comes from Iris pallida, assembly GCA_029216955.1. NCBI lineage: Eukaryota > Viridiplantae > Streptophyta > Magnoliopsida > Asparagales > Iridaceae > Iris > Iris pallida. The sequence goes on along the minus strand of JANAVB010013999.1, from coordinate 10,351,025 downwards.
ATCCGGAAAAGGCCAACGTGGTTGGTGATACCTTGAGTAGGTATCCAGTGGCCATGTGTTTGACGATGGATCATCACTTGTTAGTAGATTTGGAGAGCCTGGGGATCGAGGTGATAGTGCCGGGAGTTGAGATGCAGATGTGGAGACTACGAATTCAGTCAGACTTGATGGAAAGGATAAAGTCGACTCAGTTCGACGATGTTACTCTGCGGTGTATTCGAGAGCAGGCTCGAGCCGGACTTGTGGATGAGTTTGTCATTACAGAGGATGGCACTTTGAGGTACGGTTCCAGACTGTGTGTGCCTACTGGAGACCTACAGGAGCAAGTTATACAGGAGGCCTATCGTTCTCATTACTCTATGAATCCAGGTTCCAACAAAATGTATAGGGATCTGAAGGAGCATGTATGGTGGTATGGAATGAAGTAGGAGGTAGCACACTTTGTAGCCATATGTTTAGTCTGTCAGCAGGTTAAGACAGAGAGGCAGAGGCCAGGAGGACTCTTACAACCATTGCCCATTCCGGAGTGGAAGTGGGAGCACATTATGATGGACTTTGTTTCTGGATTGTCGCGTACACCAGGAGGGAAAGACGCGATTTGGGTCATCGTAGACAGGTTGACCAAATCAGCCCACTTTTTGCCATTTAAAGTGGGTACATCTACTGAGAGGCTAGCATAGATGTATATGCGGCATATTGTCAGGATACACGGAGTTTCGATGAGCATTGTCTCGGATCGAGATAGTCGCTTTACTTCCTATTTCTGGCAGAGTCTGCAGACTAGTTTGGGCACTCAGCTCAAGTTCAGTACTGCATACCACCCTCAGACGAACGAACAATCAGAGAGGACTATTCAGACACTCGAGGACATGCTGCGGACTTGTGTCCTGGATTTTAGAGGTTCCTGGGAGGATCATTTGCATTTGGTAGAGTTTGAATACAATAACAGTTTCCAGGCCAGCATTGGGATGTCACCATTCGAGGCACTGTACGGGCGTAGATGTCGTACACCCTTGTCTTGGGATGACGTTGGAGAGCGAGCTTTATTGGGACCCGAGATGGTTGTTGACGCAGCTAAAAAAGTGAAGCTCATCAGAGATCGAATTTGCGTGGCGCAGGACAGACAGCGGCATTGGGCCGATAGCCGCCAAAGACCTTTCCAGTTTGCGGTACATCTTAAACTTAGACTTAAGATTAGGATTTTGTTTATTTTATGATTTTTTTGATCATGTGATTGTTATAGTTAAGTTGAGACCAAGCTTGTGCTAGGTTAGAGATCTGGTGTTCCTGAGGATATCTCCGACGTGTGGCACTATACGCTTTGGTAGAGGTGGAAATCTTAGTCCTCGCTTCATCGGACCTTTCGTTATCAACGAAAGAGTCGGCGACGTATCATACAGACTGGACTTGCCCCCTACATTAGAGGGAATCCACAATATATTTAAAGTCACAGTTGAGACGGTATATGGCAGATCCCAGCCATGTACTGGATAATTCCGAGATCGAGGTGGGCCCTACTCTTAGTTATCCAGAGCAGCTTGTGGATATTCTGGATCGACGGAAGAAAGTGCTGAGGAACCAGATGATACCTTTGGTTCGCGTAGCTTGGAGGCATCACTCTCCAGGTGAGTCTACCTGGGAGAGGGAGGATGAGATGCACGAGCAATATACTTATTTTTTTCAGTCTTGAGGTATGATTTCTCTATCCTTCTCATATATTCAGTTTTGTCTTTAATTTTGATGACAAAATTATTTTAAGGAGGGTAGATTTGTCACACTCACTTTTTCTAATTAGTGTTGGCCCTTTAGTCATGGTCAAACCTGATTTTAATTATTGATCAAACTCTGTCTCGATATACGGAGCTACTCAGATATTTACTCAAGACATTTTGGACACTTATACACTGATCAAGATCGGATATCTACTCAGTTCAAGACCGAAGCTATATTTTCCACTCGAGATTGTATTTCTTTATGCAATGTAATTTTTACTTTTATTGAGTCTAGGAATACATTATACACCGAGTCGTATTGGCAAATAGGCAATCCAAAATCGTTTTTAAAAATGACCTATATTTTTGAAAAATATCACTTATTTACAAAAGCTTCTGAAGGATTTCAAAAAGCCCAAAAATTACTTTTAAAATAACCCTGACCAACCCTGACTGAACTCGGCTCGAGTTCGGCCAGAGTTCGGTTAGTGACCGTTTGATTTTTGAATGTTTGAAAAACTTGGTCTCCCTTCAGTTGCGGATTGTTACATGGAGTTCTGTCCGAATTCTGCTCGAATTCTGCCAGAGTTCTGCCTTTGGAAAAACTATAAATAGAGAAGAATTATGATCATTTCAAATCACTCATTCACTTTCTTCACTTCTCTTCTAAGCTTACTTTCCAAAGAATTCTAAAAAGCTTTCATTTTCAAATCCCAAGCCAGTTACAATTCTCTAGTCAATTTGCCGGTATGGTGCGATCTAGAAGATTTTAGAGAAATTGTAATCAGAGACTTGATTGAAGAAAGACTCTTCAAAATTGAAGTTGGTCGAGTTTTTCGTATCAAAGATCGCGTCTGTAGAAGTTGCAAGGACTTCGTATAAAAACTAACGAGATTTTTCAATAGTGGATTCAACTGGAAGCTAGAGTTCTTCTGACTGGACTAGTCCTCACAAGAAGGAAACCAGTATACATCGCTGTGTTTGTGTTTGCCTTCTGATCTTATTTCTTTTACAGTTATTGCTTTGTGATTATTGATATTATTTCTGTGATCTAACTGCTAACAAGTTTTTAATTGGCAATATTTTGCTGCCTACTCTATTCACCCCCCCCTCTAGAGTATTCTGCTTTATGACTTTGTTCCTACAATTGGTATCATAGCGGGTTATGCAGGTAAAGCAAGGTAAAATTACAGTTTTATTTAATTATTTTATAGATCATAGCATTACACATGGCAACTGTGAAATTCACAAGTGAAGGCCAAGCCACAAACAGACCTCCACTGTTTGACGACACAAACTACACTTATTGGAAAACATGAATGAGTTTCTTCTTAAAATCTCTTGATTTTGACTTATGGTCTATAGTTATTGATGGCTACAAAAAGTCTTCTCGTATTACTGTTGAGGGAGTTTTAGTTGATAAATCCCATGATAAATATACTGAGGATGACAAAAAAAAGGTCAGTCTTGACGCACGTACTATTAACGCTTTATTTTGTGCTTTAGACAGAACAGAGTTTAACAGGGTGTCGACTTGCACAACATCGAATGAAGTGTGGAAACTTCTTGACGTAACCCACGAAGGAACAACGCAAGTGAAGAAGTCAAAGATCAGCAGACTAACTCAAGAGTACGAGGCGTTCAAGATGAAGCCAAATGAATTCTTCATTCAGATGTTTACGAGATTCTTGGATATTGTAAATCCTTTGTCTTCATTAGGCAAGGAATACAGTAACCATGAGAAGATTTGCAAACTTCTACAAGCTCTCACAAAGAACTGGATTCCAAAGTCTATAGCAATCATTGAAGGAAATGACCTCTCAATAATGTCTATGGAAACACTCATGGGTAAGCTACTCGCTCACGAGTTGGAACTTCAAGACTTTGAAGATGATACACCAAAGGAGAAGTCAGAGAAGTCGATCGCTTTCAAGGCTCAACATAGAAGAACTTTCGAAGATGATTCTGAAGACAACGACTCTGAATCTGAAGATCAAGCTCTTCTGGTAAAAAATTCGAGAAGTTCATGAGATTCAACAGAAGAATAAAAAACAGAAACAGCAACAACAACGAGGAAGATCCTATTTGCTACGGATGTATGAAGAAAGGACATATAAAGAAAGATTGTCGAACAGCATCATCATCAACAAGAAAAAGCAGCAAATATGACAAAGGCTACCTGAAGAGATCTACATCAAGGAAGTACGCCAATACAAGCATATGGCATGAGAGTGAAGCTAGCGACTCAGAAGACGAACAATCGGATGACGCTGCAAATGTATGCTTGATGGCTTGCTATCAGGTAACCACTAATCCTCTGTCTGATCCTTATGATTTTTTCACCTTTGAGCAACTAGGAGAGGCTTTCAGTAGCCTGTTAAATGACTACAGGAAACTGTATAGTAAATATGAAACCTATAAGAAGGTACATAAAGAGTACAAAGGTGAGATAGGAAGACCTACCGACCAACTAGCTGATGTTAAAAATAATGTTTCTTCTAGTGAGCTTTCTTCTATTAAGCTGTTGTTACACGAGACTACCAAGTTATCCGAATAAAAAGACCAAACTATCAACCAGCTAAAGGAAGACATATCTAAGGAGAGAAAGAATCTCTAGTGTGCACAAGTCAGAATGGAAACACTTACATCTGACTATACTAGATTATATGACCCCTCCAAAAAGTTGGTAATTAGTTTAGGAAAACGGCCTGAAGTTGCTACTTCCTATTCTAACATGTGTCAATTACCGAATCATCGGAACACACCCAAACCAAACACTGTCATACCAAACCACTGCCCAAGAAGACTAATAGGCATATATTTTTATATACTAAAAAACCAAAACCTACCAATTATGCACCTCACACAACTTTCAACACCCAACATGTAAAATGTTATTATTGTGGCCTCATTGGTCATATATCCTCTGCATGTAGAATCAGAAAGTTAGTAGATTTAAATGTTTATGCATGGATACCAAAGACTAACATGTCAGGACCCTATAAGAAATAGGTATCAAGAGTTTTATCTGCAAACTGTTTTGTAGGTGGGAAGCCCTTCACATGCTAGAAGCAAATGGATCCTCGACAGCGGTTGCTCACGGCACATGACCGGTGATGCATCATTATTCGCAACACTGTCGAAGAAGAATAAAGAAGGATACGTCTCCTTCGGTAATAATTTGAGAGGGTACATAATTGGTATCGGTGACATTGGTAAGGCTTCCTACCCTGTGATTAAAGATGTTTGTCTAGTTACCGAGTTAAAACATAATCTGCTCAGCATAAGCCATTTAGCTGATCACAGTTATGGCATTAACTTTGTTAAAGACAAATGTACTATAGTTGATAGCTCAACTGGTAGTACTATCTTTGAAGGTATCAGGGAAGACAACATATATGTTTTCTATTTGTTAGAAGATACTAACAAAGAAGGTAGATGCTTGATGGCCAAGAGCATTGAGAGTCAACTATGGCATATGAGACTCGGTCATGCAAACATGGACACAATTTCAAAACTATCCACAAAGAAGTTGGTACGCGGCTTACCGGACATATCTTTCAAGGTCTTTCAAGAAGGATACGGTATGTAGCGAATGTGAAAAGAACAAAGCTACCCGATCCGTCTTTAAGTCCAAGAACGTTGTAAGTACCACTAGACCTCTACAATTATTGCATATAAATTTATTTGGACCTAGTAGAATTGCTAGTCTAGGTGGTAAGTTATATGCATTTGTCATTGTAGATGATTTCTCTAGATACACGTGGGTATATTTTCTTGCACGCAAGAACGATGCTTTGCCAGAATTCGTCACATTTTGCAAGAAAGTACAGAATGAAAATGGTTTCATGATTACTCGCATTCGTAGTGATCATAGCGGCAAATTTGAAAATGTAGAGTTCAAGCAATTCTGTGACACACACGGTTATTTGCATGTATTTTCCTGCCCTAGGACTTCACAACAAAATGGAGTTGTGGAACGTAAGAACATGACTCGATCTGAAATGGCTAGAGTAATGTTGAACCAGTTTAGTCTACCTAGATACTTTTGGGCTGAAGCTGTCAATATAGCATGCTATATTCTCAATAAGGTTCTAATTCAACCTATATCGAAGAAGACTCCCTATGAGCTATGGTTTGATGTAACACCCACTGTTTCATATTTCAAGATATTTGGTTGTAAATGCTTTATTCTTAATACTAAAGACAACCTGAGTCTTCAAGCAAATCACATACAGAACCAGAAGTCGGAACCAGCAATCCTGAGGATATGCCAAAAGAGATGAGATTATTGGCAGATCAACCAAAGGACTTGGTAATTGGTGAGATTACCAAGGGTATAAGTACTCGTTCCTTTAATAAAGATATAGCTTCCTGTGTTGCTTTTATCTCACAGCTTGAACCCAAAAACATTGAAGAAACATGTAGTGATAATTTTTGGTTAGATGTTATGCAAGAGAAATTAAACCAATTTGAACGGAATCAAGTTTAGGAACTTATTCCCAAGCCCATTGATCATCCGGTCATTGGCACCCATTCGGTATTCCGAAACAAACTAAACGAGAATGGTTTAGTGACTAGTAATAATGCTCAACTTGTAGCTCAAGGATACAATCAAGAAGAAGGTATCGACTACGATGAAACTTATGTCCCAGTTGCGAGATTAGAATCCATTCGCATATTATGTGCATTTGTATGTTTTCATAATTTTAAATTATTTCAAATAGATGTTAAAAGCTCATTTTTGAATGGTTTTATAAAAGAAGAAGTTTATGTAGCTCAATCTCCAGGTTTTACTGATTTTAAAAATCCTGATTATGTTTTTAAGTTGAAGAAAGCCTTATACGGTTTGAAACAAGCCCCTCGTGCTTGGTACGATCGTCTAAGCTCTTTTCTACTTGACAACGGTTTTTCAGAGGAAAAGGTTGACACTATACTGTTTATAAAATCTTTGAATAGCAATCTTCTTTTGATTCAAATCTATGTAGATGATATTATTTTTGGATCCACTGATGAATCACTTTGTCAAGAATTTTCAAAGTGTATACAGAATGAGTTTGAGATGAGCATGATGGGAGAGCTAAAATTCTTTCTCGGACTGCAAATCAAACAAACCAAAAATGGGACGTTCATAAATCAAGCAAAGTACACAATAGATTTATTAAAGAAGTTCGACCTGAAAGCAGTCAAACCACTTAGCATTCCAATTGCGACTTCAACCAAGCTTGATATTGATGAATAAAACAAACCCGTCGACATACGTAAATATCGAGGTATGATCGGTAGCTTACTATACTTAACTGCTAGTCAACCTAATATTATGTTCAGTGTTTGCTTGTGTGCACATTTTTAAGTCAATCCTAAGGAATCACATCTGTGCGCAGTTAAGCGTATCTTCCAATACCTTAAGGGCACTTCTTCTATCAACTAATGGTATCCTAAAACCACGTCATTTGACCTAACCTGTTATTCTGATGCTGATTTTACCGGATGCAAAGTAGATAGAAAAAGTACCAGTGGCACATGTCTTTTCTTAGGAAAAGCCCTAGTCTCTTGGTTTAGCAAGAAGCAAAATTATGTTGCATTATCAACAACTGAGGCTGAATATATCGCCGTAAGACGTTGTTGTGCACAAATTTTGTGGATGAAGCAAACTTTAGAAGACTTTGGATTATATTTCACACACATACCCATTTTCTGTGATAACACGAGTTCTATTAATTTGACTAAAAATCCAGTATGTCATTCTCGTACTACGTATATCGAGATTCGACATCATTTTCTTAGAGATCATCAACAAAATGGAGATATATACCTTGTATACATAGACACACAGAATTAATTGGCTGACATTTTCACAAAACCTTTAGCGGAAGATCGTTTCAATTATTTACGTCGAGAATTAGGAATTTTAGATGTCAATAATATTAATTAATTTTGTTTTATTAATTAATTTTTTCAATACTCAATAACTGTTTTCGAGACAAACCTACAAAGTCTCTGTCTGTCACCATGACTACGGTCGAAGCAGTACCTAATTGTTCCCCGGTGAACTCCCATTAGCTGGGACAGTTCTCCTACAGCTAATCTGTCACTACTAAAATCTACTATATTAGCGACATAATTTAGCGACGTTAGTTAAAACCTCGCTAATTCTTGCAATTTAGCGACGTTTACGTTAAACGTAAACGTCGCTAATCGTCGCTATTAGCGACGAAAATTATGACGTGCCAGCGACTTATATTAATTAAATGAGCTTTTTGTCGCTAAACGACACCATTACGTCGCTAATAGCGACGAATTTAACGACGTTCCTATCAACGTCGCTAAATTTTAATTAAAATCCGCCCCCTCCCCCCCCCCCCCCGTTTTATTTCCTCCCATTTCCCATTTTCACTCTCTTACTCTCTCTCCTCACTTTTCCCTCCGGTGCGACAAACTTTTCCCTCCGGCGCAGCGAACTCTCCTCCGTCTCCGGTACGTAACCCCTCCTCCCCTCTCTCTCTATTTTGGTTATGGGTGGTTGGGGGGTACGAGTGGTTCGGGGGGAGGGGCACGGGGGGTGTAGAGCATGGAAAATATGGAGTTCATGCGGATCACAACTAACCGCATGAGTACCCTGGAACGGATTGACCCGTACGAAAAAGAGTCGCATGACAGACCCAGAACGCCCCGTATGGTCCATCTTCACTAGACTGACTTTGAGCCGCAGAGAGAATAGTTACTTATCCGGCCAAGCCGACTAATCCTTCTGATAAAGCTGACTCTGGTCTGATAAAGCTAACAAACTCTGGTAAAGTCTGACAGCTCTGAAAACTCTGATGCTCTAAAAAGAAGATAAGACATAGTTAGACTGGACAGGTGACCCAAGCCGCATGAACCTTATGCAACTCAATCTATGGATTTCATACGGCCAAAGATAACTACAATCCGAACCGCATGAGCTTTATGGGGCCCAGAATATAAGAACCTATGCGGCTCAAAAGTCCCCAAGCTATATGCGGACTAAGAGAGTGCCGCATGAGTCTTATGTGGCCCAGCATGGCCGAACTCTGAAGGGCCTATGTTGCTCAAAATGACACAAGCAGACTGGTCCTATCTTACGACGAGACACGTAACAGACTGACCAAGTCTCAACTACCCAGATTCGCTACAACAAAATCTCAACAACCCCCACCCGCTGGCAGGCCGAGATCGAGTCTTTGTGCGCTGTGAGAGACACGTGGCCACGTGGCCCATTATGCGGCCCAAAAAGTTGCTACTACAAAAAATACTATAAATAGCAGGGTATTACACCCAGGCAAATGGTTGGCAATCCAAGGCTAGTAACCTACGAAAGGCAATTTCTTCGAGAGCAAGGAGCACGTCAGATAGTCCAAGGAGTAAGGCAGAGTTGCTACACTTTCCCGAGCCTCTATCGTCACCTCCCAGAATTAAAACTAAATAATTGTACTTAGATTGTCTTCTAGGCTTTCTTTCTAGGCTTTCTATTATACAAGCGAGTTTGTAATCAAGTTCAATTCATCTGTAATTTGTTGTCCTTGATATTTAATGGCAAACACGATGGCGACACTGCTGGGAACATCCTTCTCCTCTGATGAGAAGTTAGTGACGTAATCTGACGCATCCAAGCTCGGCTCCATGCAGTAAATCCTCGTGGTTCGATTTGACCAACGAGCATTCGAAGAAATCCTCTCTGAAGGGAGCACCAGCCAATCGCAGAAGCGGGCCAACCCAAAGAGAGCCCACAGCATGTCGAAGCACAAAATTGTTGCCCCCGACCAGGTTCTCGAAGAAGCTCCTTCTGCGGCCTAAGACGGTCGTCAAGACTCTCCTGCGGCCTTGCTTCCGAACGCAGATAACCTCACTGTCCCCAAATCCAGCAAAGGAAAATACTATAATGTAGAGTTTTTGGGGGCACAAGGGAAATCCATACGGACGAGAAAGAGGACGCATAAGAGAGATAGGCAGATGACTCATACGGCAGCCAACTCTGGCCGCAGACAGATCGCCCATGCGGCAGCAAACTCTGGCCACAGACAGATCGCCCATGCGACAGCAAACTCTGGCCGCAGACAGATCGCCCATGCGGCAGCCAACTCTGGCCGCAGGCAGATCGCCCATGCGGCAGCCAACTCTGACCGCAGACAGATGGCCCATGCAGCAGCCAGTCCTGGCCATAGACAGAGTATCTCATGCAATCTATCAGAAGCTCTGTGTTCGACCGTCTCCCATGTGGTCCCGACTCCATACGGTCCATTGAGAATGTGGGATGTATCAATCTAGACTCTTTTTACTATGCGCCTTCGGGTGCTAAGTCAAAGAAGTCTAGGGCAGTGCGGGCCCAACAAGCCCAGTCAACTGTCCAAGTAGCTGACCGTCAACGGGTACCGTTAACTGTTATAAGGGCTTCTGATGGAAAGTGGTACAGAACCACCCGCGTCCAGTCACCCAGGGCTAACAGACATGGTGGGTCTCAAAGTCTCCCTCCAATGATCGAGAGAAAGTACTACTACTAGCCTTAGATCAGAAAGCAAACATGATACCGATGCACCCGTATGCTCGGGATACCCGAGTCCACAAATTGGATGCAAAGGTAGATCAACCTGCTATTGACTTGCGTGAGGTGATTACTCATAAACGCAAGGAGAAGGAAGCAACCTTGGCATGCGATGAGCCCCTCTCGGGACGTCGTTGCACCCAAGTCATCATCAACTGCTGCTGCGATAAATCGGCAGCACCTGAAGATCGGTAGTCCGTTTTCCAATGACTGATGCAGCCCGCACCTTTCCAACAACAACTTGAGAAACAGGTGCAAATTCTGGGAGACGAGAACTTTCTTGTCGTCTTCTGTAATTCGACCCAGAAGGTTCTTTCCGACAAGGGAGGAAAGAAGACAGGCTCTTCCAGCTCGACAATCTTCGCCAGCATTGCAAGAAAACTCTCGTCTGGAGGACTGTCGTCGACAACCACAGGGGTGTCTACCTAGGCACTCGATCCAAAAAGAACCTTCCAACACTTGGAGGCGCATCTTTGACCTCCCTTGGGGTAGATGAGGCCGGGGGTAGCAGTCCCCTCAAAGTATGCGACAACCCGGTATTCCAAGAGCATACACAGGGGGTAGCGATCCATTGGAATTACGCAACAGACGTGGATGTCCCTGAGGATGACCGCCCTCGCCAAGACGATGTGGCTTCCTACACAGGGGGTAGCACCCCTGCCGAGTTCAAGGAAGAAGACATTTCGATATTTCCCGACGATTTCTCGGTACGGGGGTACGACACAGAGAGCACCTCTGCTACGATCCCTTCCACCTATACCTACGTGCGAACAGTCTTTATGGCCGACGATGATCATGAGGCGCCTACTGACCAACAACGTCTAGAAGTACTTGAAGCCATGCTCTTGTCCTTGGTCAAGTCAGTAGACGAAATCAAAGCTGTCTTATCGACTCAACCAGTAAGGACGCCTGGACAAACAAGCTTGGGACCCGTAGTCAATGCGGACTCCAACACAATCGCTCCTCCTTTGGATGACAATCCTCTAGGAGCCTCCGCTCCTTCAGCTGCAGATGAAGCCAGGGAAGCAAGAAGGGAAGTCCAGGAGCTTCGGGCAATGTTCAATGCCCGAGACTCCTCTCGGGACCTCAGAATACGGCAGCCGTATCCCGTTGCATGGAGAGATGTGCCTTTTCTACCACGGTACAAATCGTTTCATATCGATTCATATGATGGAAAGACCTCTGCTAGTCGGTACATGACTTATTTGGAGCTCACAATCGACCACTTGCCGTATAGTGATGCCATCCTCACACGATTATTCATCGGAGCATTGGAGGGGATCGCGTTCGACTGGTATCGTAACCTTCCTGATAACTGTATTCATTCTTTTGACTGCTTTAAGCATATGTTCCTAGAACGATTCTACGAGGTGGGACATGATTTGGCAATGTCATCCCTCATCGACGTTATTCAAGGTAAGAGGGAGCTGAAAAAGAACTATATCGAGCGATTCCACCAAACTGTAATGAGATTGCCCCAAGGCAATCCCGAAGGCTCCTTGATCGAGATCTGCCAAAAGAAGTTGCACCCCGCAATCAGCCTTTGGATGGGTGAAGATCAGTTCAGGGATTGGATGACCTTTATCATAAGCGCCACCAATGCAGAGGCAAAGTTAAAGAAGGCTCGCCAACTGGGATTATACATCCCGGATGGAGAGGTCAAAAACAAACGTCCTGGTACCACTTCCAATAACAACAACACTGACGGCACCTCAATAATCGGGACAATAAGGGCAAACAGGCCCTGGTCACTTGTACGACCAAGAAGCCTGAACAAAGTAGACAGAAGCTCAGTAGCCCCAGGTCAATTACTCATTCAAAGTTAGTCATGTCAAGCCTACCTTCGACATGCTCTTACAAGGGGACAGAATCCAACTCCCCCCACCAAGGTGCGAGCCTCGAGCGACAGAAATGGAGGACCCAAAATACTGCTATTTACACCGCTATGGTCATTATGCGACTCAAGGCTGCTTTCAATTAAAGCAGTACATCCAGAATCTTATCGACTCCAAAGCTCTGTCGCTAGATTTTGAAGAGGTTACCGTGGCGGCGAACATGGTGTCAATTCAGTTTGACAACTTCCCTCCAACAAGCACTCAAGACGGGATAATACCTATCCCCCGGGCAATGATGGAGTTTACTAATCTTTCCCCCGTCCGGGACCAGACGACTGGCTTGGTACCTCTCACCATGTCAGGAGGAGAGATCATATGGGTGTACCCTGACTTAGTGCCCGAAGTGACCCAGGCGGTATCATCTCCAGCCAACAAAAAAGGACAGGAAGTCCAGATTCTGTCACACAATTTTAACCGAAGCTGAGGAGGCGGCGGCTATTGTTACCCGGTCTGGGGCACAAGTCCACCCCACTCCGGGTAATTTAGTTGAAGACCCTCAACCGACAATGCTGCCCGCCACTGATATTCCGGGGCCATCTCAGCCTCCATCGGTAGACAGGGCCAAGCCGAAGGAAACCCGCTTCGACAGGCCGCTCCGTAAAGATGCACCTCAAGGGCTGGAAAGACCTTACAACTTTGACATATTAGCACAATTAGCTAATACGCTGGCAAAGTTGTCGTTATATAAGCTCCTAAGGCTCTCCAAGGATCTTCGTGTCGCATTGAGCGAAGCGCTCCAGAATGCTGATACTTACTTAGCCTAGGTCAAACCTACAAGGGAAGGCTCGTCGGCAGATCTCCAGGACAACAACAGTGTGGATACAATGCCCAACATCATATTCACCCCACAGGACATGCTGATCAAGACCAACATCCATGATCGCCCCTTGTACTATACTGGATACATAGGCGACATCAAGGTAGATCGGATGCACATAGATCCTGGCTCGTCGATAAGCATCATCCCAAAAATGCTTGCTTCAAGTCCTCGGCATCCCTATGCACCGGCTAGTAGTGACCACCACCGCCATTAGCAGTTTCAACTCAGGAATGAGCCATCCCTTAGGAAAGATCCGATTGAAATGTCAGATCGGCGACCTAAGGACACAGGTTACCTACTATGTCATGGATGCAGACACGTCCTACAACATCCTCTTAGGGCGTTCGTGGTTACATGACTATATGATCGTGCCATCCACCCTCCTCCAATTCTTCAAGTATGTCAGTAAGCACGGCTTCGTGAAGACTGAATTTGCCAACATCGATCCCTTCAAACGGGTTGAGTCTTATTACTCTTCGGAGGCGTGTCTAAATGACGAATCCAAGAAACACATAACTGACAAACTGGAGGCCCACAGGGCTAGAGGAACCCTTGAGAATTTATCTCCAGGCCCGTAAATCGGGTAAAGTCGCACCCCTTGTCGCAACTTTGCATAAAAAGGTGCCTGGTTCCCCCACCCCAGCTACAAAGTTGGAGCTGATGGTCTTCCGACTCCCAAGGACCAGCCAAGAATCTGTCATAGGGTCGATGGTGATCCGATTGTCAAAATCCAATCAAAGGCGACCGGAAGACGAAAGGCCCTCTGGGGAGCCGATGGTGATCCGATTGCCAAGATCCAGTCAAAAGCAATCGAAAGACATAAAGTCCTCTGCCGAGCCGATGGTCATCCGTCTTCCCAAGACGAGCCATCAACCAAGTGTCGATTCGACACCCTCAGACAATCTAATACCACAAGCTGAACCCTTGGTGGTCAAGTTGCCCAAGACAGTGCCCCAACCTCCGGTCACGCACGGGGTAGCTGAAGAGGATGCAGAACTCGTACAGTATCTAGTTGCAAAGGTGGATAGTCTCTTTCCTGATGATGTAATCCCTGTGGACAAAATTTCTTACTTCATTAATAAGAGGCTGCCATTGAACTATCCTGAGTGTAATAAACTCAATCTGATGTATACTGCTAGATTCGGTTGGGACACTAACCTGCACACACAGGTAACAACCATCTAAACCGCAAGCCGACTTGCTCCTATTAAAGATGCCTACTTCCTAGTCCCAGGAAGAAGAGAAAGAGATCACATGATCATCTTTGACCGAAAAGAAGGACCTCAACCCTTCATGTCTCAAGAACTGGATCTCGAACTTGATAGTGGGAGACTACCGCTCTACCTATATAGTCCTCAGGCCAAGTACTTCATGCAAAAATATGGATAAGACATGGAGGCTATCCCGGGTCTGAATTATGGCAGCGGTCGGAGATCGCCTCTGAATCTGTCAACCGCGTCTGGGAAACCTTGGGATTACTACGTCGAGTCCAAATGCGGCCTCGGTTATGTTACACCAGCAACAACGCCCGAGAGCTCCGATGAGGAATGCGAGTGGCATTCTCACTCATCCAAATCACCTATATATGATTCCGACGACAGCATTATAAATATGTTCAGGCAGACATAATCTGTCAATATGGCATCCGCTGACATTGAAGAGGAAGACGACGATCTACTTGAACCTCTTGAATTGGAGCCACGGGTCCAACAGTTAGACGCACAATGGGAGAAATATTTTGAACTTCGTGACCCTCCCACTGAAGATGAGGTCATGCAAGTTAACATCGGTGATGAATCCTCTCCAAAGCCAATCTTCGTCAGTAAAAGCCTGACAGACGGCGAACGAGAGTACTTGTTGCAACTCGTCAGAGAATACATCAACGTCTTTGCCTGGAGCTATGAAGACATGCCAGGGCTAAACCCCGAGATCGTACTTCATAAGCTCAATATTCATCTGAACGCGAAACCAGTCAAGCAACAGCAACGGCGGTTCCATCCAGACATCATAAACTCCATCGAAGCGGAAGTAAACAAGCTTATAGCTAGTAGTTTCATCCGCGAGGAGCAGCACCCAGACTGGATAGCTAATATAGTACCAGTCGTCAAGAAGAACGGCAAGATCCGAATCTGCATCAACTTTTGCAATCTGAATGCGGCATGTCCTAAAGATGAATTCCTTCTTCCCATCGTTGACATAATGATCGATAATACGTGTGGCTTTAAGCGCATGTCCTTTATGGATGGATTCTTAGGATAAATCAAATTAAAATGTCTCCTGACGATGAGAAGCATACGTCATTCTGAACACCGATCGGTGTGTACTGTTACACAGTCATGCCCTTCGGCCTAAAGAATGCCGGTGCCACATATCAACGAGCTTTGAGCGTCATCTTCAGAGATCACTTGTGCAAGATGGTAGAGTGTTACGTTGACAACATCTTCGTCAAAAGCCGCTCCAAGGATGATCACTTACACGATTTCAGAACAGTGTTCAACCTTATGCGAGCGCACAATCTAAAGATGAATCCCACCAAGTCCTTCCTGGGTGTGTCCAGCAGAAAGTTCTTAGGCTTTGTCATTACTTTCATGGGCATTCACATAGACCCCGATAAGACAAAGGCAATCCTGGAGATGAGTCCGCCAAAGAACCTCCGTGAACTCTACGGCCTTCAGGAAAGACTAGCCTACAACAGAAGGTTCATATCTAACCTCTCAGGGTGATGTCAACCCTTCACACAACTAATGAAGAAAGGCATCTCTTTCATATAGAATGAGGAATGTTAACGTGTCTTTAATGACATTAAGGAGTACTTGACGAATCTGCCAGTTCTGGTAGCTCCGGTTGTCGAAAAGCCTTTCCTACTATATGTACGAACAATGGAACACTCCTTCGGCACCTTGCTAGCACAAAACAATAATGCGGGGCATGAACAAGCCATCTATTACCTCAGCCGAATGACGGTGTGGCCGAAGCATAGGTACACCGCCGTAGAGAAGGAATGTCTTGCCTTGGTGTTCGCCATTCAGAAAATATGATACTATGTGTCAGGACAGACCATCCATGTTATCTTGTGAGTCAATCCCCTCATGGTTCTCATGACTAAGCCAGGGACACTCAGTTCTCGTCTAGCCACGTAGGCGATACTGTTATCTCCCTACGACATGATCTTCGTTCCGTAAATAGTTGTCAAAGGTCAAGCCTTGGCCGACTTTCTGGTGGCCTATCCAGGCTCAAAAATAGCCAGAATCTATGAAGAAATCCCGGATGAAGTCATTGACTCAAACATGACTTCACATAAAGACGTTTGGCAAATGTTCTTCGACGGTGCTTCAAGAACGGGACCCCAAGGTGATATCGTCGCTGGAGTTGGGATAGTGTTAATTTCTCCCTCTGGATTGGTGGTCAACCGGGCATATTCTTTCACGGAACCATATTCAAATAATGTAGCCGAATATAACGCTTTGGTCATCGGGCTCCAACTTATAAAAGAAGTGGGAGTTAAATACCTAGAAGCATACGGTGACTCGCAGTTGGTTGTCAATCAAATCTGAGGCTCGTACGAAGTTCGCAACGTGGACCTGATTCCTTATCATCAGACAGGAATTGCTATCATAGCAACCTTAGAGGGGTTCTTTATAGAACATGTTCCTAGGCTCCAGAATATTGAAGCCAACGCCCTAGCAGGCCTCGCTGCTTCTTTGGCTGTTCTAAATTATGCTCATCATCCAGTTGACGTTATAGGCCATCAGCTG